>OX359277.1:7375876-7975876 GCA_947179155.2 Hedera helix
GACGAAAATCCCGGCGTCGACACCTATAATGCCTTTAATACTAATTGTTATATTTATATTCACTACGCATATTTATAGCGTATTATCACTAGTCATGTGTATAAAATATGTAATTAAATGAGAATTTAAATATAGACAATTTTATAATTTTATCATCTTTCTAGTTTTCTTAATATGTACAAAAAGTCAACTAACACTTTTATAATGTGATGGAGAGAATATATAAGAGCTATAACTTAGTTTCCAAGTTTGTCTTTTCCTTTTCTTACAAGGATGAGGAAAATTTCTATTTTTAAATAAAACGCACTAATAATGCACATATTGTTATGATTTCTTTCTATTTTTTAGGAATTTTTGATATGATTTCTTTCTTTTTTTAGGATTTTTGATTAAATTATTCCATTAATTATGATAAATATTAGCAAGAATGAATAACTAATTAATTCTGTGTCAAAAATAAGAGTTTAGATTTGAAATTCAAAAGTTTTGAGAAAATATAGGCTTTTACTTGGTAAAAAAAAAGCAGAATTAATCAAGATCATATATAATATTAAAAGTTGATCGTAGTGAGCAAAATATGGTACATCATATGTAAGAGTTTAACAAAAAGCGCAAATTAAAATTTGCTACAAAAATAGATAAACATTTATGAGTTTTGCTATATATATCTTACCATAAAATATTAACTTTTGTTGCAATCAAATACAATGATAATATGATATACAATGTAAATAAAATAATTGCAAAATAGATGGAACGTAATTTGTGGATGTTTATACTAAAAAAAATTCACAATTTTTTATATATATATGTGTGTGTGTGTGTGTGTGTATGCACGCGCACGCACACGCACATAAGCGCCCTGATTCCAAATAAATATTTTTTTAAAAATAAAAATAAAGACTAACACCGTTATATCACATAACCATCTTTAAATATAGAATAGAATCATATGCTACTTTTGCCTCATAAAAAATTTCTCAAGTACATTTGATAATTTTTTCTTCTATATTATTAAGTGAAAACTTCAAATGTTGTGGTATTTTGTTTGAATAAGATGAGGAAAACATGTTTTAGAAGTTGCTCTATTAGTGATTTATATACTTTCATTATCATATTTGTAATTACAAAGTATGTTCAAGAATAAATTTGTGATTCAGATTATATTCGCGAACCAAATCAAATTCAAAATATATTCAAACATGATCGTGTTCACCTATGTTCTTGAGCTATTTGCGAATTCGAGCATATTTGCAAACTATTTAAAAATTCGAGTATGTTTATGAACACTTAACGAACTAAACTGAACTCACGCATACAAGTGTTCTGGTTCAATTTTATTATATGAACATATTCAAGTTTAACTACGAGTATTCGACTTCAGTTGGAGTTTGTTAAGGATTGCTTCGACTCATTTGCAATCTGTTTGTCATGTTCATAATTTTACTAAATTTTTCGTATCATTTATTGTATTATTTCAAAGATGTGTGTATACATGTATTAAATAACATCTATAACGATTTTGAGATATATATATATATAGTTCTTCATTTTTATGTTCAACCGTATTATTAATACTACCATTTATACTATATTCTTATGCTCAAATTATAAATACTAATATCATATTCCACAATTTTAATTTCTATTATCCATACTAACATAGTCCAACACAGATTATCAGTCTAGTGTAATGAACAACAACCTCATCATTTTCTCAAGTTGTTTCACTTGAGAACGTGCAAAGACCAATAATAGGTAGATAAAGAAAAAGAGAATGAAAAAGAAATTGGAGATTGGAGATGCTATTAGGCTCGTTTATTTACCTGTCTATTACCATCTTCTTAAGATATTCAAACTCCAGCTTATATGTTTTAATAAATTACTTTTATAAGAATATTATAATATAAATTTATCAGATCTGTGTAAACTTTCCAATATTAGCATTAGTTATGTAGAGTAATGCTATGACACAAACCATACACAAAGTTGTGCACCAACAGTATAAAAAAAAAAGAGAAAAAATAAGAAGCAGAATCATACTCTTTATATATAAGTTTGTGTGTATAGTTTACGCATATAGTATTATTCTAATTATATATTTTTAATGATTCGTCTTAAATTATAAATTACCCATAGTGCAAACTATCAAAAAATAAAAAATCAAGGAGATTTTATGAAATCATAATGATGAATTATAAATCACCAATAATTTTCCAAAGATGATAATCTTGAAATAAGCTAGATTATACAAAACATTACTATTAGTAATTTAAAAATGCTAAAAATATATTAGCACAAATATTATTATTATTTTACCAAATTTCAGATCTTGAGCTTATAATCCTGTGCGAAGAAATTAAGTTAAATCACACATGGATTAGAAATTGGTGTATAGACATTGATTTTACCAATTTGAACATGGGACGACTTTTAAATAGTCTATATTTATATGTTATAATTTAAATTATATTAAAGATAATTAAAAATATAATACAATTTGTTTTCTAATTTTTTTTTTGGCACTGTTAAACTTACATATCAATTGAAGTATTAGTTCTGTATGTAATGCTATCTCAGCTCATTTCTTACTACCGGCAGTAGACTCCAAATAGAAAGTATTTGGTCGTGCTTATAAGCACTTAAATGTGCTTATAATAATTTGTTATAAAGAGAAAGTAGGAGTTAATTTGTTTTTTTAAATGTTAATAATCATTTTTTATGAAAACAATTTGATTCTTTTGATAATTCCAAATTTAATAATTAAATTTGACCAAATATATCACTAATTTATCTCTAGTAATTCCACTCATTACCCCTCTTTACTTCTCAAAACCTTTCTTTTTAATAATTTACACTTGAAATAAGTGAGAAACAGTTTTTTATACTACCAAACATTTTTTTTACTTTTTTACTAGTTAATTGTTTTTCTTTACCGACTACAATCTGCTTTCTTAAACCTGATATTCAGAGAACTCATAAAAGCTAATGAAATACAAGTGCCTCAACCACATTTCAAGTTCAATGGGTACACAATTTCAAAACTCAAGTCTAACCACCTAGTTTCCTGCAAACTAGCTAAGCAAACAATTTCTTTGGCTCTATCAACTACTCTTTTAAGACTGCCAAATAAACCCCGAACGATCAAATTTGCAGTAGATAAACGCATCAGTTGCTTCCTTTGGCCTTTTTCGTGAACTTTGCCCACTCTGTTGACTTCTTTCGCACATGGCGAACTTTAGGCTTCATCCCCAGGAAGAAAGTGTTAAATTTACTAGTTGGAAATTTCACTTCACTTCTTGCGTTGCAGAAATCAATGTTCTTGAAAGTACGCTCCATGATTTCAAAAAACAGATCATGTATGGTCCTGGCTTCAGAGATCATCTAGACAATGCAGTTATAGGATATTTAGCCCCCAAAAAAAGGAGAGATTCTTAAATTTTTGCTCTGGTCCTCAAAATATAAGACAACATTCATTGAAACTGGGAGAATGAAAGTTGAAACTGATTTGAACTCTTGTTGTAGTGTTTTAATTGCATAGAATACGAAGGGCAATTGTTATTTCCACAAGAAAAAATTAATATTTTCACGAGTCTCATTGATGTGGGTCCCATTTACTATTCATGTGAAAGAAACCTTGCGAAAATATCAATTTTCCTTATAGAACTATCAATTCCCAATAAAATAAGAAACTCCACATTGCGCGTGGGACTTCAGAACCATCAAGCCTAGGGTTACACAGTTGTGTACCAATTACGATCAATAGCATTTCTAATATAGTTTATCTAGGGATTCTGGGTAGTGTAAGGCTTACAGTTCAAAATTGTACTTTTCGCTTTACTTTGATCATCACAGAGTATGGCAATCATATGGTTCTTACAAAACATTGTGAATTTGAGCAACTTCAGACACAATTTTTCAGAGGTAACCTTACAAAATATAGTAATCTAGGAAGAATGAATGAGTGTGATATTTAAATTGGTTAGTATAATCAAGGTAACACAAACAGAAAATTTAACAGAAAACAACATTACCTCAACTGAGAACACAAACTCATCTGCTATACCCTTTAACATACTCTGCACTTCCTTCACAAAATCATGCACACTCTTGTAGCCATTCTCATCCAGGCGTTTAGAAATATTTTTGAAGTTCAAGGTACGAAGTCCAGCCCAACTATTTTTGTAGCAAGAATTTTCATTCCTGTTCCAAATATCAGCAAGAAGGGGAGCAATTTCATCACCCTCGTCCTCCATCTTTTGTTTTATATCGCTGATAACATTCTTGCACTGCAACAGATAACCAAGTTGTGACATTATTCTTTTATTTTCTTATAAAATCAATATTAGTTAATACTGTACAAGAGCATACCTTTACTAGACTGAGTTCAGTCATTTTTAAGTCGATAGAAGCAGCTCCACTAGAATTCATAGTGTTGCCAAACAAATGTTCTGTAGACTGCTCAGTCCAAACCTCCCTGTAATAAATGGATAAACACGAGCGATAAGGCTATAAGCTGTAGGGCTTTTATTAGAAGCAACAGGTTGTCATAATCAGATTATTGCTATTTTCTGGAGATCCTTTGCATATCCAACTGGCCTACCTTCACGTGTTCTCTACTTTAATATAATAAATTATTATATTACTTTACGTTTAGGGGCCCACAATATCACATACTGTGCACATGTACTATAGCCCCGTCTATGTACATGCACTACATTAGTTTGTGTACTATTTTTAAAATATGCTTTACATTTAATTACTTACTCCCTCTATTCCATAATAAATGTCAAATTGATCATTTTTAAAATTAATAAATCTTAAAATTTTCAACATATACCTGAGACTATAATCATAATAAACTTTGGAAAATTTACTACTAATGCCAAGTTTCGTGATTTAAAAATTCTATGTAATTATTTTTAATTATCAATTTTAAAAATGGTCAGTTTGACCATTAAAATCAAACTAGCGTTTATTATGGAACGGAAAGAGTATTTTATAAAATTTATATACATGTATTTGACAATATTTGCGCTATATTATATAATTATATATTTATATGTGTGCATTACCTAATATATAAATATATTCACCTAAGAAATAGGGGTTCGACTGATGGCCAACGTACTGTGCATCCCCAGCGCTGGGGTGAGCCAGGATAACGCACCTCATGCGCCAAGTGACGTATCCCTCTTTTTTACAAAAAAAGAAAAGAAAAAAAAGGAGTTTTTACAGATTGAAAAGCGAGGAGGAAAAGAAAGATGATGAAAAAGAAGATCGAATAAGAAATCTAACAAGGAAGATCAAAGATGAGTCCTCACTCTGTTGGCTTTTCATCTATCTATTTTCATTGCAGAAAGAGTGTATTCTAATATTTTGGCCCCTTTTTTATTTATTAATAAAAAAACAGTCAAATCCTTTATGTTTTGTACATTTTAGATCATAGTCCCATATTTCTATATTTTTGCACATCAACCCCAACACTTTAGTTATATATATATATAATATTGCAGTAATTTCAGCAACTAGAATAATGATAATGTAATATTATATTATGTGTAGTATGTTTATTTAATAATTATAGTTCAATATGCTGCATTCCGCCGCACCAGAATCCCCACTTTTTAAGATTTTACGAATTCATGTCTCCCCATATTCCCGCACCTGTATCCCCGAACCCTTATCCTTGCTTCTTAGATATTCACTATAATTTATAATATACTTTGTCTATAGTTATGTTTAAAATAATACTTTATTTTCTTAGTTTATTATATAATAGAAAATAATCATAAATTAATAATGTAATAATTTTATTATAAATACACATATAAAGAACAATTTTAGTCTTTATTACAAATATAAAAAATAATAATAAAATTATACCACCTAAGGAAGCAGTCTAACCCCCCCCCCCCCCCCCCCCCGGTCTCCAAGGCCTAGGCGCTCGAAGGACTCTCTACCGCCTAGGTCTTACACACTTGACTCTTGTTTGAAATATTCTTCCACATTGTAGTTTACGATCATCTTTCCATTTTTGAGCAACAAGGTTGGTAACTAGGAAAAATGGATTTTCCATTATCCGGAAAAACTGTCATCCTTCCACTAGAGACTCTGCTTCTCGAGAATTCCTCCTCTTTTATAACTTGTGTTTTGAATTACCTATGACTATATTGGTTCAATTTCACGGGCACGTCCTATATCACCTTGGCTCTGATATCCCTTTGTTGGAAATTGAGGAGACAATTGGAAGAGAAAGTAGATATATTTGAAGAACATTCAATGATTTGGTTTCCACTGCACTTGATTCCACTTAATTTCACTTGCGCCAAATGAATCACTACAAGACTATTGATAGAACTCTTAAAATACAATTTCTAGAGACGCTCAAATTTTCATTACTTGAACAATGCATGTACCTTACAATAATAAAATACCATGAACCTAATTAACCAAATAATTGTACGATGTATATGGGCACTGATTTGAGACACATACAACATGATATGGATACACCTAACACAATAAACTTTTAAAAGGCAGGGAACGAACGCGTTGATAAAATGTTAATAAGGGTATACTCCCAATTGTCACTATTAGTTCCATTTTTGTTTCAAATCACTGTCACTCCTTCAAACGCTAAAGGAAATATTAGTGTTAAGAGACCATATTACCCTTCAAGTACTACATTGAGGTACTATGTAATACGCTATGTGGCCCACTAGCACAAGCACGTCATAGCTGGAGTTAAAAGTGGTATCGAAAATTTACTCACAAACTTAAATCCTAGTCAACACAATTTACTTAAGCTACGAGAAATCAACAGAAGTGTCAAAATTTGTTAAAAGAAGTGTATGCATGATAAAGTCAAAGTTTATATAATTTTTTCCACATAAAGTAAATCTAATAACATATATAAACTGTAACAATCTAAACAATTATAAACCATCACGAGAGTCGGTATTCCACATGTGTACGTGGACAACCCGACCTTAGAGAAACGCTTTTATTTCCTAGTGAACCAACTTGCGCATATATTTTCGAGCTAGTGAGTGGATTCAAGTTGAAAAATAACCACCGCCTAGTACCATAATATTCTCTTACTTTGTAGCCACTTAAAAAGCCTAGTTGCAAACTGCACTTACTAGACTCCACAATTTTCAGTTTCTACTGTAGAGATGCCATTTCAAATTTAAGGTTGGCACAATAGTTTATCTTGATATTTGATAGTATTGAGTAAATAAACAAACTTACTTGTTATTTAATGGACTTTGATTCTGCTCATCATTCTCCCTAAATGTTGTTTTTCTGTTTAGATCCTTCTCAGTGCTAGCAGCTACAATCTTTATTGCTTCTGATAATTCCTAAATGTCAAGGGAGATGGAGAACTTTAAACTTTATGAATCAGCAAATATACCAAAAAAAAACAAAAAGGTAATTACACACCAATATGCATGTATTCTGTACCAAGGTACTTTGTTTGGTGTCAGAACTCAAAAAGGTGCCATTAGAAGTAAAAACAAATATCAAAATGTAAGTTGAAATTGAACAAAACCATGCCTGTCCTATATGTGATGCAATCTGTTGATCCCTCTTGGAGCAGGGATGAATTGCATAATTTGCAACTGTGCCAGCTGAATTAACGTGGGCGGTTGTCACTGAAGCAGGAAGAAGTGACTCCCCTAAGACCGAAGCAATTGGAGGCGAGCTGATAGCTTTATTAGGGCTGCAAGATATATGACTTACTTTTTTCTGTCAAGCAAAAAATAAAAGCAGGTAATGCAAGATAAAAATATATAGCCTAGGCTCAAAATAATTTACGTATTAAAGAATATCCTCTTAAGATTTTCTTTCTTTATTGTTTTCTTTTGTTTTTCACAGTGGTGTGATGCAGTGTTATGAACACATTTTTTACCAGTACAACCTTCTCTTAAATGTACTTACCATCAAAAGAAAGTGGGTCGCACATTTAGATTTTACAAAAATATGATTAAGACATCCATTATTAATTGACTTTCAGAAGTCCGAATATAGATACTCCACTTACAAGTGAGATTTGAATATACTAATGCAAATTCAGCAAGGGTAAACTTGCATAGCTAAAGTTCCTTAACACAGTTAAATTATTGAATATTATGTTATTAAACATACTCGAATCATTGAATTATACAGAGAGACTGATGGAGTACTTTAGGAAGATAATTATGTGATTTTCAAACAAGTATTCAGCATATTACACATACATAGTTTTCAAACATCCGATAAATCCAAAAAGGTAATCTGGTACTGAGCAGTAACTGAAAGTACCATGCAAGATAAACAGTATTTTTTATGGTACAGTATTTACAACTATGGTGTGAGAGAAAAAGATGATATTTTGCAAACCTGGGAATCAGGCATCCCAAAACTCCTTGCAGTTAGTACAGCTAGCTGCTGCTCCCATAATCCATGATGCTGCCATGACGTCAGGGCCACTTGCCATGGTGATGACTCATTTGGAATTGGTGAATAGACTTGCGGAATAAAATCCACGTTGGGTCTTGCAGGCAAGCCATATTTATTTTCAACATTCCAAGCCTGTAGCTGCATGCGCCCAGAGTTTGAAACCATTGATTCCTGCTGGTTCTGCAGCTGTGGCTGCAATCCTTGCATCCCAGCAATCATGGGTCCAGAATTGATACCCATGACTTTCCCTGGCGCTACCTGCTGGTACTGATAACCTAAGTTGGTCTGCAAGGCAGTCTGCAGTTCTTGCCCTGCGACCATGTCTTCAGAATTTGTATTTCTGAACTGTCCCACTGCTGCCTGCTGGTGTTCAGGATGGTCAGATGTGAGCAGTTGTTCATGGTACATCTGTTCATCACCATTTAACAAAAGGGATAGAAAACTAAATCGTTGCATATCTGCCTGATTAGACATGATTTCCTGCGTATTCAAATATTGCAAGTTAGCATCTTCTAATCCTTCTCACATGTAAAACACTCCTTACGAGCTACTCAAGTCCTTCACAACTGTTACAAGTTCAATGAGTTAGATTTAAGATACACAGACGATCTAAATGAGGCATATAGATATCACTTTCAAACACTATTCAATGTTGTGTCAGTTAACCCTCTGGCAAAGGCTAAATGAACCCAGGAAAAGACCCACTAAACACTAACTCTAGACATCAGCCCCTACTAGCAAGGTAGTAATAACAAAATGAAAAGAAATCCTTTAACAAAAATTAATTAATTATAGTTGAATTTATTAAGACTAAAGTTCCTAAATAAAAACTTCTGAAGTTATGAAGTTTTGAATACCAATCTATTGAATGCAGATATAGTCCCAATCATGCCTACTTCAGATGCAGTCCCTCAAGTGGTGGTGATGCTAGGAATTATAACAAAAGTAAGCTAAAAAGATACTGAAAATTATTTGGTCATACAACTATATTAAGCTCATACTATTTCATAAAAAGAGCATACCAATTTTAAATTATTGCAAGATCAAATACAGAATCTACTAATTACTTGTCAACAAACAAATATTCAATTTCATAGTTTCACTACACCATCATCAATGTCACAATGATATAATGATCTACTAGTAGTAGTCAAGTAATAAATTAAATAGAATTAACAACTTAAATAATTAACAGGAACTCGCCTGATTAATGTAGAATCTAATCCGGATTCGAGAATTATCAACTTTTTGATTTTGCACAAAGCAGTCCAATAAGCAACAAAAGCCTAAAACAAAACAATTAAGAACAAAGAGTAGGGTATTAGTATTATTATAGTGGTTTGATCAAGCAAATTTCTCATTTTTGTTTTTAAAATAAATATTTGTCAATTTGCTTTTGTGATTTGTGTGCGCACCACTATGTCTGTGCATGGCATAGAGATAGAGAGAGAGAGAGAGAGCTAAATTACCTCAAGTAGAACTATATAGCACTGGTAGAAAGTAAACACCACTGCTGTGCCACACAGAGGATGGATAAATCTAGATGGCCACTGAACTAACTCTTTTGAAAAATTTGAAATAGTTTTTCTGAGAAAGGGAAATAGAAAGAGAAGAGGATGGGCCAGTCAATCAAAGATAGAGAAAGAGATAAAGACAAAGGGGTAGTGTCAGTCAGTTTGAGAAAGAGAAAGAGAGAGCAAGGGGATTTAAAACTGAATATGGAGTTTTCAATTAATGCTTTGGTCGGTGGACTAAAACATTCACTTAATGCGTAGGTCCAAGGAGGGAGTCGGTGAGAGTTTGTCCACCATACAAGTGCTGTCACCATAGCCTATAGACACCATGCCATACATGTGTTATCACCCCTGCTCTCAAGCAGTGTTAAGTGGAATGTAATTTCGGTTTGTGGAACCGATATGGATACGGGTATATGGTACACTACATAGCTTAAGCGTGGACCGTTAGGGTATCTTTATATGAGTGCTTCTAGTTAGGACTTAGGAATTCTCTATAAATCTAAATGTGGTTAACCTAAGTTTATAGAAGATTTTTAGTTAAATCAATAAGTTGATTGTTTTATAAATAATTTAGAACAAATGTGATGGACCAATCAATACCAAGTAAGAATTGATATTTGTGCAATCATAGGTAAAACAACAATGAAATTTGTAGGTACCTAAATTTAGAGTATTGGTTCGTAAAGGATACCATATTTGGGTACGCCAAGTAGCAATACGCGATTTGCAAGTCAATAAAAGAAATTTGCAGTCTCAAGATAGATATAATGTATATAGATAATCAAATTTCAAAGACCGTTGAAAAAAATAAAACAATATATAGATCTATCAAACTAAAGGAGATATTTCCATAAAAACAAATAATAAATGCACATTTGTGTAACACAAAGTAGATCAAAGAAGGTAGTTGATGCTAGCGATGTGATCGAGAATAAAACGATGTCATCAAAGAGAGAAACAAAGAAAGGAAAACCTTAAAACTAGTGAAACATAAATCATATAGATATGCGATTGTGTGTATGTGTCATAAATCTGAAATCAAGGAAAGCTTTTCCTCGAGATGTGACCATGAATGCAGCAGTGTCGTGTAAGAGAGTCCATAGAAATTAAATCTAACTATCAACGAAAAAACATAGATCTGCCTATATATGTGTGCATCAAATACCTGATATCAAATATGGTAGCTTAATCTAGCAATACTACCAAAAAATGAGCGCCGCCACGGCAAAGATTGAAAAAGAGACAGACTGATAGTAATGAAACCCTAAAATGGTTTGGGAAACAAATGAATGAATTTTTGTGAGTTTAGGGAAAGTTTAACGCATATTTATATTATGGAAATTGATATTTCCAAATAAAAAATGATATTTTCACATGAATCTCTCTCACATCGATATGGAACCCATTCACTACTCATGTGATATATCATAAGGAAATATCATTTTTTTTCATGTGAAAATATTAATTCCCCATATTATATCTCGCCACGTGTCAAAACAGTCGATCGTGATGAATGACCAAAAGGCTGGAACCGGGCCATGTTCTAAATGGCCAAGAGGCAAGAATTAGAAGATACACCCACCCAGCCCTAAAAAAAGAAAGGAAATACCCTCACCCTAACAATACGAGTTTTAGCTCATCCAAGTGCCTAGACCCGAACATGTCGATACCTACTCCCATCATGCCTATATGTGTGTATCAAATACCTGATATCAAAGAAGATAGCTTAATCTAGCAGTACTACAGAGAAATGAGCGCCGCCACAACAAAGATTGAAAGACAGACCGATTGATAGTAATGAAACCTTAAGATAGTTTAGGAAGCAAATGAAGGAATTTTTGTGAGTTTAGGGAAAGTTTAAGGCATATTTAAATTATGGAAATTGATATTCCACATAAAAAATGATATTTCCACATGAATCTCTTTCACATGGATGTGGGTCCCATTCAATACTCGTGAGAGAGATCACAAGGAAATATCATTTTTCATGTGGAAATATCAACTCCCTATATTATTGCTTGCCACGTGTCAAAACAGTCCATCATGCTGAAAGACAATGCTAGAACCGAGCCATGTTCTAAATGGCCAAGAGGCAAGAATTAGAAGGTACACCCACCCATCCCTAAAAAAAGAAAGGAAATACCCCAACCCTAACAATACGAGTTTTAGCTCATCTTCCGAAATCAATTACCATATCTAAAAAATGTTATAATAAACACTATAATTGATTGTAAAATGAAAATATCAAGAGCAGTGAGAGATTGGCTTAAATTTATTGATAATTAGTTAATTACACACCCCTAATTTCATAAACAAATGTGAAGATATCAACGTGGATATGCTGTGAATAAGTCATGGAAATGATTTCCATAGTAACATAAGAATCACGAGCCAAATCAAGTGTCCCTCTTTCATTTCATAGCAGAACTCAATGGAAAAACAATGATGATACGCATACAAAGTCCAATCTAAATGATAGTAATCTGATACAAGATGCTAGACATATCAACACAACCAGGACCCACTGGTATGGTGACCTTCCAGATCGGGGGGTTAAAAGTTATCTCAGTTATTCGAAAAGAATTATTTGAGCCCTATGATTTGGTTTAGTTGTAAATATGGCTTCCACGGTGACAAGGATGAAGAGAGTGAGCACGTAAATCTCGCATTTAGCTATATACAGCTTGTTTTATAATTGTTTTCTGTGCATCATGTTATAGCTCCTTGAGACTTTTTTTTAAGGTCAAAATCCAAAGGTTATTTCAAAGTTCAAACAATATCAAACTACTCTAGTACTATATCCGTGTAACACTCAATTTCTTATTATATGGGGATGCAAACATATGGTAGATCTTAGAGAGTTGCCCAAATTTCGGGAGTTAAACTTTGTTCTACATCAAAATAATACTAGGTAGTCTTATTTTTCTCTGGGATTTTAATGTAACAACAATTGTTTTAGCAATTTCATTTTTTCCCTCAAAATCAAAAGCTTTGGAAGTGAGAAGCAGAGCAAGAGAATATAAAGATAAGCTGAAGCAGCACAAAGAACTTGGTGATCTGGGTCGATTTTTCATCCAGCCGTGGTTTGAGTACCACCGCCAAGAGCAATCCAAAAAACAGATAAGTACGGAAAAATAAGAGGTTTAAAGATTTAACTTCATTCAAAGATTAAACAGGAAAAAGGAAAAAGAAATTCAAGAATTCAAGAAATACACTAAAATTGCCTATATAGGAAATTATTATGGCTATTAAATCGGAGGCACGGCTTATCGACCTTTTTTCTTGAGGCTAACTTCTTAATTAATAAAAGTTCTATATCTAATGGTCATTGTTGCCGACACTTTTAGCTACTAGAGGGGATGTTTCCACTTCTCACTTTCATCTATCTTTTCTACTGCTTTGTTGTTGAAGTCTATGTGAAATATTCCTTATTCTTCCTTTCTACTCACCACCCCTACATTATATGACGCTGTAGAATAATGGCTAAACTATCAAATTCTAATACAAATGTTAATGGCTAGTTATTGTATTACACAAACGAGATAAAAACCTTTGAATCCACATGGAAGCTAGAACATTCTCCAAAAGAAATTGATAATAATTGTCAAAGACAGGTTGTCCGAAAAAATCTGAAAGAACATATTTATAATACCTAAGTTATGTACATGAACTTGGATGAAGTGTCTGGTTGGACACGGTATTTTGAAGAGTTATTTCTCAATTTTGTTAATTTTTTACACTAAACTGAAGTGTCCAGTATCCATATCCTTGTCCAAGTAACGAGTGTTGGACGCAAGTACTTTAGGAAAACATGAAAAGCCCGTGTAACTACACGTATTTCGTAAGCAACTTTCCTATGACTATTTGGAAATAGAAAATTAAAATAAAGGAAAATAAGAAGATAAAAAAATAGAAAATAAGCCCAAAATACAAAGGACACAAAAATAATTAAACTACTAGATTTCCTTTTAATTAAAAATACATAATATTTATTAAATCTCCATAAATACACAAAAAATGGAAATCCAAATTTTCAAGAATATTTCTCCTGCATCATTATGGTTAAAAAAAAGGAATATATTGAAAATTTAGAATGAGTAATACTACCTTATCATAAACATGAACACAAAAATATATTGAGGGACTAAATACAATATATAAAGGTTGCATAGCCTTTTATGTACACTTTCCACTTAGTTTTAGTTGAAATCATAAAGGAAAAACACTAGGTTAATTCTTCTCAACTCCCAAAAATTGTCACCCAATATTTGTGATGTATATATCAAAGAATATTGGAATATACCCACGAGGGTATGACTAGGTTGATAATCTCTTCAATTCGAAGAGGAGACCTTCATAAGTAGTCTCTATTTGGCCATCGATTCATCAATTACAAATTTATATAAAAAGTAGTCAAAAGAGGAGATATCCTAGAGGATATCTAAACTAAGCATATCCCACATGGTAAATATGTCCATCTCTAAGGTGTTTTAGATACATCCAAACATCCGAAACGTACAAAAATAATTGAATACATGAATTTCATATGATTTGGTGATATCTATCAACAACCTCAAACTAATTTCATATGATTTGGTGATATATATAATGGAAATCTAATTTGTCAAAAAGTATATTTATTTTACAAGGTTATAATAATGGTGCCACATAACCTCAAACTATATAAAAATATACATTATCTCATATTTTTGTATGATTTTTCCATCCGTAGTTAGATTTTGTTTAAGGATCAAAAATAAAATTATTTTATGAAACTAGTGTATGCAACTTAGATACCCTAGAGAGTATCTCCTGCGGAGCCTAAAAAGCATAATGAAGATTGCAAGAGTTTCCACCTGCATTACAATTCATGAGATATTTTCTCTATTTTTTGCATGGCATGAACTGTAATGGATTTTCAAGAGAGTATTTGTAGATTCTATATATCTACATAACTATGGGTATGAAAAGCTGGTTAACAGTTTTAAGAGAAATGAAGCCATCATAGCAACTCTAATGAATGACTTAACCTGTAAATTAAATTAGTCAGATTGCCCTTGATATCGAGAAAGTTTAATATACATTTATATACATGTCTGTGTATTTATATACATATATAAGGTTTTTTCCATATAGGTAGTTTTGGATATATAAAAATATATAAGTTGATCAAGTTATGTATCTGAATACTCTAGTATATGTTTTCTCTAAACATCACTTGAAAACTGTTATTTTTCCCTTACTTAATACTTAACAAAAAACATAATTGTTCTTCCACCTTTTAGTCTGCTTCATTACTAAAATTCTTTCACTGTTGACCTCCCACAAAAATCTGGATCAAGAACTCCTGTAAAACTGATTTATATAAGGGGAATCAAAAAAAATATTTATAAAAGAAGAATATTTAATGATTAGAAGAGAAAATTACAACGCATGATGAGGACAAGAAGTCCTCTCAAAAGAAATTAAAGAAAACAAGAGGAGAAAAACTTAATATTAATGAAACACTATCCGCCAATCTCTTTGAAGATTGGACATGAAATTCCTCCAAAAGCTCCCATTTGCATGAACCCAAAGAGAAGAAAAGAAAGATATTCTATCCCAAAGCAACTCAATATTTGGAGTCCGATTGCAAAAAAAAATCGAGCAGTCCTCCCAACCCAAATTTCCCACAAAATACCAAAACAAGCACATCTTCAAATAATCCTCTTATCACTCGTATGCCAAAACCCCTAAATTTTCATATTAAAATATCTTCCACCGAAGTGGTACATATCTAACTTTAACCCATGACCCATCACACTAAACAAACAACACCACAACTGCCAAGTCATCCAACAGTGAAGAAAGAAATGAGAATGAGACTCACTATCCTTCAAACACATAACACACATATCTAGGGATAAAGATTTGTAAGGCATATGCCTCTGACGCATATCATTAGTGTTAAGTTAACCAAGAGTTAAGGACCACATAAATGCCTTAAATTTTTTAGGGAACCTTTACTTTCCAAATATAAGAGGCTAGAGGAAAACAATGAACTAGACGATAACCCAATAAGTAAGTGAAAAAAGAACGACACGGGAAGATTCCTGAAGAATCAAAACAAAAAATACACCAAGGGTTGAGAAAAAGAAGCTTTGAGTTAAGAAGTTGAATAAATAAAGAGAATTCCTCCGTCACCTTATCATTTAAATTAAAAAAAAAATCCCAAGAAATTGTATCTCCCTCCCAAGTATAGAATTTAAAAATGCGAGAATTATGCTCAAGCGAGAGTTAAAAAAGACAAGAAAAAGCTAAAGAAAGAGGAGCATCTATTATTCAAATCCGAGTAACCAAATATTCTCATAGACTTAGCGTACCACATAACAAGACACTCTTACGAATCAATACTCTAAATTTAGTGTACTAAAAATTTTTTTTTGCTATTTAACTATAATTGCATAAATATCAATATTATAACTTAGTATTGGTCGCTCAAACTTTACACTTGTATTAAAATATTTATAAAACAATCAACTTGTTGATTTAACTAAAAATCTTCTATAAAACTTAGGTTTATTACATTTAGATTTTAAGATAATTCCTAATTATAAGAACTTATATAAATATACCCTAGCGTATCACGTTTTAGCTAAAGAACGTACCGCGTACCTGTATTTGTACCGCAAATCGCGTACCGAAACATACCATGTTTTAGGTAAGATTGATTCAAATATCCTCCTAAAACCGAATTTCATGCCTTTACCAACTTGAAGACGAAAAAGAAAATGAAATGAAGTGTAATCTTAGCAGATAAATTTCCAAGGACTAGAATAAGCAACACAAGAAGGACAAGGACTTGCATCCCACCTATTCTGTTGAATTCCATACTTAGCTTCTAATATTACTCTCAAAATATTACTCTCATACCACAATTTCAACTTGTACTGTATGCCTGTCCACTCTCTATCCTTTCTAAAGATATCAGGTATCTACAAGGCATAGTAAGCAATTGTAGCGGCCGAGCATGCTATAATCATAATAAATATACCAAATGACATTTCAAGTGCGACTCTAGCTCAGAAACATTTGGAAAAGGAAATGAGGGCAATATATTGGAAACAGGACTACTTTGTTTCATTTAAATAAAATAATTGAAACAATCTTAATTTCTTCAAAGCTGACCCGTTTACTATATTTTTAGAAGATATGTTAACTATGATTAACTTATTTAAGTTTACGAATGTAATTGCGCCCTCAGTTTCGCACATTTTAATGTTCCAATTCTGTGTTTTATGATTAACCAGACCAGCATCCTTGTACTGTGAGGACCACCTCCTGCCTCAACAATTATTATTTTTGTTTGCAAGTATCTACATATGGAGCAAACTAATCCATATCACTTTTTCAGTAAAATCTATGGAACAACTCAATTTTGCCTCCATACCATCAGTTCAGAAAATCTTTAGCCATATCGCACAAAAACACCTACGAAAGAAGACATTTCTCACCAGAACATACCAACATATATAATGCTCTAAATCAAACTAATAATTAATTCATCCAACTTATTAAATCAACAATTTACACACCATCCTACTAATGCAAAATACAAAGTGATAAACCTAGAGCAACAAAACAACAAGATTCATTACACACAATACTCACTTATAAAAAGCACAAATTTCATAATTACTCCATAAAAAAAAATAACAGCAAACCTGCTCTATATTTTGCCCCTTTTTCTATTTTTGTTGTGACAATGAACGAGCAGAGACCGTAGAACACGGTAATGCCCATGATTGAACCACTCCCGAACGGCCGGCAATGTCGCCGGCGCCGGAGCAAAGATGTAATTGTTGATATCCTGACCCCAGGCCACCATGCTGAATGATGATTAGAGATAATTGTGGGATTTCATTTGGAATTTGGAATATGATTTAGTAAAGACTTGAAAAGAACAGTGTGTCGCCCAAACTTTAGTGGAAAGTCGAGATTTGTACCCTAATTTTTAAAATTAGTTAAACACAATGCATCCCGGACGTTTCAAAGTTAACAAGAGATATTTTAAATTTAAAAATAAAAATAAATATATAGATTCATCTATTTTATACCCTCCTTTCTTGAACGTAAATTCAAATTCAAAGTCGTTAAATAAATAAAATCAACATATGAGTTCATTTCCCTCCTACGCTAACTTTTTGGTTTTATACCTTTAAACTTGTTTTTCCGGAAGAAAGATGTAAAATAAATGTATCTATAGATGGACTCTAAAAATAATGTTATTGATTTAACTTTTAAAGACAATAAGAAATCTTGTAATTAGTAATACTATGTTAATAGATTATAATTTTTATAATTGTATTATACAAAACTAAAATAATGTATATTAATTTTGACTTTGAAAATATAATAAATTAATTTCAAATAACCAAATGTTGATCCTATCAATACTAATACAGTGTGCTTGCTTTACAGTTTCTGCAGTTTTGTTTATTGGCTTTGCGATCTCTAAGCTCTCCTGTTCTACTTCCTTTTCCTAGCTATCCGAGTCTTTAACCTAATATGTTACACTTTCATGATAATGCTATGTATTTAGATTCAACCTAACAAATTTGATCCCTAATGTCATTGTACAATAATAATCTTCTAAGGATAATACAGAGTTTATCTTTTCAATTTTAGATTAACCTAACATTCTTGATTTCAAATCCTTTGCAATAATTGTTCTTTTTAAGGACTGTACAAAGTTATAACAAATATTTATATATTTACACTTGTTTGAATTATCTATAACTCTACGAAAAGTATATCATCACATAACACACATTTAGAATAAATATTACTTTATTGTATTGTCAACATAAATCCAAATAGGCTTATACATAAATTTGCTAACAATTTATAAAATAATGACTTTTCAAAAAGATATTTTCTTTGTTTTATAAAAGAATTTCATTTATCAATTTTTTTCTAAAAAAGAATCTTCTTTTTAGTGCTAACATTATAAAATGACATAATATCCTTTAATTTATCATCATGCTTTCATTATAATATCAAATTACTAAAATAACATTTTATTATTTTTAATAATATACATAAAACATAAATACATCCTTGATATTGGTAAATAGGAATTTATTTGTGAAATTGAGGGAGCATTATTTTTTTAAACTACCTAAAATTTGATTATTTTGGATCTACTATGAAAATTTTCAGATTTTGTTACTTTATATCATAATAAAGTTTAAAATGTAAATGGAAGTTCATAATTTTGAATATGAATTTAAGAGAGAAATAAATTTGCAAAGAGTGATTCTATATATGATTTCAAATTTATGTTAATATTAAATAATAACCTACGTGGATATATGGGATAAAAAGAAATAAAAAACGATCCTTACACATTAGTATTCTTGTAATAACCAAGAAAAATATACTATTATTAATAATAAAAAATAAAAATATTTTAAAAATTATTTGTGTGCTCATACATTTATATGTTATGTTATAAGTATTAATAAATCAATTTAAATTAAATTAAATTTGTGATAAACAATAAATTAAGTACTGATGATGGTGAACTTAAATCATAACTAATTTAAGTCTATGTAATATGCCTTGTGTGGTGTAACACCCCGAACCAGCTACATGTTCGAAGTGTCACATGCCATAAGCCCGAAGGCTTGCAAGGCAACAATATCAATAGCGTAGCCCAAACGAAAACATAATAATGAAACTCTCTTGAAACCAAACAATATTTCATTATCAAAATTACACTAAGGTTCAATAATTAAATACTGAAAATATAACTTTGGAGACACAGCTCCATTAAACAAAAGTCTTATCATAATTCTAAAATATTCATCAACTTCTTAAACTAAATATCTTCTGGTCATCCACAAAAGTATCAACAATGCTCGGCTCTAAACAATGTTTCCTGTAAAAATTAATGTAAGGGTGAGCGGTAAAGCTCAGCAAGTAACAATCTTTACTATTTAGGTGGATCAAGTACAGTTTGCAAAACTTTTTCGAAATAACATTTTGTTCAATAACAATAGTAAACATACTTGTTGAAAATAATCTTTTCTTGTTCGATAATAATAGTCGATATATACAATCAAAATCAAAATCAATAATTATAAAACACAATTCGAAAACGATTTCAATATGTTCAATAAACGATTTCGATATGTTTAATATATTCGATGTATCTTTTAATCCACAGCCATTGCGACTAAGGTTATAGCAGCCCTGTAACACGGCCCTTATGTTTGATAATGTCAATGATACGCCCCTACTAAGGTATCTTATCATGCACGCGCCCCGAAGAGTGCCCCCCGAAGGGTATCTAAAGGTGTACACCTTAGAAGGTCCTAAATTGTTCCGAAACTAGCGACACTAACGGATTCAATATATAGTCGGACTGAGATTTCTAAAATCAATTGCTCAATATTTTCAATATTCAAAATTATACTTATTTCACAGTTCAAAATCACATAATCTCATTTTCTAAATCAAAATTTTATTTTAATACTTGATTCGGGTTTTTAACAAAATACAAGTGTAACATTTTCATTAAAATGAAAGCCTTAAATAAAGTATAACAATTTTTGAAACAATACATTTAGGCAACCGAATAATTTCTAAAGCATACATAATTATAAACGATAATTTCAAAATACTAAATAGCTCAAAAAGTCACTTACACTATACAGTTCGAAAATACTAAATAGCTCGGAGAGTCACTTACCTCGATATTACTGAACACAAAATTAATAGTCGAACGATTCCTAAATATAAATTTAGAACAAATAAATGTCATTAGGATAATTCTATTATTTAACAGCTTTCTTATTTTATTTTATTTTCAAAATAACTATAAGTATATTTACAAAAATATTCTTTCAATATTTAATCCATTTTCAAACAAATATTACTATTATGCCTAAGCAATAATCTAAATTGCAATAATAATTAAAACTAATAATGTTAATCTAAAACTATTAACTAATAATCTAAATACAAAATAATAATTAAAAACAATAATACTAATATAAAACTATTTACTAATAATCTAAATATAAAACAATAATTAAAACTACAAAAATAATAACAATGCAAAAATACTAATTACTAAAAAAATATACTAAAATATCAACTAACAAATTAAATATAATATTTAAAATAAAAATGACAATATAAGAAAATTAAATAAGAAACGTACTCGAAAATTACGAGTTCCGTAGATTGCCTACGTCCTCGATGACAAAAATTTAACTAAGGAGATCTTTTTATAAAAAAACCTCACACAACAAGGTTCTTACTCAAAATTAGAGGCCCTTAAGTTGGTTAATGAAACAAAAAGCCAAGCCCTTCTATTTATAGATTTAGAAAAGGGTAGGGATTTCCAATTAGTTGATGTGGGATAAATGATACATTTGCAACCAATGTGGGAAAGGGCAAAAACTTAGGTCATTACATATGGCATAATGAGTAAGATGGATCAATTAAAGTGTTAGAAATTAAAATCCATGTATGTATGAATTACTAGAATGAATTAATTAGCCCAATAGAAATAATTGTGCATGGCCTAAAATAAATTAATTAGAAGTCCAATGCCATTTTAATTGGGTTAGCCCAATGTGTTAGGAATGGTGTTGGCAATGTGTGTGTGTGTGTGTATTACACTTCCTTTTTTGAGCTATCCAAGTCTTCAACTTAATATATTACACTTTCACGATAATACTGTGTATTTAGATTTAACCTAACAAATTTAATGCCTAACCTAGTCTATCTTTTCAATTTTAGATTAACCTAACATTCCTGATTTCAAATCCTTTTGCAATAATTATTCTTTTTAAGGACTGTACAATGTTGTAACAAATGTTTATATATTTACATTTGTTTGAATTATCTATAACTCTACGAAAAGTATATCATCACATAACACACATTTAGAATAAATATTACATTAATGTATTGTCAACATAAATCAAAATAGGCTTATGCATAAATTTGCTAACAATTTATAAAATAACGACTTTTCAAAAAGATATTTTCTTTGTTTTATAAAAGAATTTCATTTATCAATTTTTTTCTAAAAAAGAATCTTCTTTTTAGTCCTAACAATATAAAATGACATAATATTCTTTAATTTATCATCATGCTTTCATTATAATAACAAATTACTAAAATAACATTTTATTATTTTTAATAATATACATAAAACATAAATACATCCTTGATGTTGGTAAATAGGAATTTATTTGTGAAACTGAGGGAGCATTGTTTTTTAAAACCACCAAAAATTTGATTATTTTGGATCTACTATGAAAATTTTCAGATTTTGTTACTTTATATCATAATAAAGTTTAAAACGTAAATGGAAGTTCATAATTTTGAACATGAATTTAAGAGAGAAATAAATTTGAAAAGAGTGCTTGTATATATGATTATAAATTTATGTTAATATTAAATAATAACTTATGTGGATAAATGGGATAAAAAAAATGATCCTTACACATTAGTATTCTTGTAATAACCAAGAAAAATGTACTATTATTAATAATGACAAATAAAAATATTTTAGAAATTATCTGTGTACTCATACATTTATGTGTTATGTTATAAGCATTAATAATTCAATTTAAATTAAATTAAATATGTGATAAATAATAAATTAAGTATTGATGATGGTGAACTTAAATTATAACTAATTTTAGTCTATATAATATGTCTTGTGTGGGGTAATGAGTAAGATGGATTAACTAATTAGTTAATTGTCAAGTGATTAATTAATTAAATGGACTAATAAAAGAATTAATATTTGATTCCAATATGTATGTCACTTAATTTAATGTGATATGGTCCAAAGTGTTAGAAATTAAAGTCTACGTATGGATGGATTGCTAAAATGGATTAATTAGCCCAATAAAAATAATTGGGCATGACCCAAAATAAATTAATTAGAAGGCCAATACTATTTTAATTGGGTTAGCCCAATGTGTTAGGAATGGTGTTGGTAATGTGTGTGTGTGTGTGTGTGTAAGCATGCATGGTACAAATATATATACACATAACTATAGCCCCCCCCCCCCCCCCCCAGCAAGTCAAAAATGTTGATTTTTTCTTCATTTGGATAATAACTATTTAAAGGTATTTTATACATGTATTAGTACATGTATATGTATATAGACCTTGTCTATAAGTAGTTACTCTTCTTTCATTTTCTAAAGTTTACTTGAAAATTCAAAGTAGTTAGAAAAAAATAGAGTGAGACTGAGAGAAAATTAAGAAAAGCTAGGGAAGCTCTTGCAAGTGGGTGGTTCTAGCAAAGTCTAGCCAAGAGAAAAAAATGGAGAACTACTTAAGGTTCATCTCAAAGAGAAAGAAGACATCTAGAAGGTATAATCTTAACCTAGTTTTGATTTTATAAGTTAAGTTAATATATTTTTGTATATTGGAAGATTAATGCTTGATTGTGGGAGGATTGTTGTGTGGGAATTATGGCAGATTTCGAAGGCATAAAAAAGGAGTTGTCAAGGAGAATATGTGTTTGCAAGTATTTTATGTCTAAATAAACAAGAAAAATACATGTAAGTTAAAAAAAACCTAAGTGTACTAGTTAAAAACATGTGAAACGAACAAAAAAATTATATCCCCTTTGCCTGATCTAAAAATTTTATATTGTAGCTCTATGAAATACGAAAATATTCAAAGTAAAACAAATAAAAACGGAGCTAAAATGAATTTATAGCGAATTTTCTTGTAAAGTAGGTCAAAATTAAACTTTGGCTTAAAAAACCAACAAATTTGGTTAAAAAAATATTTTTAAAAATAATGTAAAAATTGGAATGTTGTAGACTTAGGAGTTTATGAAATAACAAAACTGATTTGAGCTCATTTAGATGTAAAATGAGCAAGTTATGAATGATTAAATCAAAAAGGGTAGGGATTTTTTTTTTTTTGAATTTTGTTTCTGCAGGAGGGGCACTACAGTGCTGCCCCAAGTGTTAATTTGGACACTGTATCGCCGGTCAAAAAGTTCGATTGACCCGCCCGGTCAAACTGGTTGGGTTAACCGGTCCGACCCGACCAAGGAAAAAATAAATAAAAATAAGATATATATAATTATAATAATTAATAATAATAATAATAATAAGCAAATAAAATAAATAAAAATTATTTTATTTGTGAGTTTAATTAAAATAATATTAAACAAATAAAATAATATTTTAAAATTATTTTATTTGTGAGTTAATTAAAATAACATTAAACAAATAAAATAATAACTAAAAATTATTTTATTTGTGAGTTAGTAATAAAGATTATTTAACTTTAAATATTTTTTTAAACAATTAAAATAATATTAAAGGACTATTTTAAATATGGATTAATAATACATATGAAATTAAAATAATATTATAGGTTATTTTAATTGTGAATTAATGAGAGTTAAACAATTAAAATAATATTAAGAATTATTTTAATGGTAAATTAATAAAGAATAAGTAATTAAATAATGTTAGCAATTATTTTAGTTATGAACAATTAAAATAATATTAAGAATTATTTTAATTGTGTACAAATTAAGCATAATTAAATTAAAATAAGAGTAAAGATTACTCTAATTGGGAATTAAACAAATAAAATAATAACTTAAATTATTTTATTTGTGGATTAATAAATTGTGATCAAAGAATATAATAATTAGATAATAATAAGTCATAAACAAATAATGTGAGAATATTTTGTTGCATTAAGAGATGATAAAGGATAATGAAACAAATGGAATAATACTAAGTGTTATTTTATTTGTGATAATTAATGAATGAATCAAAGAAGGAAAGTGAGAGACAATAATGTACAAACAAATAATTTTATTTAAAATTATATGTGTAATGATTTAAGAGTCCTAGTTATATAGAACTTGTAAGTCAAATCTACTAGCTTATTACGTGAAGGTTAATAGAAATTAACCGTTTGTACTTTTATCAATTCGTATAAGTAGAATTAATTGATGACTTAATTCCTATTTATCTATATTGTGAAGATTAAATTATTACCTTTGAAACTTGACTTAATATCATTTGAACCCTAATTGCGAGCATTTAACGTATCAATTGTTTCTAATGGTGTTGAGAAGTACGTCTATGTCATTTGTATCGGCTAGACCAATGATAAGACTGATTGCTAATCAATCATATTTCTTTGAAAAAACTATCCAAACCAATTGTCTTGGTGCAGACTCTTATGCTGAGAAGAATAATTATTTTACGTCGGGGAACCGATACGCGCGCGACCAACATGTCTGTGTGTTATGCATAACATAAGGTACTTTAGACTGATCACCTATTGTACTTTATTTATATTGTGGATTGTCAGTAAAATACTGTAAATCTTCGCATGTGTTCACGGTCCATAGTGAACCACTCAGTTTGATTATTCATTAACTTGGAATCATCAAATCTATTTTAAAACCTTTTGGTCAACAGTGACTTTTCAAATTTAAAAATGATCAAATATGAAAACTTTTAATTTGACACTTACATTGTTCACAATTTATTTACTAAATTCCTGGGCTATTAATTATTGTTACATACCTTGATATATGAATCCTTACACATGAACACTTTTTTTATATTTGCTGAGTAAACTCGTTGCTCACTCTTGCTTCCCTTAAACATTACAGTTAAATCTGAGCAAGGCACTGACTTGGAAAAAAACAAAGGCAAATGCAAAGTTACTGAGTAGCCTTATTGAAATGTAGTAGTTAATTTTATTTAGTGTTGTATTAAGACTTATGTTAGTACTTGTTATTTTAAATGATGTCATGTATTAGTAACGGTTGCGAGACTTGGGACGCAAATATTTATGTTAATTCAATATAAATATTTATATTATTCTGCATTTAGTTGTTAATAGTGTGTTGTATAAGTTGGAACGCGAAACACCAGATTCGAGATATAGGTATCTGAATTTGGGGGTGTCACAATTTTATCTTATCTGTTGTAGATAACTAGTATCTTGGCACACATTACGTGTGTGTAAAAAAAATGAAAAAATGTTGGAGAGAAAATAAAAATTAATAAAGGAGTAGACAGAGAGAATGAAACTTTTTGAGTTCTAAGAATTAACGGTTCCTAATGGATAAAATGAAAATATAAAAAAGTAAATACCAATTCTCCTCCCGCTTTATAATATAAATAGATATGTTAGTCAAAATTTAAATTCATCATAAATTAATCAACATATAATTCTTTTTCTTTTTCAACAAGGCAAGTAGAAAAGATTATGCATATGTGAAAAAATAAAGATTGCAATAGTATAGGAACAATTTGATAAACATTGCCAATTTGTAGCACAACAACCTTTAAAATACTGACTTGCCACCCAAAGCATCAACAAGAGAAGTATTTCTTCCACATTATAAGATGATTATTGATTTTTAAGAATTAATTTGAGATATTTTTAAAATCAAAAGTAAGATGATTTTCAACGTAAATTATACTTTGTAGATAGTTTACAATATTTATCATTATATTGATTAATACTAAAAGAATTTATGTTAATTTTGAATTTAAGTTTTTTGTAATTTTGTAATTTGATTTCAAAAAATCAATAATGGTCTTATAATTTGAGACGAATGAAGTATATAACAAAGTATGATGCTCTACAGAAATAAAAGTGTTACTAAGGGACTTATATGCTTAATAAACAAAATGTTTTTGAAAAAATATGCCAAGAAAATATGTTTTCACTATATATATATATATATATATATAAGAGAGAGAGAGAGGTGAGTGTACAGGACCTACAGGTGAGGCAAGTAATTTATGACTTGACAATATTTGTGGGAGATTTTATGTACATTTTTCGGATTCAGTAAATTGGAAATACACACACGCACACACACACACACACACACACACACACACATATCTTTGTAGCAAATTTAATATTGCACTTTATGTACCATATTTGACTCACTAAGATAGAGTTTTAAAATTATATCTCGATGAAGTCTAATTTTTCGATTATGTTAAAGCCTATATTTTTCTTAAACTCTCATTTGAGACGGGATTAATTAGTTATTGTTGGGGTGTAAATATTTAGGTGATGACTCATCATTTAGATATTTGTAAAGTCATGCAGGTGGAGATGTGACGCCCCCAAATCTGAGCCCACACAGCCCAAACTTGAGTCGTCAAAAGACTACAACAAAATTATTACAACAAAGCACACCGTACAACAATACAGTGTATAATAATACACAACTAAGTCTTCACTATTATTGCCACACTTTTTTACAACACGTGAAAACTACGACAGCTATTCCTCGGACTCTCACTCCATCCCCCGGCTAGACCCTGTTACGTTTTCATCTCCTGTTGAAAAACAATGGAACAAAAGAAAGGGTGAGCTCAAATAGCCCAGTAAGAAATATCATGACTAAGATAATGACGAATAATTTATCATTAGCCTTCAACAGTTGAGTTCTTGATAGAATACAATAGACTACAAGGTTTATATCAAAAACTGCAGTTAAATTCTTGAACAATGTTCAGATCAATAATAGCAGCGGAATGAGCAATATATTAGAAGAATAATGTAGACTATAATGTCCACTCGCTTCTCTTTTTAGTAAAAATATCATCAACTTTTATCATCTGAAATACCATTAGTCAAGATAATGCAACTTCACAGTTCTTGGTCATAATCATGCAGATCAACAGTTCATCTTTGCACTATGGGCCAAAGACATTCAATATAACACCAACGGTCATGATTATACCAGATTCAGCCTTTGGTCATAATCATACCAACCAACAGTTCATCTTTGCACTACGGGCCAAAGACATTCAATATAACACCAACGATCATGATTATACCAGATTTAGCCTTTGGTCATAATCATACCAACCAACAGTTCATCTTTGCACTACGGGCCAAAGAGAACTTTCACCACGTGCCATAAAAGACACCGAACAGATGTATCGCCTTTAACCTAGTATATCGCCTTTAACCTATCATCTGTTCAACAATTATATCACATCTGTGCCCCCGGCCACATATATTCACAACATCTTGATTCTTGATGATTAATACAAATAATAGTGATACAAATGATGAACAGAAGAACAGGATAAACAATAAGTATCAGAAGTTTATTTTGTGCAGATTCAAACAATGTCCAAATTGCCAACATGATGTGGAGTGAAATTTAAAAATGATATTCAAGATCCACAGTTCAGAATAACGATTATAGTTCAATAGAAAGGTTCAGAAAATAGGAAGATTCAGTTGAAATAATGAAGTTCAACTATTATGGAACATATAATATTTTCAAGAATTATAGAAGCAATAGTTCCATAATAAGTTTCGATTTAGGTGCATGAAAGAAAATAATATTCCTTACCGTAGCAGGTTTGATTAACAAAAGGTGAAGGAAATTAATATCCCTTACCATAGTAAGTTTGAATAATGGAAGATAAAAAAGATGGTATCCCTTATGAGTATAAAGGAAAATGATATCACTTACGAATATGGAATAAAAGTGTCATGTGATAATTCGTGTAGACAAATTATTTCCACACGAGACAAATAAAAAGGGTTATTCACCAACAGGCGGTAATCCGCGCCGTAAGGTTATTCCCATCAATTTGAATACGAAGAGTTATTCACCAAACAGGCGGTAATCCGCGCCGTAAGGTTATTCCCATCAATTTGAATACGAAGAGTTATTCACCAAACAGGCGGTAATCCGCACCGTAAGGTTATTCTCAAAGATTAATAAGGAATGAATACAAAAGGTTATTCACCAACAGGCGGTAATCCGCGCCGTAAGGTTATTCCCACAATTTAATACATGGAAATAAATGGCACAAGAAAGAAACAATATTATTTTTGAGAATCAAAGAATGATAATCCCTTCAAGTAAGAAAGAAAATAATATCCATTTATGATGATGAAAAGAGTGATACCCCTTACCTTAACACGTGACTGGATATTGATTTAAATGAGGTTGATCAACTTGAAAAATTCCTGCACTCCTTTTGGCTTTCAAACTCTCAAAATAGCCTTACTATTCTTAGAGAAAACTCATAAAATTCTTATAGACAAATTTTATGTTTTAGGTGTGATTTTTCTATTCAGCTGAGCAAGCTATTTATAGAAGAAAAATTTCACTATGCGTGGTAGGTGGCTACAGGCAGCAGCACGCCAGCTGAAAAATCAGAAAAGGCTGCCAGCAGCCTCCCCAACTTTCCTCCAGCCATTTCACATGCTTCATTATTCATGCGGGCCCCACAGAGGGTCCACATGTTACTATTTAAAAATAATAATTAATTAATTTATTTTTTTTTAAATTTATTTATTTATTTATTCTTCCTGTAGGTCCTACGTATATAATAAAATATACCACAACAATAATTCAACAATAATGTAATAAACACGTTACAGATTATTATTAATTTAATAATATAAATTACAGTATATTTGCTACTGTGACAATTATTAGGTTTAATAATTTTAAACTACAGTGCAGCAACAATTATTGACTCAATGATATAAAATACAGTGTAATGACAATTATTGAATCAATAATGCAAAATACTGTGTAATAACAATTATTGAATTGATAACATAAAATATTATGCAGTGACAATTATTGATGAAATGATGTACAACAGTTACGATGTCAATTATCAGATCAATAATATGAGATACTGTGTAACACCGTGTGCTACAGAAAAATACCATAAATTACCGTATGTTACTATTCTTTTATCACCGGTATTTTAACAGTTAACACCGTTGACTATTTTTATATAAAAATGTTACTTTTATCGTTTTCTATATCCGACAAATATTCCGTTGTGGGGTCCACCAATAATTAGTTATTTCGGCGCCGTCGTACGGCCCGAATATTCCCCGACAAAACGAATATTCCCCGACAAAATAAAAATTTGCACATAACGTCCTTAACTTTCAATTTCGTCAATTTAACCACTTACTGTTTCATGAAAAAATATATATGAAAAAAAATTAAATTTTATATTTCATAAAATTCGAGGTCTTACAGGAGAGATGACAACAGTTTTACTTTATTAGATTTTTGGGGCAGTGGGGCACCGTCATAAATATCTTTGTAATAGCTAAACATTAGAGGGAGAGAGACGATCACTTTATATGCTTTATAAATTGAGAGCCAGGGGGGAAGACGAAGATCGGGAGTAGCAGAGTGAACATCACACGGAGATCGGGAGCAGCAGAGTGAACATCACACGGAGAAGAGAGAGAAAGAGATTATACATCACACACAATATAGAAACACCAAACCCAAAAGAATATTGTAACACTTCTAGTATCATTTTAGTGAACTTCGGAGATTTCTCTCCCGTGATTTTTTTTCGATTTGAATTTCCACGTTAATTCCTGTGTTCTTATATTTTGAGTTCTTTCTTTACAGTACAATTTATATTTTCAGCATGTATTGGAATACTTTTTGGCCTGCTCTTTTGGTGGTTTTGTCAGGTGCAAAATTGGACGCCAACAGTTATTCTTCCAAATATTTATTATTACGGAATAATTTAATTAAAAAGGACCAAAAAAGAAAGAAATCACAATTTGAGTGATAAACCCAAACGTGTTATATATGCATTATTTTAAATTATTTCAACCATGCTTGAACAATTTATGGGAAAATTACCTCAACATTGTAAGTTTTCTTCCCACAAAGGCTTGTAATTTATGTTTAGCTCTCGTTGGGTTAACTTCTTAATATATTTTCCTTTTTTTTTTCTTTTCTATTTTATACTGCCTTTCGTACCACGAAAAAAGTCATTTACATAATTTGCAAACATCATTAAATATATTTGTTCCATACATGTTTACCTTAAAAATAATAAAAGGTTTGTTTATTTATCTATTTTCTTTTTTTTGTTGCTAAGTTGACACAGACACCCAAACACCCACACATCCGCCCACCTTGGTTTTGCCAAGACTTGAACCCCTAATCTCATGGATACCATGAGTTGAGTAATACTCACATTGTCTTTGTTCCTTTTATTTATCTTTTTTGAGAAAAAAAATGTGTTCTTATTTATCAGTCATTTATATATTTAAAGGTTTAATTACTGATTTGGTTTCCTATACTACACCTAATCATTAAATTCTAACTTGTTTCTATTTATCCTTTCAATGAATAATAGAAGTGTAATATTAAAAGTTTATACTCAATTTAATAAGTAGAGAAAGAATTAATTATCTTTCTACGTGGTTCTATATAAAAACGTCAACTAAGAAAGAACAGACGAAATACTATCATTACAAAGAAACGTCAATTAAGAAGAATTGAGACTCTTATTAGAAAATATTAAGACATTACTAATATTATTTTCAAAGTCTTGTAACTTTCTTGTTCTTGTTTCGCCGTAGTCTAATTAACATACATCTATATATGTTTTTTTTCCAGATATTTGGATGTAACACCCCCTTTCTAAATAGGAAAGGGATGTCAATTTCAAAGCATAACAAACTTTAAAATAAGTAAACAAAGTACTAATAACTTCAAACATTTTTAATAATCTAAAATCTATAAATGAATTAAATAAGATTCTCCAAAATTTATACAATAATCAAAACCTAAAATCAAATCAACCTAGATGGTTAAAGGTACCTCTCTTCACACAACCTTAAATTACCCCTGCAAATTTGTAGCAAGAAAAACATAACATGAGTAAAATGCTCAGTACAGATAAAAATATACAAATTAAAAGAAGCAAAACTGAAATCTAGAACTAACTGAACAAAATGCGAATGATAACCTCAAATATAAATACCAACAGTAACCAAAATCTCCAAAGTCTGAACAAGAGTATAACTGAATCAGTAGAATTAACGAAACTAAATAGAAAGTTGAATTAAAGCGGCTAAGTTGTGATTTCATACCGAGTTCAGAACAAAACAAATATATCTCGCCACACACACAAGTCAAAATACTGCCACATATGCAAGTCAAAATAACGCCACACAAATAAATCACACATTGGATAGTGAATCCAGATGCATGGAAAATTGAAAGGTTTGTCTCACACAAATATCATCAATTCATAAAACAAAACAAAAACTAGGACCAACCTAAACGCATCCTAAGCAAATATATCAAATGACCAAAGTTCAAACACAAAGCAACATACAAAAGGATATGCCGTGGACTAATCACACTGACACGAAAGATGTCATGCCTCACGCAGTGCCCAGAGGACATGTCTGTGACACCTCCACATATGGTTATAGCTCAGGTATGCCTTATTACTTATTCTACTAAAGATATAATGTCACAACACATGCGACATAATACCAACAAAAAAACTCTAAATGTACATGTAGAACCAAATCAAATCATAAACAAAATACCTCCAAAGTAATGTAACAACATGTACCACTTTACAAAGATCAACAAAGTTCTATGCAATAAGAACAAATTCAAAATAGTACAAAATATGAAATTAGGAACATTTAGACCAAAATAAAAGAAAATAAGAATTTGACTAGAAAACGAAATAATTGAGTACCAAATTCTGAATGATTAATAAAACAAATAAATCAACATAATAAGAGTATCGCTAAAAGAAATATAAAATCTATATAAATTATAATAGAAGAAAATGAGTTCAAATTATAGAATAAAGTTAATGTATCAAAAATCAAACTTCTATTCAGGAGTGTCAATAAAAATATAAGAAAACGGTTATAAATAATGAGATATCACGAGGTATGGAGAATACAACAATGATCAAATGAGCGGAGTACAAAATCCATACCTGATAGCCAAATCCAATTATAGCACACTTCATAAAATCTTAATCTCAAACATCAACGATACCAATATGAAACTTTATTCACCACCTAAACATATTTACTCTAACTTAAATATGCAACTCCGCGTACTAATTCTAAAATTCTTTTTAAACTATCCGAGGTGACTTTATTTATTCTTCTTAGATCATTATTAATACCTCCAAAGTATAAAAATTAATAAGAAATCTTAAAATTCCACCCCCAACACGACAAAATACTCTTAGGACTCCACTATTTTGGTCATAACGCTCTTAATCCAAAAATGTTGATCAAATTAAAAAAATTTAACATAAATTAGACTTCAAGTACGCCAATTTAGCCTCAAAAATCACTCAAATTGGATTTAAAATCATTAAGTTATATATTTTTAAATATTAAAACTTGTTGCTGAAAATTTTGCTACAAAAATTCCAAATCAACCCTTTCTTAAAATTCATAACAAATATAATTATTAACTTTAACGGTTCAAAATTGGAGAAAATATTCTCAACTTATATAAGTATAACATAGCAAAAATTTATAACGATCAAACAGTCATATTATGAGATATTACCCACGCAATAGACCTTAAATATATGAAAACAAATTTTCAGATTTTAACTTATACATTTAATCGAATTTTATTCCTTTATATAAATTCATATCCTCTTTCTGATTGTGAAGATATCTAATTTCATTCCTATATTTTTTGTAAAGTAATCTCTACTTTAAAACCCACATAACTAAACTTAAAATCAAAATGCAAAATAATATTTACCTTCTTTGTTCGTCTTTTTACAAATTGCAGTAGCAAAGAATTTGAATTTCGTATCTTTTAGAGTTTTTAAATTTCTTCATGTCTTCATAAAAATTATAACTCTCGAAAAGATACACGAAACAGGCTTAAGAATCACTCGATTCAAAGTTAATATGACTGAGTTACAAAATTTAAAATTAGGGCTAAAAAAATAACTAGAATCAGAACAGGTTGCGATTTTCATCAATTTAAGGTAGGAAACAGTGTCAAGTAACTTTTTTTTCTCTCCAATATTAAAGAAGATGAAAATTTGAAGAAACAAACTTTAGATCTACTCAATTCCGACATCGGATGAATTAATTATATTTTTTCTAATGGGCTACAGTGCACATAGATGTTTTACTTAGGAATTCAATTAGTCAGGTTATAAAATGATTAGGGTTACATCTAACAACTCTTTAAATACAACTAAGAAACAATTAACAAAAGCCCATTGGACTCCTTAATTTCAATTAAATCAATTATCAAATTATCTACTAAAACAATTTAACTTTCCGAACAAAATAAAAAGAAATTAATAACTTACAGTTTCCAATTCAATTACACTTTTAGAAAAAATAAAATTAATATTTAATAATAAAAAACAATCCAAGTTATTACATTGAAGGCCTGTTACACCCTCTTGGGAAGAAGAATTTACTTTAAAAGTTAGATCCTTTCAATTGGAAAAATTTATCGAAGCCTAAAAGATGATATTCCCTATCGTCAAAATTATGCAATGGAATGATTCTGCAAGCGAAGAAGATTTTTACACTGCCAACAGACGGTTTTGGGAGGAGTACAATCGACTTCCATCCACCGTTAGATTGCCAAATCCAAACATGTACATAGATGAGAATGATTGGAATTCGAACCGGATTTTACGTTGTGGAAAAATTCGTTGATGAGATACTGATAAATTGTTAGGCTGTTAGTTACAAACCTAAAATGAGGATATCAAGCATACCAGTTGGGATGTAGATATTGAAGAAATTGGTGATTTATTAACAAGTTTAATTCGATTATTTTTTTTGTACATAGTATTTTTTTTTTGTTAATTCTTTTTTTAGTTTTTGTTTGTTTTATGTAAACGACTATTTTTGTGCGACGACAGATTTATAAGCTAGTATTAACTTTGTGGGAAGAAAACTTAGAACAACGAGCTCCATTGTTTTTGGATTTTTTTTTTTTTTTTTTGGATTTTCACAGAAAAAACCCACCAAATTCTTGAAAAAAATATGATAAAAATCACAAAGAAAAGGACAAAAATATTGGATGAAAATGGCTATATGAGCTAGAATGGACTATGCTCACTTCGTTAGATAAAAAAGTTTTATTATTATTTTAGGTAGTCTTAAGTTAAATATCTATTTATCTTAAATAATCTATCTTTCACTATAAATGCCTATAATACCTTTAATATTAATTGTCATATTTTTATTAACTATGCATATTTATGGTATATTATCAGTCATGTGCAGAAAATTATATACTTAAATGAAAATTTAAATATAGATAATTTTATTATTTTTTTAATATGCGTAAAAAGTCAACTAAGACTTTTATCTTGTGACGGAGGGAGCATATAAGAGCAATAACTTAGTTTCCAAGTTTGTATTTTCCTTTTCTTACGAGGATAAGGAAAATTTCTCTTTTTAAATAAAACACGCTAATAAGTAACGAAATCTATTATTAGGTGTTTTACACATTTTTATTAGTATGCAATACATAGGTCACTCTTTATATATAAGTTTTTGTGTATAGTTTACGCACATTGTCATACCCAACCCTTTTTTTTAAAAAAGTCTCACATAGATCACCTCTTCTAACTCCCCTTCCCACTTAGCCTATATATGAAAGACCAACCTTTTATTTTATTTTACAAAAACATTAAGGTTTTACCCAATTTGAGGAAAACTTTTTGTGTGAGACCTTTTTAGTAAGAACCTCCCTAGTTAAAATTTTTGGTGTCGAATACGTTGGTGGACTGTGGACCTAATAATTTTAAGTATGTCTCTTTTTCATTCTTTGTGTAATTATTTAATTTTCTGTATTAGTTTTAATTTTTGTATGCTATTTAGTTTGTTAGTTTATATATTTTAGTATATCTCTGTTAGTAATTAGCATTTTAGAATATTAAATTATTATTTTTGTAACTTTAGAGTTTTGACATAATAATAATAATAATAATAATAATAATAATAATAATAATAATAATTGTTTGTAACATAATTAAAAATGGAAAGAATATTATTGTAAATATGCTTATATGTATTTCGGAAGGAACAAGAATACTATTATTTATTAATATATACGTTACCATGATTAAAATATTTATGTATGTATATCTTTAGGTAGAATTCTGTTTAGAATGGAAGAATTTCAGATGTGTCTAAGAGAAAGAAAATATGTAAAACTTAATCAATTGATTAACTATATATTTATCAATTCCTTTATTTTGTTTAATTAGTTCCGACGGAGGGAATTTAACGAGTCAGTTTTGAAGTATAATTTTGGGTATTACATTGCTTATTCCAGGTACAAATTTCATACTCATTCAGCGATACTCATTTGATTTTAATTTGTTTGTTTTGTTCCTCATTAGAATTTGGATATTATCTCAATGTATTGTTCATAGTCAAATGCATATGATAGTTTTGTTTGATTTTAGATATTCGCAACTTATCTTGTACTCTTTAGACTTATTAAGCATGTCCATTATTTATTTTGATTATGTAGAAACGTACATGCTAGTATATTTGGGAGACTTTGTGTCGATTTGTTTCGGTTTAGCATGTGCGTATTAGAACCCCTTTTGTGATATTGTGTTGCATTCGTTGTGACAAAATATTTTTGTTAGAAAGTATTGTAGGGTATACCTGAGCTATAACCGCCTTTGAGGTACCACGGGCATGTCTCTGGGCACTAAGGCATGACACTTTCCGTGGCGGTGTGATCAGTCCACGGCGTCTCTATTTTTGTGTTTCGGTGAACATTTGGTGTTTTGTTGTGGGAGGCGTATGGGTCAGCCCTAACATTTTGTTCTGTTCTGTTCTGCGATCTGGTGTTATTTGTAATGCCAAGCACACCTTTTCGATTTTGAATGCATTTGGATCTGCAGTCCAATGTGTGCCTGCTTGTGTGATAGTATTTTGACTTGTCTTTGTGACAAGGTATATTTCTGTTTTGTTCTGAGCTCGGTATAAAATAAACACAACCATTCAATTCAGCCTTTCACGTTGTTCAGTAAATCAGTTCAGTTCAGTAGATTAGTTTAGTAGATTATGTTGTTCAGTTTAGTAAGATTATGTAATTCAGTTTAGTTGATTTTGTTAATCTCAGTTTAGTTCAGTTGATTTTGTTATTTAATTTCAATTCTTATTTCTGCACTCTTTATTCGTACTGAGCATTTGGCTCATGTTGTGTTTTTCTTCCGGCAGGGTTTGCACTGGGCTTCAAGGGCAAGTGTGAATAGAGTTCATTTTTGTTTTGACATTCTGCTTAGAGTTCGTTTATGCGTAGCCTCCCTTTCCACTAGTCGGGAAGGGGGTGTTACAGAGTTGGTATCAGAGCTAGGGTTCTTTCTTGTAGAAAATCTATTTAGGTTTGACCTGCGAGTTATGGGTAGACATTTGGGATAGGTTTTTGTTCTGTTGAAATTTTATTCAGCTATCATATGAGTTGTATTCGAATTTACCTTAAATCAATTTCGCTTTCGTTTGTTTTGTTTTGTCGAGGGCTCTTAAAACCATTAGAAGTGGTAGAGGAGGTGATAATGGTGGCAATGTTGGTCGGCACCACGGAGTACGTATGTTTGCCTTGTCATATAATTAGGTGATGGATGCGCTATGTTCTATTTTTGGCATTCTTTTAGTTGGCAATCGTGAGACTTTTATTGATTTTGACTTTACTCATTCGATTGTTTCGTATTCTTTTGTTCGGCATCTTGGTGTGCCATCTCAGTCCTTAGATTCTGCTATGTCTATTGCTGCTCCGATGAGAATTTTTTTTTTGTGTATCTCTAATTTGTACCGAGGTTGTTTCTATTAGTTTTGGAAATAAGATTCGTGGGGCTAATCTTTTTCGATATGTATATATGATTTTGATGTGATTCTTGGGATGAACTGGTTGGATAAGTACGAGGCCACTATTGATTACCAAGCGAATAAGGTTATCTTTGAAAATTTGAAGTCTCCTGATTTTGTGTTTCAAGGTTCACGACCGGGTAATGTGGTGAAATCGATTTTGTTTTAAATGCTAGAAAGTTGGTGGCTAAAGGTTGTGAGGAGTATTTGGCATTTGTAAAGGATACCTCTTTGAAAGAGTTGTATTGAAAATATTCCAGTCTTTCGTGAGCTTTCTGATTTATTTAATTAAGAATTATTAGGGTTGTCATTGCAATAGGAAGTTGAGTTTACCATCGAGCTTGTTTCAGGTGTGAAGCCTGTAAGAATATTGTGTAGCGCTGAACAACAGGCAGTGCTAAGCCCTGGGCTATGTTAGGTGCAAGATAACGTTTAATTATTAATGACAAATATTGTGTAAAAGATTTTAATATATAACAAGTAATTTTATTTTGTACAGTCATTATATTTGAATCTATTATACAAGGGTTTAGGGATCGAAATTGTTAGGATAATTCGAATTAAATAAACTCTGAACAGTCTATATGATTGAAAATATTATAATCATTGTAAAAGAACTTAGGGATCAAATTTGTTAGGTGTATCCAAAATTTTAGATAGAAAAAATGTAATAGACTACGTTGAAGATTCGCAAGGCAGACAGATCAACGAATAGAACAGCATCGACGTGCATTAGAGTGAATTATGCAAACTTCGGAGAATATGTTAATGTCTTGTGTATTAGAGTGGTCGACTAATTGGGATGATCATTTGAGCCTTGTTAAATTTGCTTATGATAAAAGCTAGCATACAAGCGTTGGGATGACTTCGTTTAAAGTGCTGCATGGTAGGAAATGTGAGCACCAATTTGATAGATTGAGGTTACTAAGAAGGTCATAGAAGGGTTTGAGTTCGTTCGAACCACTACGGAGATTATAGCCGTGACTAAGGAGAAATTTAGGTCAGCTCAATCAGTATTCGACGAATTGGGTTAATGGGAAAACTTAGTCCGCGTTTTATTGTCCATTTGAGATTTTAGAAAGGGTTGGCGATGTCGCATTCGGTTAGCTTTGCCTCCACAATTAGCTTATTGTATAACGTACTTCGTGTCTCAGTGTTGAAGAATTATCATTATCATCTGTTGCATGTGGTGCACTATCCGTTTTGATAAGATTTTAGAGAAAAATCATTTTGTTTGTTTTGTAAAAATTCTATTCGAGCGAAGTATTCGCATCTTTTAATAATTAGGTTCGTTTCATTTTTTTGATTCCGTGGACGGAATCCTTTTTAAGGGGGACGTAATGTAATACCCGACCTTTTTATTTTTTTAAAGTCCCACATAGATCACTTTTTCTAACTCCCCTTCCCACGTAGCCTATATATGAAAGACCACAATTTTGTTTTATTTTACAAAAACATTAAGGTTTTACCCAATTTGAGGAAACTTTTTTGTGTGAGGGCCTTTTTAGTAAGAACCTCCCTAGTTAAAATTTTTGGTGTCGAGGACGTGGGCGGACTGCGGACCTCATAATTTCAGGTATGTCTTTTTTTCATTCTTTGTGTAATTATTTAATTTTCTATATTAGTTTTAATTTTGTAGTTTTAATTTTTGTATGCTATTTAGTTTGTTAGTTTATATATTTTAGTATATCACTGTTAGTAATTAGCATTTGGAATATTAAATTATTATTTTTGCAACTTTAGAGTTTTGACATAATAATAATAATAATAATAATAATAATAATAATAATAATAATAATAATAATAATAATAATAATAATAATAATAATTGTTTGTAATATAATTAAAAATGGAAAGAATATTATTGTAAATATGCTTATATGTATTTCGGAAGTAACAAGAATACTATTATTTATTAATATATACGTTATCATGATTAAAATATTTATGTATGTATACCTTTAGGTAAAATTTTGTTTAGAATGGAAGAATTTCATATGCGTCTAAGAGAAAGAAAATATGTAAAACTTAATCAATTGATTAACTATGTATTTATCAATTTCTTTATTTTGTTTAATTAGTTCCGACGGAGGGAATTTAACGAGTCAGTTTTGAAGTATAATTTTGGGTATTACATTGCTTATTCCAGGTACGAATTTCATATTCCTTCAGTGATACTCATTTGATTTTAATTTGTTTGTTTTGTTCCTCATTAGAATTTGGATATTATCTCAATATATTGTTCATAGTCAAATGCATATGATAGTTTTGTTTGATTTTAGACATTCGCAACTTATCTCGTACTTTTTAGACTTATTAAGCATGTCCAGTATTTATTTTGATTCTGTAGAAACGTACATGCTAGTATATTTGGGAGACTTTGTGTCTATTTGTTTCGGTTTAACATGTGCGTATTAGAACCCCTTTTGTGATATTGTGTTGCATTCGTTGTGACATAATATTTTTGTTAGAAAGTATTGTAGGGTATACCTGAGGTATAACCACCTGTGGGGTACCATAGGCATGTCTCTGGGCACTAAGGCATGACACTTTCCGTGGCGGTGTGATCACTCCACGGCGTCTCCATTTTTGTGTTTCGGTGAACATTTGGTGTTTTGCTGTGGGAGGCGTATGGGTCGGCCCTAACATTTTGTTCTGTTCTGTTCTGCGATCTGGTGTTGTTTGTAGTGCCAAGCACACCTTTTCGATTTTGTATGCAATTGGATCTACAGTCCAATGTGTGCGTGCCTGTGTGATAGTATTTTGACTTGTCTTTGTGACAAGGTATATTTCTGTTTTGTTCTGAGCTAGGTATAAAATAAACACAACCACTCAATTCAGCCTTTCATGTTGTTCAGTAAATCAGTTCAGTTCAGTAGATTAGTTTAGTAGATTACGTTGTTCAGTTTAGTAAGATTATGTAATTCAGTTTAGTTGATTTTGTTAATCTCAATTTAGTTCAGTTGATTTTGTTATTCAATTTCAGCTCTTATTTCTACACTCTTTATTCGTACTGAGCATTTGGCTCATGCTGTGTTTTTCTTCCGGTAGGGTTTGCACTGGGATTCAAGGGCAAGTGTGAAAAGAGTTCATTTTTGTTTTGACATTCTGCTTAGAGTTCGTTTGTGCGTAGCCTCCCTTTCCACTAGTCGGGAAGGGGGTGTTACAGAGTTGGTATTAGAGCTAGGGTTCTTTCTTGTAGAAAACCTGTTTAGGTTTAACCTGCAAGTTATGGGTAGACATTTGGAATAGGTTTTTGTTCTGTTGAAATTTTATTCAGCTATCATATGAGTTTGTATTCGAATTTACCTTAAATCAATTTCGCTTTCGTTTGTTTTGTTTTGTCGAGGGCTCGTAAAACCATTAGAAGTGGTAGAGGCGGTGATAATGGTGGCAATGTTGGTCGGCACCACGAAGTACGTATGTTTGCCTTGTCATATAATTAGGTGATGGATGCGCTATGTTCTATTTTTGGCATTCTTTTAGTTGGCAATCGTGAGACTTTTATTGATTTTGACTTTACTCATTCGATTGTTTCGTATTCTTTTGTTCGGCATCTTGGTGTGCCATCTCAGTCCTTAGATTCTGCTATGTCTATTGCTGCTCCGGTGAGAATTTTTTTTTTTGTGTATCTCTAATTTGTACCGAGGTTGTTTTTATTAGTTTTGGAAATAAGATTCGTGGGGCTAATCTTTTTCGATGTGTATATATGATTTTGATGTGATTCTTGAGATGAACTGGTTGGATAAGTACGAGGCCACTATTGATTACCAAGCGAAGAAGGTTATCTTTGAAAATTTGAAGTCTCCTGATTTTGTGTTTCAAGGTTCACGACCGGGTAATGTGGTGAAATCGATTTTGTTTTAAATGCTAGAAAGTTGGTGGCTAAAGGTTGTGAGGAGTATTTGGCATTTGTAAAGGATACCTCTTTGAAAGAGTTGTATTGAAAATATTTCAGTCGTTCGTGAGCTTTCTGATTTATTTAATTAAGAATTATCAGGGTTGTCATTGCAATAGGAAGTTGAGTTTACCATTGAGCTTGTTTCAGGTGTGAAACTTGTAAGAATATTGTTTAGCGCTGAACAACAGGCAGTGCTAAGCCCTGGGCTATGTTAGGTGCAAGATAACGTTTGATTATTAATGACAAATATTGTGTAAAAGATTTTAATATGTAACAAGTAATTTTATTTTGTACAGTCATTATATTTAAATCTATTATACAAAGGTTTAGGGATTGAAATTGTTAGGATAATTCGAATTAAATAAACTCTGAACAGTCTATATGATTGAAAATATTGTAATCATTGTAAAAGAACCTAGGGATCAAATTTGTTAGGTGTATCCAAAATTTTAGATAAAAAAAATGTAATAGATTAGGTTGAAGATTCGCAAAGCAGATAGATCAACGAATAGAACAGCATCGACGTGCATTAGAGTGAATTATCCAAACTTCGGAGAATATGTTAATGTCTTGTGTATTAGAGTGGTCGACTAATTGGGATGATCATTTGAGCCTTGTTAAATTTTCTTATAATAAAAGCTAGCATACAAGCGTTGGGATGACTTCGTTTAAAGCGCTGCATGGTAGGAAGTGTGAGCACCAATTTGATAGATTGAGGTTACTAATAAGGTCATAGAAGGGTCTGAGTTCGTTCGAACCACTACAGAGATTATAGCACTAAGGAGAAATTTAGGTCAGCTCAATCAGTATTTGACGAATTGGGTTAATGGGTAAACTTAGTCCGCGTTTTATTATCCATTTGAGATTTTAGAAAGGGTTAGCGAAGTCGCATTCGGTTACTTTGCCTCCACAATTAGCTTATTGTATAACGTACTTCGTGTCTCAGTGTTGAAGAGTTATCATTATCATCTGTTGCATGTGGTGCACTATCCGTTTTGATAAGATTTCAGAGAAAAATCATTTCGTTTGTTTTGTAAAAATTCTATTCGAGCGAAGTATTCGCATCTTTTGATAATTTGGTTCGTCTCATTTTTTTGATTCCGTGGACGGAATCCTTTTTAAGGGGGAGGTAATGTCATACCCGGCCTTTTTTTTTTTAAAGTCCCACATAGATCACCAGTTCTAACTCCCCTTCTCATTTAGCCTATATATGAAAGACCACCCTTTTTGTTTTATTTTACAGAAACCTTAAGGTTTTACCCAATTTGAGGAATCCTTTTTGTGTGAGGGTCTTTTTAGTAAAAACCTCCATAGTTAAAATTTTTAGTGTCGAGGACGTGGGCGGATTGCGGATCTCATAATTTCAGGTATGTCTTTTTTTTTATTCTTTGTGTAATTATTTAATTTTCTGTATTAGTTTTAATTTTGTAGTTTTAATTTTTGTATGCTATTTAGTTTGTTAGTTTATATATTTTAGTATATCACTGTTTGTAATTAGCATTTTGGAATATTAAATTATTATTTTTTTGTAACTTTAGAGTTTTGACATAATAATAATAATAATAATAATAATAATAATAATAATAATAATAATTGTTTGTAATATAATTAAAAATGGAAAGAATATTATTGTAAATATGCTTATATGTATTTCGGAAGGAACAAGAATACTATTATTTATTAATATATACGTTACCATGATTAAAATATTTATGTATGTATACCTTTAGGTAAAATTTTGTTTAGAATGGAAGAATTTCAGATGCGTCTAAGAGAAAGAAAATATGTAAAACTTAATCAATTGATTAACTATGTATTTATCAATTTCTTTATTTTGTTTAATTAGTTCCGACGGAGGGAATTTAACGAGTCAGTTTTGAAGTATAATTTTGGGTATTACATTGCTTATTCCACGTATGAATTTCATATTCCTTCAGTGATACTCATTTGATTTTAATTTGTTTGTTTTGTTCCTCATTAGAATTTGGATATTATCTCAATATATTGTTCATAGTCAAATGCATATGATAGTTTTGTTTGATTTTAGATATTCGTAACTTATCTTGTATTCTTTAGACTTATTAAGCATGTCTAGTATTTATTTTGATTCTGTAGAAACATACATGCTAGTATATTTGGAAGACTTTGTGTCGATTTGTTTCGGTTTAGCATGTGTGTATTAGAACCCCTTTTGTGATATTGTGTTGCATTCGTTGTGACATAATATTTTTGTTAGAAAATATTGTAGGGTATACCTAAGCTATAACCACATGTGGGGTACCACAGACATGTCTCTGGGCACTAAGGCATGACACTTCCGTGGCGGTGTGATCAGTCCACGACGTCTCCATTTTTGTGTTTCGGTGAACATTTGGTGTTTTGTTATGTGAGGCGTATGGGTCGGCCTTAGCATTTTTTTCTGTTCTGTTCTGCGATCTGGTGTTGTTTGTAGTGCCAAGCATACCTTTTCGATTTTGTATGCATTTGGATCTGCAATCCAATGTGTGCATGCCTGTATGATAGTATTTTGACTTGTCTTTGTGACAAGGTATATTTCTGTTTTGTTCTGAGCTCGGTATAAAATAAACACAACCATTCAATTCAGTTTTTCATGTTGTTCAGTAAATTAGTTCAGTTCAGTAGATTAGTTTAGTAGATTATGTTGTTCAGTTTAGTAAGATTATGTAATTCAGTTTAGTTGATTTTGTTAATCTCAGTTTAGTTCAGTTGATTTTATTATTCAATTTCAATTCTTATTTCTGCACTCTTTATTCGTACTGGACATTTGGCTCATGCTGTGTTTTTCTTCCGGCAGGGTTTGCAATGGGATTTAAGGGCAAGTGTGAAAAGAGTTCATTTTTGTTTTGACATTCTGCTTAGAGTTCGTTTGTGCGTAGCCTCCCTTTCCACTAGTTGGGAAGGAGGTGTTACGGAGTGAGGGGGTGTTACACACATAGTATTATTCTCATTATATATTTATAATGATTCGTCTTAAATTATAAATTACCTTATTATGCATGTTTTTGAGGGGAAAAAATTAGTGTTATTAGGCATCTCATATTATAGATACGTTTGAAACATGTGACATTAGTACCCATAGTGCAAACTATAAAGTACTAATAAAAGTAAAAGTAAAAAAATCAAGGAGATTTTATGAAATCATTGTGATGAATTATATAAATCACCAATAATTTTCCAAAGATGATAATCTTGCAATAAGCCAGATTGTATTATGCAAGATTCTTCTTCTTATAATCCCGTGCGAAGAACATATGTTGTTGTAGAATTTAATATTATCACCATCAAGTTAAATCACACATGGATTAGAAATTGGTGTATATACATTGATTTTATACAATAGTCTATATTTATATATTATAATTTAAATTATATTAAAGATAATTAAAAATATAATACAATTTGTTTTCTAAATATTGAGGGAGGGGATGTAGTGTCAGTAATTGGTTAAATGCATTGTGTCTGTATGTAATGTTATTTCAGCTAATTTCTTACTATAGGCAGTAAACTCCAAATATGTTAAAAAATATTTGGAATTTTAATAATTTACACATGAAATAAGTGATGAACAATTTTCTATACAACCAAACATTTTTTATTAGTTAATTGTTTTTCTTTATCAAATACAAACTGATTTCTTAAAACTAATATAAACATAAGCAGTAATTAGAATTAATAATCACACTAAGCAATCTCATACAAACTCAGAGAACTCATAAAAGCTAATGAAATAGAAGCACATCATCCACATTTCAAGTTCAATGGGTACACAATTTCAAAACTCAAGTCTAACCACTTAGTTTCATGCAAACTAGCTAAGCAAACAATTTTTTTGGCTCGATCAACTACTCTTTTAAGGCGGCCAAACAAACCCCGAACGTTCAAATTTGCAGAAGATAAACGCATCAGTTGCTTCCTTTGGCCTTTTTCGTCAACTTTGCCCATTCAGTTGACTTCTTGCGCACATGGCGAACTTTAGGCTTCATCCCCAGGAAGAAAGTGTTAAATTTACTAGTTGGGAATTCCACTTCACTTCTCGCGCAGCATAAATCAATGTTCTTGAAAGTACGCTCCATAATTTCAAAAAATAGTACATGTATGGTCCTGGCTTCAGAGATCATCTAGACAATGCAGTTAAAGGATATTTAGCCCAAAAGAAGGGGAAAAAAAAGAAATAAAAAAAGGAGATTCTTAAATTTCTGCTCTGGTCCTCAAAGTATAAGACAACATTGAAAGTGGGAGAATAAAAGTTGAAACTTTCAGCAGCTTTTATCTTCCACAACAATTCCAATATATACATTTCTTTGAAATTATTCTATTATTAAGTTTGAATTTTTACACCACACTGAGAACAGTTTTTTCATTTTTTGGGTGTTGGGATAAATTTTTGGAACTAGGTTAGGGGAACAACTGAAATTTGTAAATCATCGTTCTTAGGGGCAGAAAGAATTGATTTGAAGTCTTGTTGAAGTGTTTTAATTGCATAGAATAAAAAGGGAAATTGTTATTTCCACAAGGAAAAATTTATATTTTCACAAGTCTCACTCATACTCATATGGATGTGGGTCCCATTTACTATTCATATGAAAAGAACCTTACGAAAATATCAATTCCCAATAAAAATAAGAAGCTCGACATTGCATGTGGGACTTCAGGACCATCAAGCCTAGGGTTACAAAATTGTACTTTTTGCTTTACTCGGATCATCACAGAGTATGGCAATCATATGGTTCTTACAAAATATTGTGAATTTGAGCAAATTCAGAAACAATTTTTCAGAGGTAATCTTACAAAATATAGTAATCTAGGAAGAATGAATGTGATATTTAAATAGGTTAGTTAGTATAATCAAGGTAACACAAACAGAAAATTTAACAGAAAACAACATTACCTCAACTGAGAAGACAAACTCATCTGCTACACCCTTTAACATACATTGCACTTCCTTCACAAAATCATGCACACTCTCATAGCCATTCTCATCCAGGCGTTGAGAAATATTTTTGAAGTTCAAGGCACAAAGTCCAGCCCAACTATTTTTGTAGCAAGAATTTTCATCCCTGTTCCAAATATTGGCAAGAAGGGGAGCAATTTCGTCACCCTCGTCCTCCATCTTTTGTTTTATATCGATGATAACATTCTTACACTGCAAGAGATAACCAAGTTGTGACATTATTCTTTTATTTTCTTATAAAATCAATATTAGTTAATACTGTACAAGAGCATACCTTTACTAGACTGAGTTCAGTCATTTTTAAGTCGATAGAAGCAGGTCCACTAGAATTCATAGTGTTGCCACACAAATGTTCTGAAGATTGCTCAGTCCAAACCTCCCTGTAGTATATCTGTATATGGATAAACACTGAGCAATAAGGCTATAAACAGTTGGGCTTTTATTAGAAGCAACAGGTTGTCATAATCAGATTATTGCTATTTGCTGGAGCTCCTTTGCATATCCAACTGGCCTACCTTCGTTGTTTTCTATTGAACACGTTTTCTCTACTTTAATATAATAAATAATTATATTACTTTACGTTTAGGGGCCCACAATATCACATACTGTGCACATGCACTATATTCCCTTCTATGTACATGCACTACATTAGTTTGTGTACTATGTTTAAAATATGCTTTACACTTAATTATTTACTCCTTCTATCTCATAATAAATATCATAGTTTGACTTTTATGATCAAATTAATCATTTTTAAAATTAATAAATCCTAAAACTTCCAACCAACATATACCGAGCAACTATAATAATAATAAACTTTGGAAAATTTACTACTAATGTCAAGTTTTTTGATTTAAAAATTCTATATAATTATCAATTTTAAAAATGGTCACTTTAATTGTTAAACCATTAAAATCAAATTAAAATGTTTATTATGGGACAAAAAGAGTATTATATAAAATTTATATACATGTATTAGACAATATTTGCTTTATATTATATAATTATATATTTATATGTGTGTATTACCTAATATATACATACTAGTAATTACTCGTGCCTGAAGGCACGGCGTAACGAAAAATTAGACATAACAATTATCATAATTCAGCATATCACCGCAATATCAACACATATCTAACCACCAAAATATCAAGCTAGTCGTTACTAATTTCAAAAAAATTTGGCAGAATTTTCTTCAGAAATAGATATCAAGAAAAATCTAAACCTGTCTACAAAACATATCCAAAACAACTATCATTCCATACCCAAAATCATCATAATCATGTATACTTAGTTAACTTTACAAAAGACGAAACACAAAAAATCGTTACTAATTGCAAACGGTACTTAAAAACAAAAAAAAAAATTGCAAAAATGAATGAGAAATAGGTTTGAGGATCTACTACCTCACGAATACGGAGACAATTTAATTCTTATTATGACGAAGTTTTCGAACCTGTAGACAAAAAAACGTTGAATAGGAAAAAAATTAACGTATTAGAATTCTAAGCGTGACATATATTCTGGAGCAGCTCAAACATGATGCTGTAATTTGTGACGCCCCCAAATCTAGGCCCACACAGCCCAAACTTGAGTCGTCAAAAGACTACAACAAAATTATTACAATGAAATACAACGTACAACAATACAGTGGATAATACAACACAACTAAGTCTTCATTATTATTGCCACACTATTTTATAACACGTGAAGACTATGATAGCTATCCCCGCACTCTCACTCCATTCCCCGGCTAGACCCCGTTACGTTCTCATCTCCTGTTGAAAAACAATGGAACGAAAAGAAAGGGTGAGCTCAAATAGCCCAGTAAGAAATATCATGACTAAGATAATGACGAATAATTTATCATTAGCCTTCAACAGTTGAGTTCTTGATAGAATACAATAGACTACAAGGTTTATATCAAAAACTGCAGTTAAATTCTTAAACAACGTTCAGATCAATAATAGCAGCGGAATGAGCAATCTATTAGAAGAATAATGCAGACTATAATGTCCACTCGCTTCTCTTTTTAGTAAAAATATCATCAACTTTTATCATCTAAAATACCATTAGTCATGATAATAAAAATTCACAGTTCCTGATCATAATCATGCAGATCAACAGTTCATATTTGCATTACGGGCCAAAGACATTTAATATAACACCAACGGTCATGATTATACCAGATTCAGCCTTTGGTAATAATCATACCAATCAACAGTTCATCTTTGCACTACGGGCCAAAGATATTCAATAAAGCACCAACGGTCATGATTATACCAGATTCAGCCTTTGGTTATAATCATACCAACCAACAGTTCATCTTTGCACTACGGGCCAAAGAGAACATTCACCACGTGCCATAAAAGACACCGAACAGATGTATCGCCTTTAACCTAGTATATCGCCTTTAACCTATCATCTGTTCAACAATTATATCACATCTGTGCCCCCGGCCACAGATATTCACAACAGCTTGATTCTTGATGATTAATACAAATAACAGTGATACAAATGATGAATAGAAGAACAGGATAAACAATAAGTATTAGAAGTTTACTTTGTGCAGATTCAAATAATGTCCAAATTGCCAACATGATGTGGAGTGAAATTTAAAAATGATATTCAAGATCCACAGTTCAGAATAACGATTATAGTTTAACAGAAAGGTTCAGAAAATAGGAAGGTTCAGTTGAAATAATGAAGTTCAACTATTATGGAACATATAATATTTTCAGGAATTATAGAAGCAATAGTTCCATAATAAGTTTCGATTTAGGTGTATGAAAGAAAATAATATCCCTTACCGTAGCAGGTTTGATTAACAAAAGGTGAAGGGAATTAATATCCCTTACCATAGTAAGTTTGAATAATGGAAGATGAAAAAGATGGTATCCCTTATGAGTATAAAGGAAAATGATATCACTTACGAATATGGAATAAAAGTGTCATGTGATAATTCGCGTAGACAAATTATTTCCACACGAGACAAATAAAAAGGGTTATTCACCAACAGACGATAATCCGCACCGTAAGGTTATTCCTATCAATTTGAATACGAATAGTTATTCACCAAACAGGCGTAATCCGCACCGTAAGGTTATTCCCACAATTTAATAGAATTTGAACACGAAGAGTTATTCACCAAACAGGCGTAATCCGCACCGTAAGGTTATTCCCACAATTTAATAGAATTTGAACACGAAGAGTTATTCACCAAACAGGCGATAATCCGCACCGTAAGGTTATTCTCAAAGATTAATAAGGAATGAATACAAAAGGTTATTCACCAACAGGCGGTAAACCGCGCCGTAAGGTTATTCCCACAATTTAATACATGGAAATAAATGGCACAAGAAAGAAACGATATTATTTTCGAGAATCAAAGAATGATAATCCCTTCAAGTAAGAAAGAAAATAATATCCATTTATGATGATGAAAAGAGTGATACCCCTTACCGTAATAAATTTAAGAGTGTGAAAAGAATGATATTCCTTACCTTAACACGTGACTGGATATTGATTTAAATGAGATTGATCAACTTGAAAAATTCCTGCACTCCTTTTGGCTTTCAAACTCTCAAAATAACCTTACTATTCTCAGAGAAAACTCATAAAATTCTTATAGAAAAATTTTATGTTTTAGGTGTGATTTTTCTATTCAGCTGAGCAAGCTATTTATAGGAGAAAATAAGTTACTATGCGTGGTAGGTGAACAGAAAAAAATTCAGCAGAGGCTGCTGCGCAGCCTCCACCAACTCTTCAGCAAATTCTCACATTTCATGTGGGCCCCACAATGGGTCCCACATGTTTCTTACTATTCACGTACTATTCACGTTACTATTCACGTCACTATTCACGTTACTATTTCAAATAGTAAAATTAATTATTTTATTTTTTATTTATTTATTTATTTATTTATTTATTCTTCCTGTGAGTCCAACATATAAAATAATGTTACCACAATAATGTAAGAAACACGTTACATATTTTTATTAATTTAATAATATAAATTATAGTGTATTTGCTACTGTGACAATTATTAGATTCAATAATTTTAAACTACAGTGCACCAACAATTATTGGCTCGATGATATGAAATACAGTGTAATGACAATTATTGAATCAATAATGCAAAATACTGTGTAGCAACAATAATTGAATTGATAATATAAAATATTATGCAGTGACAATTATTGATGAAATGATGAGTAACAATTACGGTGTCAATTATCAGACCAATAATATGAGACACTGTGCAATACCGTGTGCTACTGTAGAGTACCGTGTGCTACAGAAAATACCATAAATTACCGTATGCTACTATTCTTTTATCACCGGTATTTTAACAGTTAACACCGTTGACTATTTTTATTTAAAAAGGTTACTTCTGTCGTTTTCTATATCCGACAAATATTCCGTTGTGGGGTCCACAAATAATTTGTTATTTCGGCGCCGTCGTACGGCCCGAATATTCCCCGACAAAACGAATATTCCCCGACAAAAAGAATATTGTCCGACAAAATAAAATTTGCACATAACATCCTTAACTTTCAATTTTGTCAATTTAACCATTTACTGTTTCAGGAAAAATATATATGAAGAAAAATTAAATTTTGTATTTCATAAATTCGGGGTCTTACAACCTCCCCTCCTTATGAAATTTCGTCCCCGAAATTGACGTACCTGGCATTTCGAAGAGGTATGGATACCTAGACTTCATCTCAGATTCTAGCTCCCAGGTCATTTCCTCAATATCTTGGTTCCTCCATAAAACCTTAACTTGAGGTATAACCTTTGAGCGTAAGATCTGTTCCTTCTTATCTAGGATCTTAACAGGTACTTCCTCATACGTTAAATCTTCTGCTATAACGTCTGGTTCTAACTCAATGACGTGGTTTGGGTCCTTCACATATTTACGTAACATAGATATGTGAAAAACGTTATGGATGCGAGACATACTTGGTGGTAGGGCTAGTCTGTAAGCTACAGTTCCCACCCGATCGAGGATTTCAAATGGGCCAATAAATCGAGGGTTGAGTTTTCCTCTCTTTCCGAATCTCGTAACCCCTTTCCATGGAGAAACACGTAAGAATACATGATCTCCGACGTTGAATCTCTCATCTCTCCGATGAAGATCGGCATAACTCTTTTGTCGTTCTTGTGCTGTCTGTATTCGTTGTCGGATCATTTGGATCTTTTCGGTCGTCAAGCGTACCAACTCGGGTCCCAACAGTTTTGCTTCTCCTACCTCATTCCAACATGCTGGAGAGCGACATTTGCGTCCATATAAAGCCTCGAATGGAGCCATACCTATACTTGCTTGGTAACTGTTGTTGTAGGAAAATTCCACCAATGGCAAGTACTTATCCCAACTTCCTTTGAAATCTAGTACGCAAAGTCTCAAAAGATCTTCGAGGGTCTGGATCGTCCTTTCCGATTGTCCGTCCGTTTGAGGATGGTATGCAGAACTAAAACGTAGTTCAGTGCCCATAGCTTTTTGTAGACTGATCCAAAAGCGTGAAGTGAATCTAGGATCTCGATCAGAAACTATGGAAACTGGCATGCCATGCAATCTCACGATCTCATTTATGTACATACCGGCAAGACGTTCAAGTGAAAAGTTTTCTCGTATAGGCAAGAAATGAGCGGATTTGGTCAATCTATCTACGATGACCCAAATTGCATCTAAGCCTTGAGAAACTTTGGGAAGACCCGTCACGAAATCCATATTGATGTGTTCCCACTTCCATTCGGGAACCTCAAGTGGTTGTAAAGGACCCTTAGGTACTTGATGCTCTGCCTTGACACGTTGACAAGTTAAGCACCTTGAGATAAACTCTGCAATCTCCCTTTTCATATTGTTCCACCAAAATGTATGTCGAAGATCTCGATACATCTTGGTACCTCCTGGGTGGATTGCAAATGGCGTGTTGTGTGCCTCCATCATGATTTTATGCTTTAATTCAGGATCGTTAGGAACACAGAGTCGAGAGTTGACTCGAAGTATTCCTTTCTCGTCGATTCTTGCTTCGGGAATGGTACCTTCTTGTACTTTCTTTATCATGTTTATCAGTTCCGGATCGGTAGCTTGAGCAGCTTTAATTTTATCGATTAAAGCTGGTTCTACTCGCACGTGAGCAATCTTCGAGTGGGTCCCTGGTGTCTTTAGCTGTATCTCCATCTTTTGCAAGTCGTACAAAATACACTTTTGTGTTGTCAGCAGTGCACTTGTACTCGCATAAGATTTTCTGCTCAAAGCGTCAGCTACAACGTTCGCCTTTCCCGGGTGATACTGGATTGTGTGATCATAATCCTTCAACAGCTCAAGCCAACGTCGTTGTCGCATGTTGAGTTCCTTCTGGGTGAAGAAATACTTGAGACTTTTATGATCCGTATAGATATCCACTTTCTCTCCGTACAAGTAGTGTCTCCAGATCTTCAACGCGAAAATGACTGCTGCCAACTCTAGATCATGAGTAGGGTAATTTTTCTCATAATCTTTGAGTTGTCGAGAGGCATAGGCTATAACCTTTCCATGTTGCATAAGGACACAGCCTAGACCTTTGCCTGAAGCATCGCTGTATATGACAAATTCTCCCGATCCTGATGGAATGGTCAGAACAGGAGCTGAAACAAGTCTCCTCTTAAGCTCTTGAAAACTTTTCTCGCATTGCTCGCTCCATATGAATTTTGTGCTTTTCCGAGTAAGCTGAGTTAATGGAGTGGCGATTCGAGAAAATCCTTCTACGAATCTCCGATAATAACCAGCTAGGCCCAGAAAACTTCGGACTTCGGTTACTGTCTTGGGTTGTTCCCAATTTAGTACCGTTTCAATCTTCGCAGGATCGACTGATATTCCTTGACTAGAAATCACATGCCCAAGAAACGTGACCTCCTCAAGCCAGAACTCACATTTCTTCAACTTGGCATATAATTTGTTCTCACGGAGCTTTTGGAGTATCAATCTCAGGTGTTGTTCATGATCCTCACGATTTTTGGAGTATATGAGGATGTCATCAATAAAGACAACCACAAAATGATCCAAATATTCCTTGAATATTCGGTTCATCATGTCCATGAAAGCTGCAGGAGCATTGGTTAGTCCAAAAGGCATGACTAAAAACTCATAATGCCCATAACGAGTTCTGAAAGCAGTCTTTGGAATGTCCTCAGCTTTAACCTTTAACTGATGATATCCAGAACGGAGATCAATCTTTGAGAAATGTTGAGCACCTTGTAATTGATCAAACATGTCATCAATTCGAGGTAACGGATACCTGTTTTTGATGGTGACATGGTTCAATTCTCGGTAGTCAATGCACAATCTCATACTCCCGTCTTTCTTCTTCACAAATAGAACAGGAGCACCCCAAGGTGATGCACTCGGACGAATGAAACCAGTATCCAACAATTCCTGTAGTTGGACTTTTAACTCTTGAAGTTCAATGGGAGCCATTCGGTATGGAGTTTTGGAAATGGGCTTGGTACCAGGTTCAAGATCAATACAAAATTCAATTTCACGGTTTGGGGGTAAATCAGGAAGTTCCTCCGAAAAAACGTCAGGAAACTCATTAACAATGGGAATATCATTCAAGTTTGACGTATTTTTGTTCAAATCAGTGACATGAGCTAAAAAGGCTTGACATCCGTTTTTCAATAAACGAATGGCTTTATGGCTAGAAATAACAGTTATAGATTTCAATGGTTTAGTTGCTTGAATTTGCATGACAGGTTGATTAGGAATATGAAAACTAATAATCTTATGAAAACAATCAATTTTAGCATGATGGGTAGTCAACCAATCAATTCCTAAAATCACATCAAATTCATGCATCTCCAAAGAAATAAGGTCAACAGGTAATGTGAGGTTGTTGATTTGAACTAGGCAAGATTTATAGACAGTAGATGTAATGGTCATTTCTCCTAATGGGGTTTCAACTGATAAGTCAAAGTCCAAATTTTCAGGAGTTAAGTTTAAACGCTGAGCACATGCAGGTGAGATAAAAGAATGGGTAGAACCAGTATCTAACAAAGCGTAGACTTCACGAGAATTTATGAATAGCTTACCGGTTATCACCTCGTTCGAGTTTCGTGCCATTTGGGATGTCACAACAAAAGCTCTCCCTTGAACTACAGATTTTCCCTTATCTGCGCTAGCTTTTGGTATCATCACTGCAGCTGGACTTGATTTTGTGGCAGGACAAAATCGCGCAAGATGACCCTCTTTCCCACAACTGTAGCACTTTTTGGACTGCAGTGTACAGTTTGGGCTGATGTGACCTTCCTGACCACACCTATAGCATCTCACTGGTGGTCGATCTTCTCCCCTTGAAACTGGGGTCGGTGTTGGTGCTGGTACTGGTGCCCTTCCATAATTATTATGGAATCTCTTTCTTTTGAAATTGTTCCCACTGGATTCTCCTCTTCTGTTATTTGATGTGGAATTACCACCGAAGTGTTGGTTACCTCCTCGATGGTTCTCGTTCCTGTGGTTGTTATCATTTCTCTGATCATTGACTCTTGGCTGTAATTTTTCATCTGTTTGCTCCACCCTTTGAGCCCTATCAACAACATCTGAATACAAATTAAATTTATGAGAGCTAAGTTGTTGACGGATTTCGAATCTTAGACCACGTAAGAACATCCGACTCATCCGTGCTTCGTCATCTACTAGATGAGTCGCAAAACGAGACAGTTCAGCAAACTTAGCTTCATAGTGAGAAACTGTCATGTTTCCCTGCTCCAGCTTAATGAATTCCACTTCCTTCATATGGCGGATGCTTTCTGGGAAGTACTTTTCATTAAATAGCTCTTGGAATTCTGTCCAAGACATCTCAAGTGCTGAAGGGTGGATACGTTTTACCGCTTCCCACCAGTGATCCGCCTCACCTCGAAACATAAAGGTAGCAAAGGGCACCTTCTGATCATCAGCGCATTGTAGGACATCAAGTATTTTTGTCGTCTGCTTCAGCCATGCCTCCGCTTTGAGTGGGTCAGGCTTCCCGTGGAATTCAGGTGGTCCTAATTCTTTAAATTGCTTGACAGTGATCATCCTCAAATTACCAGCGTTTCTACCATTATTGTTAACTGGATTTCCTCTTGCCTGATTCTGCATGAACTGCATGAAATTCCTAAAGAATCCATCATTCATCATGTTATCAGGAATATTATTTCCTGAGTTGGCAGGAGGATTGTTTGTGGCTTCTTGATTTTTGGCTACATTCGCTTCGGGTATTTCGTAGTTAACCTCTTGATTTCCAGATGCCATACTAAACTGTGGTCACAAAATAAATGTTAGTTCAAATAAACTGACTCATCACTTCATGTCCCTATATTCAAATCAACTCATTAGATAATAAAATCTAATTTAGGTAGGACACACTAGTGGCTGATTCTATTCGTCTCTCCCCTCCTAGTTCTAACCCCAGATCTCCATTAAAGACCATATCCCTAAGCTCTGATGCCAACTGTGACGCCCCCAAATCTAGGCCCACACAGCCCAAACTTGAGTCGTCAAAAGACTACAACAAAATTATTACAATAAAATACAACGTACAACAATACAGTGGATAATACAACACAACTAAGTCTTCATTATTATTGCCACACTATTTTATAACACGTGAAGACTATGATAGCTATCCCCGCACTCTCACTCCATTCCCCGGCTAGACCCCGTTACGTTCTCATCTCCTGTTGAAAAACAATGGAACGAAAAGAAAGGGTGAGCTCAAATAGCCCAGTAAGAAATATCATGACTAAGATAATGACGAATAATTTATCATTAGCCTTCAACAGTTGAGTTCTTGATAGAATACAATAGACTACAAGGTTTATATCAAAAACTGCAGTTAAATTCTTAAACAACGTTCAGATCAATAATAGCAGCGGAATGAGCAATCTATTAGAAGAATAATGCAGACTATAATGTCCACTCGCTTCTCTTTTTAGTAAAAATATCATCAACTTTTATCATCTAAAATACCATTAGTCATGATAATAAAAATTCACAGTTCCTGATCATAATCATGCAGATCAACAGTTCATATTTGCATTACGGGCCAAAGACATTTAATATAACACCAACGGTCATGATTATACCAGATTCAGCCTTTGGTAATAATCATACCAATCAACAGTTCATCTTTGCACTACGGGCCAAAGATATTCAATAAAGCACCAACGGTCATGATTATACCAGATTCAGCCTTTGGTTATAATCATACCAACCAACAGTTCATCTTTGCACTACGGGCCAAAGAGAACATTCACCACGTGCCATAAAAGACACCGAACAGATGTATCGCCTTTAACCTAGTATATCGCCTTTAACCTATCATCTGTTCAACAATTATATCACATCTGTGCCCCCGGCCACAGATATTCACAACAGCTTGATTCTTGATGATTAATACAAATAACAGTGATACAAATGATGAATAGAAGAACAGGATAAACAATAAGTATTAGAAGTTTACTTTGTGCAGATTCAAATAATGTCCAAATTGCCAACATGATGTGGAGTGAAATTTAAAAATGATATTCAAGATCCACAGTTCAGAATAACGATTATAGTTCAACAGAAAGGTTCAGAAAATAGGAAGGTTCAGTTGAAATAATGAAGTTCAACTATTATGGAACATATAATATTTTCAGGAATTATAGAAGCAATAGTTCCATAATAAGTTTCGATTTAGGTGTATGAAAGAAAATAATATCCCTTACCGTAGCAGGTTTGATTAACAAAAGGTGAAGGGAATTAATATCCCTTAACATAGTAAGTTTGAATAATGGAAGATGAAAAAGATGGTATCCCTTATGAGTATAAAGGAAAATGATATCACTTACGAATATGGAATAAAAGTGTCATGTGATAATTCGCGTAGACAAATTATTTCCACACGAGACAAATAAAAAGGGTTATTCACCAACAGGCGATAATCCGCACCGTAAGGTTATTCCCATCAATTTGAATACGAATAGTTATTCACCAAACAGGCGTAATCCGCACCGTAAGGTTATTCCCACAATTTAATAGAATTTGAACACGAAGAGTTATTCACCAAACAGGCGTAATCCGCACCGTAAGGTTATTCCCACAATTTAATAGAATTTGAACACGAAGAGTTATTCACCAAACAGGCGATAATCCGCACCGTAAGGTTATTCTCAAAGATTAATAAGGAATGAATACAAAAGGTTATTCACCAACAGGCGGTAAACCGCGCCGTAAGGTTATTCCCACAATTTAATACATGGAAATAAATGGCACAAGAAAGAAACGATATTATTTTCGAGAATCAAAGAATGATAATCCCTTCAAGTAAGAAAGAAAATAATATCCATTTATGATGATGAAAAGAGTGATACCCCTTACCGTAATAAATTTAAGAGTGTGAAAAGAATGATATTCCTTACCTTAACACGTGACTGGATATTGATTTAAATGAGATTGATCAACTTGAAAAATTCCTGCACTCCTTTTGGCTTTCAAACTCTCAAAATAACCTTACTATTCTCAGAGAAAACTCATAAAATTCTTATAGAAAAATTTTATGTTTTAGGTGTGATTTTTCTATTCAGCTGAGCAAGCTATTTATAGGAGAAAATAAGTTACTATGCGTGGTAGGTGAACAGAAAAAAATTCAGCAGAGGCTGCTGCGCAGCCTCCACCAACTCTTCAGCAAATTCTCACATTTCATGTGGGCCCCACAATGGGTCCCACATGTTTCTTACTATTCACGTACTATTCACGTTACTATTCACGTCACTATTCACGTTACTATTTCAAATAGTAAAATTAATTATTTTATTTTTTATTTATTTATTTATTTATTTATTTATTCTTCCTGTGAGTCCAACATATAAAATAATGTTACCACAATAATGTAAGAAACACGTTACATATTTTTATTAATTTAATAATATAAATTATAGTGTATTTGCTACTGTGACAATTATTAGATTCAATAATTTTAAACTACAGTGCACCAACAATTATTGGCTCGATGATATGAAATACAGTGTAATGACAATTATTGAATCAATAATGCAAAATACTGTGTAGCAACAATAATTGAATTGATAATATAAAATATTATGCAGTGACAATTATTGATGAAATGATGAGTAACAATTACGGTGTCAATTATCAGACCAATAATATGAGACACTGTGCAATACCGTGTGCTACTGTAGAGTACCGTGTGCTACAGAAAATACCATAAATTACCGTATGCTACTATTCTTTTATCACCGGTATTTTAACAGTTAACACCGTTGACTATTTTTATTTAAAAAGGTTACTTCTGTCGTTTTCTATATCCGACAAATATTCCGTTGTGGGGTCCACAAATAATTTGTTATTTCGGCGCCGTCGTACGGCCCGAATATTCCCCGACAAAACGAATATTCCCCGACAAAAAGAATATTGTCCGACAAAATAAAATTTGCACATAACATCCTTAACTTTCAATTTTGTCAATTTAACCATTTACTGTTTCAGGAAAAATATATATGAAGAAAAATTAAATTTTGTATTTCATAAATTCGGGGTCTTACATAATTCCTAAATCTCAGAACCATATACAGTCTATTGTGAAGGAATGGCTTGAAGCCAGACAATCTATATGGTAATTACACCAATCTACTGTAGTTACACCAAGTTTGGCCTTAGTCAGTAACAGGTGATGAAGACAGAACCAATAGGCAACACAATTTATGAAGTCAGACAGTCTATATTTCCCTATAAACCTCTTGAACCATATACAATAGAAACTGACTCACAACAGTGTTGTTGCTTCGCCCATGTCTAGCATGTCCAATACCATATTTCATGAAAATTGCATTAACTACAAAAGTTACGGATGTAGTATCTACTGTAAGCCTATCACTTTTAATCCTATGGTGTTTTATTTTTGCATTAATTAATTAATACCATATTTACATAATATATAGTTACAGCAGTTAATATATGCAGCAATAGTACATTAACTGATGCGTAAATTAATACTACTGCTGTATAATTACATATTTACATATTTAGTTACAGCAGTTAATTAATACTACTGCTGCAGTTAATGTACTACTGCTGCAAATATAGTTTTCAGTAGATACTAATACCATATTAATTAAAATTGCTATCGTTGTTCAGATTAAGTTTGAAGAGTGAAGGAAAAATCTCAACCGTTTTTGTGCTTTTCCAAAATTTGTATTGTTGCAAGATTCAAAATTGGTCCTACTTACCCAAATCTAACAACTTTTTTACTAATAATCCAAAAGTTGTTACCCAAATTGTGCTAAAGTTGTTAGATTTAGATATAGATATCACAACCAAGCAAATATCATAAAATATCACAACCAAGCAAATTACCCAAATAGCACAAACTGATTAACTATCCCAAATAGCACAAACGGATTCACTATCCCAAATATCACAACCAAGCAAATTACCCAAATAGCACAAACAGATTAACTATCCCAAATAGCACAAACAGACACTATTACCGGAAGATAGTAGAACGAAGGAAATATCATAAAAACCAGCAAAATATAATCCCAAATATTGGAATAATCACAACCAAGCAAATTACCTAAATAGCACAAACAGATTCACTATCCCAAATACAAATTACCCAAATAACACAAACATATTAACTATTACCGGAAGATAGCAAAACGAAGGAAATATCATAAAAACCAGCAAAATATAATCCCAAATATTGGAAAGCAAATTACCCAAATAGCACAAACAGATTCACAGGAAGATAGTAGAACGGCGGAGGCGGAAGCAGTGGTTGCGGAGAATGATGGCCGGAATTGTCGAGGACGGAAGGGGTGGAGAGAGTCGCGACGGCGGCCAACTGCTGAAGGAGACGACGACGACCGGAATCGTGCCTCGTGACGGAACAACGGCTGACTGCTGCTTTGGGGTTTTAAGCTCTGTTTCGGTTTTCTTCTTCCAAGCGCTTGAACGACGGTCGGAACGGAAGGGGTGGAGATAGTCGCGACGGCGGCCGACTGCTGCTTTGGGGTTTTGAGCTCTGTTTCGGTTTTCTTCTTCCAAGCGCTTGAACGACGGTCGGAAGGGGTGGAGGTTCGGTTTTCTTCTTCCAAATTTTGTCAGTCCGAAAATGGAGAGAGAAATAAAATGTGAGCAGGATTTTTGGAACAGTGTGAAGAGTTATGGGCGGGATTTTATTTCGTGTTAGATAACGTGAGCCAATAGATTAACTTAGAAAAATTGAGATGAAATCTGAACCGTTCTTGTGCTTTTCTAAATTTTAGAGTGAAAGAAGATTCAAAATAGGTTGTGTATAGATATTATTATTATTATTATTACAATTATTATATTAATTATTGTATAGATATTATTATTCTTATTATTACTATTATTATTATTATTATTATTATTATTATTATTATTATTATTATTATTATTATAATTATTACTACTATTTATGGATATTATTATTATCGGTATTATTATTATTACTATTATTATTATTATTATTATTATTATTATTATTATTATTTTTATTATTATAGATATTATGGATATTATTATTATACTTGTTTGAGTGTTAGTTTAGGAAAAAATTATGTGTTTGAGATTAAATGTGAGTCGTTAAATTAAAATTAAAATATCTAAACTATTATTGTACTTTGTTAAATTTAAAATTCAAAATGAGTCGTGTTTATAGATATGATCCAAAAGTTGCTTTTGAATTTACCAAACCCGAAACAGTTGCTTTATATATATAGATTTATTATATAGATATCCGAAAATGGCTGGGCACTTTATCGGTGACATTCAATTTGGGACAAAAACATGATTTCCTTATTTATGCTCACTTTACCAAAACAGTATGCCTTTTGTTTGGTAATCATGTGTGTACACGGCAGTAGTATATATAAAATATAAATATTATTATTATCGGTTTTATTATTATTATTATTATTATAATAATTATTATTATGATTACTATTATTATTATTATTATTATTATATTAATTATTAGTATTACTATTATTATTATTATTATTATTAATATTACTATTATTATATAGTATGAGTTTTGGGGGGAAATATAGTATGACTTTTGAGGGAAAATGGTTTGGATGGTGTGGTGACTTTTGGGGGGAAATTTAGTGGAGAAGATTCAATCTGGACCATTAAATTTGGATAAAGTAATCTGAGACGTTGTTGTGCTTTCTCAATTTAGGAATTCAAAAATGGTCCTGTTTTATTATATAGATATTCAACTAACAAACAGGAATTCGGCTGATGGCCAACGCACTGCGCACACCATGCGGCAAGTGACGTATCCCTCTTTTTTACAAAAAAAAAAAGAAAAAAATAGGATTTTTTGCAGATTAGTGTTTACAGATTGAGAAGAGAGGAGGAAAAGAAAGAAGATTGGAGAAGAAGGCTAACCAGGAATATCAGAGATGAGTCCTCGCTCTGTCAGCTTTTCTTCTCTCTCTTTGCTGCTGCAAGAGTGATATGTATTCTAATATTGTGGGCCCCTTTTTTATTTATAAATAAAACAACAATCAAATCCTTTATGTTTTGTACATTTTAGATCATAGTCCCATATTTCTATATTTTTGCACATCAACCCCAACACTTTAGTTATGTATAAATTTAAATATATATATATATATATATATAATTATATAATATTGCAGTACTTTAAGCAACTAGAATAATAATAATAATGTAATATTATATTATTTGTAGTATGTTTATTTAATAATTATAGTAAAATATGTTGAATCACGCAAAACCCGAATCCTCACTTTTTAAGATTTTATGAATTCATGTCTCCCTGTATAATGCACCCGTATCCCCGCACCCTTATCCTTGCCGTATCCCCGCACCCTTATCCTTGCTTCTAGATATTCACTATAATTTATAATATACTTTATGTCTATAGTTATGTTTAAAACAATGGCTTATGCTCGTAGTTTATTATATAATAGAAAATAATCATAAATTAATAATGTAATATAAATATACATATGAAGAACAATCTTTATCACAAATATAAAAAATAATAACAAAATTATACCGCCTAAGGAAGCAGCCTAACCCCCCCCCCCCCTGCCTACAAGGCCTAGGCGCTTTAAGGACTCTCTACTGCCCAGGTCCTGCACACTCGACTATTGTTTGAAATATTCTCCTATGATGTAGTTTACAACCATCTTTCCATTTTTGAGCAACAAGTAAAGGTCGGTAACTAGGAAAAATGGATTTTCCATTATCCGGAAAAGCTGCCATATTCTTCCACTAGAGACTCCACTTCTCGAGAATTATTAGGGATTCTCTCCTTTTCTATAACTTGTGTTTTGAATTACCTATGACTATATTGATTCAATTTTCACTACTTGAACAATACATGTACCTTACAATAAAAAAATACCATGAACATAATTAAGCAAATAATTGACGATGTATATGGGCACCAATTTGAGACAAATACAACATGTTATGAATACACCTAGCACAATAAACTTTTACAAGGTAGGGAACGAACACATTGATAACATGTTAATAAGGGAATACTCACAATTGTCATGATTAGTTCCATTTTTGTTTCAAATCATTGCCACTCTTTCAAACGCTAAAGGAAATCTTAGTGCTAAGAGACCATATTACCCTTCAAGTACTACATTGAGGTACTATGTAATATGCCATGTGGCCCACTAGCACAAGCACATGTCATTGCTGGAGTTAAAAGTGATATAGAAAATTTACTCACAAACTCAAATCCTAGCAACACAATTTACTTCCTTAAGCTGCAGGAAAACACTAGAAGCGTCAATTTTTTTTAAAAGAAGTGTACGCATGATAAAGTATCAGTCATATGAAGAGCTAGGACAGAAACTAAATTTACCACATCAAATGACTGAGGTTTATTGACATTTGGTGGTGCAGCATTTGGTTATCCTCCAAAGACATGTACAGGACCATAGTGGTGAATTGGTTCATCGACATTTGGTGTTGCAGCATTTGATTGTCTGCCGAAGACCTGTACAGTACCATAGTGTTGCACTGAGGAAGATGGTGAATGACACTATACAGGCCTTCGACACACAATCAAATACTGCACCACCAAATGTCGATGAACCAATTTGCCACTATGGATGTCTTCGTCATATTTTTGTACCTTCTCACACCAGAGAAAGTACCTTGGTACAGAGTACATGCATATCGGTGTGTAATTTCCCTTTTTATTTTTTTGGTATATTTGTTGATTCATAAAGTTCTCCATCTCCCTCGACATTTAGGAATTATCAGAAGCAATAATGATTGTCGCTATTGACACTGCGGAGGATCTAAACGGAAAAACAACATTTAGGGAGAATGATGAGAGGAATCGAAGTCCTTTAAATAACATGTAAGTTTGTTTGTTTACTCGATATTATTACATATCAAGATAAACAATTGTGTCAACCTTAAATTTGAAATGACATCTCTACAGTAAAAACTGAAAATATAGAGTCGAGTAATTGCAACTAGGCTTTTTAAGTGGCTGCAAAATAAGAGAAAATATTATGGGACCAGGCGTTGGATAGTTTTCAACTTGAATCCAGTCACTAGCTCAAAAATATATGCGCAAGGTGGTTCACTAGGAAAGAAAAGAGTTTCTCTAAGGTCGGGTTGTCCTCTTACACGTGAATCCCGACTATCGTGATGGATGGTTTATAATTGTTTAGATTGTTACGGTTTATATATGTTATTAGATTTACTTTATGTGGAAAAAATTATATAAACTTATTAGTACTGAAAATTGGTTGAGTTTTAAAATCAGGCAACTGATATTTGCTTAATCTTTTCAATTAAATAGACAGAAAACCTAAAATTTGAGAGGTACAGTTTTCACTTAATTAAAAAGATCCTTTTTAAATTTGAATTTTTATAACACATGGTAAATAATTCTTTATCTTAAGGAGTACTAATGTTAATTAAGCGAGTATTCTTTTTCACAAAATTAAATTTTCAGATTTTAAAGTATGTTATATGTATATAAAAACATGGAATACTGATTTTAAAAAGTGAAAAATGAATTTGTAACGGAGCCAACTTTGTATCCAATTAATTGATTTAAAAAAAGGCAATCAGAAAAACATCCAATTCTAACATTAATATCTAGTTTTAACTAGCGTACATTATGCAGATAAGAAATGTAGATCTATTTTTGGGCAATTTATCTGAAATTAATTTGGTACCTTCTGTATGACGGTCCTTATAAAATTTTAGAATATTTTTTTTTGTATTTAGTTACCTTTTAAAATTCTGCGTATAACTTTTTTTGCAGATTGTATTGGCTCGGCATTCAAGTTACGGGAAAAAATTCAATGCCTAAATTGTCGCACTGAGGAAGATGGTGAATGGCATTATGGTACTGTACAGGTCTTCGGTTGACAATAAAATGCTACACCACCAAATGTTGATAAACCAATTCGCCACTATGGCTCTGTACAGGTCTTCGGCGGACAACCAAATGTTGCACCATCAAATGTCGATGAACCTCAGTCATTTGATGTGGTAAATTTATATTTTTTGCCCTAACTCTTATAAGAAATGTAGATCTATTTTAGGGCAATTTATGTGAAATTAATTTTGGTACCTTCTATATGACGGTGCTTATAAAATTTTAGAATATTTTTTTTTTGTATTTAGTTACCTTTCAAAATTCTGTATATAACTTTTTTTGCAGATTGTATTGGCTCGGCATTCAACTTGCGGGAAAAAATGCAATTCCCAAATTGTCCCACTGAGGAAGATGGTGAATGGCATTATGGTACTGTACAGGTCTTCGGCAGACAATCAAATACTACACCACCAAATGTCGATGAACCAATTCGCCACTGTGGCCCTGTACAGGTCTTCGGCGGACAACCAAATGTTGCACCACCAAATGTCGATCAACCTCAGTCATTTGATGTGGAAAATTTATTTTTTTGCCCTAGCTCTTATATGACTGATCTGAAAACCTAGGGCAGAAACTAAATTTACCACATCAAATGACTGAGGATCATCGACATTTGGTGGTACAGCATTTGGTTGTCCGCCCAAGACCTGTACAGGACCACAGTGACAACTTGGTTCATCGACATTTGGTGGTGCAACATTTGATTGTTTGCCGAAGACCTGTACAATACCATAGTGCCATTCACCATCTTCCTCTGTGCCACAATTTGGGCTTTCCATTTTTTCTCGGAACTTGAATGCCGAGCCAATGCAATTTGCAAAAAAAAGTTATACACAGAATTTCAAAAGGTAACTAAATACGAAAAAATTAATGTTCTAAAATTTAATAAGCATCGTCATACAAAAGGTACCAAAATTAATTTATGATAAATTGCCCTAAAATATATCTACATTTCTTGTCTGCCTAATGTACGCTAGTTAAAACTAGATCTTGATGTTAGACTTGGATATTTTTCAGATTGCCATTTTTTAAATCAAGTAATTTGATACAAAGTTGGCTTCGTTACAAATTCATTTTTCACCTTTTTAATTTAGCATTCCATGTTTTTACATTCATATCACAAAATTAAAATTTCAAATTTTAATTTTGTGAATGGGAATGCTCGCTTAGTTAACATCAGTAATCATCAAGATAGAATTATTTACCATTCGTAATAAAAATTCAAATTTGAAAAGGATCTTTCTAATTCAGTGAAAACTGTACCTGCCAAATTTTAGGATTCCTATCTATTTAACCGCAAAGATTAAGCAAAAATCAAATGCCTGATTTTAGAACTCCACCAATTTTCGCTACTAATGAGTTTATATAATTTTTCCGCATAAAGTAAATCTAATAACATATAAACCGTAACAATCTAAACAATTATAAACCAATCATCACGAGAGTTGGTATTTCACGTGTAAGAGGACAACCCGACCTTAGAGAAACGCTTTTCTTTCCTAGTGAACCACCTTGCGCATATATTTTTGAGCTAGTGAGTGGATTTAAGTTGAAAACTAACCAATGCCTGGTACCATAATATTTTCTTATTTTGAGGCCACTTAAAAAGAATAGTCGCAAACAGCAATTACTGACTCCACATTTTCAGTTAATTAGAAAGATCTTTTTCAAATTTGAATTTTTATTACACATGGTAAATAATTCTTTATCTTAAGGAGTACTAATGTTAATTAAGCGAGTTTTCCTTTTCACAAAATTAAATTTTCAGATTTTAAAGTATGTTATATGTATATAAAAACATGGAATACTGATTTTAAAAAGTGAAAAATGAATTTGTAACGGAGCCAACTTTGTATCCAATTAATTGATTTAAAAAAAGGCAATCAGAAAAACATCCAATTCTAACATTAATATCTAGTTTTAACTAGCGTACATTATGCAGATAAGAAATGTAGATCTATTTTTGGGCAATTTATCTGAAATTAATTTGGTACCTTCTGTATGACGGTCCTTATAAAATTTTAGAATATTTTTTTTTGTATTTAGTTACCTTTTAAAATTCTGCGTATAACTTTTTTTGCAGATTGTATTGGCTCGGCATTCAAGTTACGGGAAAAAATTCAATGCCTAAATTGTCGCACTGAGGAAGATGGTGAATGGCATTATGGTACTGTACAGGTCTTCGGTTGACAATAAAATGCTACACCACCAAATGTTGATAAACCAATTCGCCACTATGGCTCTGTACAGGTCTTCGGCGGACAACCAAATGTTGCACCATCAAATGTCGATGAACCTCAGTCATTTGATGTGGTAAATTTATTTTTTTTGCCCTAACTCTTATAAGAAATGTAGATCTATTTTAGGGCAATTTATGTGAAATTAATTTTGGTACCTTCTATATGACGGTGCTTATAAAATTTTAGAATATTTTTTTTTTGTATTTAGTTACCTTTCAAAATTCTGTATATAACTTTTTTTGCAGATTGTATTGGCTCGGCATTCAACTTGCGGGAAAAAATGCAATGCCCAAATTGTCCCACTGAGGAAGATGGTGAATGGCATTATGGTACTGTACAGGTCTTCGGCAGACAATCAAATACTACACCACCAAATGTCGATGAACCAATTCGCCACTGTGGCCCTGTACAGGTCTTCGGCGGACAACCAAATGTTGCACCACCAAATGTCGATCAACCTCAGTCATTTGATGTGGAAAATTTATTTTTTTGCCCTAGCTCTTATATGACTGATCTGAAAACCTAGGGCAGAAACTAAATTTACCACATCAAATGACTGAGGATCATCGACATTTGGTGGTACAGCATTTGGTTGTCCGCCCAAGACCTGTACAGGACCACAGTGACAACTTGGTTCATCGACATTTGGTGGTGCAACATTTGATTGTTTGCCGAAGACCTGTACAATACCATAGTGCCATTCACCATCTTCCTCTGTGCCACAATTTGGGCTTTCCATTTTTTCTCGGAACTTGAATGCCGAGCCAATGCAATTTGCAAAAAAAAGTTATACACAGAATTTCAAAAGGTAACTAAATACGAAAAAATTAATGTTCTAAAATTTAATAAGCATCGTCATACAAAAGGTACCAAAATTAATTTATGATAAATTGCCCTAAAATATATCTACATTTCTTGTCTGCCTAATGTACGCTAGTTAAAACTAGATCTTGATGTTAGACTTGGATATTTTTCAGATTGCCCTTTTTTAAATCAAGTAATTTGATACAAAGTTGGCTTCGTTACAAATTCATTTTTCACCTTTTTAATTTAGCATTCCATGTTTTTACATTCATATCACAAAATTAAAATTTCAAATTTTAATTTTGTGAATGGGAATGCTCGCTTAGTTAACATCAGTAATCATCAAGATAGAATTATTTACCATTCGTAATAAAAATTCAAATTTGAAAAGGATCTTTCTAATTCAGTGAAAACTGTACCTGCCAAATTTTAGGATTCCTATCTATTTAACCGCAAAGATTAAGCAAAAATCAAATGCCTGATTTTAGAACTCCACCAATTTTCGCTACTAATGAGTTTATATAATTTTTCCGCATAAAGTAAATCTAATAACATATAAACCGTAACAATCTAAACAATTATAAACCAATCATCACGAGAGTTGGTATTTCACGTGTAAGAGGACAACCCGACCTTAGAGAAACGCTTTTCTTTCCTAGTGAACCACCTTGCGCATATATTTTTGAGCTAGTGAGTGGATTTAAGTTGAAAACTAACCAATGCCTGGTACCATAATATTTTCTTATTTTGAGGCCACTTAAAAAGAATAGTCGCAAACAGCAATTACTGACTCCACATTTTCAGTTAATTAGAAAGATCTTTTTCAAATTTGAATTTTTATTACACATGGTAAATAATTCTTTATCTTAAGGAGTACTAATGTTAATTAAGCGAGTTTTCCTTTTCACAAAATTAAATTTTGAGATTTTAAAGTATGTTATCTGTATATAAAAACATGGAATACTGATTTTAAAAAGGTGAAAAATGAATTTGTAACAGAGCCAACTTTGTATCAAATTACTTGATTTAAAAAAGGGCAATCAGAAAAACAAACAATTCTGACATTAATATCTAGTTTTAACTAGCGTACATTATGCAGATAAGAAATGTAGATCTATTTTAGGGCAATTTATCTGAAATTAATTTTGGTACCTTCTGTATGACGGTGCTTATAAAATTTTAGAATATTTTTTGTTTGTATTTAGTTAGCTTTCAAAATTCTGTGTATAACTTTTTTTGCAGATTGTATTGGCTCGGCATTCAACTTGCGGGGAAAAATGCAATGCCCAAATTGTCGCACTGAGGAAGATGGTGAATGGCATTATGGTACTGTACAGGTCTTCGGCTGACAATCAAATGCTACACCACCAAATGTCGATGAACCAATTCGCCACTATGGCTCTGTACAGGTTTTCGGCGGACAACCAAATGTTGCACCACCAAATGTCGATCAACCTCAGTCATTTGATGTGGAAAATTTATTTTTTTGCCCTAGCTCTTATATGACTGATCTGAAAACCTAGGGCAGAAACTAAATTTACCACATCAAATGACTGAGGATCATCGACATTTGGTGGTACAGCATTTGGTTGTCCGCCCAAGACCTGTACAGGACCACAGTGACAACTTGGTTCATCGACATTTGGTGGTGCAACATTTGATTGTTTGCCGAAGACCTGTACAATACCATAGTGCCATTCACCATCTTCCTCTGTGCCACAATTTGGGCTTTCCATTTTTTCCCGGAACTTGAATGCCGAGCCAATGCAATTTGCAAAAAAAAGTTATACACAGAATTTCAAAAGGTAACTAAATACGAAAAAATTAATGTTCTAAAATTTAATAAGCATCGTCATACAAAAGGTACCAAAATTAATTTATGATAAATTGCCCTAAAATATATCTACATTTCTTGTCTGCCTAATGTACGCTAGTTAAAACTAGATCTTGATGTTAGACTTGGATATTTTTCAGATTGCCCTTTTTTAAATCAAGTAATTTGATACAAAGTTGGCTTCGTTACAAATTCATTTTTCACCTTTTTAATTTAGCATTCCATGTTTTTACATTCATATCACAAAATTAAAATTTCAAATTTTAATTTTGTGAATGGGAATGCTCGCTTAGTTAACATCAGTAATCATCAAGATAGAATTATTTACCATTCGTAATAAAAATTCAAATTTGAAAAGGATCTTTCTAATTCAGTGAAAACTGTACCTGCCAAATTTTAGGATTCCTATCTATTTAACCGCAAAGATTAAGCAAAAATCAAATGCCTGATTTTAGAACTCCACCAATTTTCGCTACTAATGAGTTTATATAATTTTTCCGCATAAAGTAAATCTAATAACATATAAACCGTAACAATCTAAACAATTATAAACCAATCATCACGAGAGTTGGTATTTCACGTGTAAGAGGACAACCCGACCTTAGAGAAACGCTTTTCTTTCCTAGTGAACCACCTTGCGCATATATTTTTGAGCTAGTGAGTGGATTTAAGTTGAAAACTAACCAATGCCTGGTACCATAATATTTTCTTATTTTGAGGCCACTTAAAAAGAATAGTCGCAAACAGCAATTACTGACTCCACATTTTCAGTTAATTAGAAAGATCTTTTTCAAATTTGAATTTCTATTACACATGGTAAATAATTCTTTATCTTAAGGAGTACTAATGTTAATTAAGCGAGTTTTCCTTTTCACAAAATTAAATTTTGAGATTTTAAAGTATGTTATCTGTATATAAAAACATGGAATACTGATTTTAAAAAGGTGAAAAATGAATTTGTAACAGAGCCAACTTTGTATCAAATTACTTGATTTAAAAAAGGGCAATCAGAAAAACAAACAATTCTGACATTAATATCTAGTTTTAACTAGCGTACATTATGCAGATAAGAAATGTAGATCTATTTTAGGGCAATTTATCTGAAATTAATTTTGGTACCTTCTGTATGACGGTGCTTATAAAATTTTAGAATATTTTTTGTTTGTATTTAGTTAGCTTTCAAAATTCTGTGTATAACTTTTTTTGCAGATTGTATTGGCTCGGCATTCAACTTGCGGGGAAAAATGCAATGCCCAAATTGTCGCACTGAGGAAGATGGTGAATGGCATTATGGTACTGTACAGGTCTTCGGCTGACAATCAAATGCTACACCACCAAATGTCGATGAACCAATTCGCCACTATGGCTCTGTACAGGTTTTCGGCGGACAACCAAATGTTGCACCACCAAATGTCGATCAACCTCAGTCATTTGATGTGGAAAATTTATTTTTTTGCCCTAGCTCTTATATGACTGATCTGAAAACCTAGGGCAGAAACTAAATTTACCACATCAAATGACTGAGGATCATCGACATTTGGTGGTACAGCATTTGGTTGTCCGCCCAAGACCTGTACAGGACCACAGTGACAACTTGGTTCATCGACATTTGGTGGTGCAACATTTGATTGTTTGCCGAAGACCTGTACAATACCATAGTGCCATTCACCATCTTCCTCTGTGCCACAATTTGGGCTTTCCATTTTTTCCCGGAACTTGAATGCCGAGCCAATGCAATTTGCAAAAAAAAGTTATACACAGAATTTCAAAAGGTAACTAAATACGAAAAAATTAATGTTCTAAAATTTAATAAGCATCGTCATACAAAAGGTACCAAAATTAATTTATGATAAATTGCCCTAAAATATATCTACATTTCTTGTCTGCCTAATGTACGCTAGTTAAAACTAGATCTTGATGTTAGACTTGGATATTTTTCAGATTGCCCTTTTTTAAATCAAGTAATTTGATACAAAGTTGGCTTCGTTACAAATTCATTTTTCACCTTTTTAATTTAGCATTCCATGTTTTTACATTCATATCACAAAATTAAAATTTCAAATTTTAATTTTGTGAATGGGAATGCTCGCTTAGTTAACATCAGTAATCATCAAGATAGAATTATTTACCATTCGTAATAAAAATTCAAATTTGAAAAGGATCTTTCTAATTCAGTGAAAACTGTACCTGCCAAATTTTAGGATTCCTATCTATTTAACCGCAAAGATTAAGCAAAAATCAAATGCCTGATTTTAGAACTCCACCAATTTTCGCTACTAATGAGTTTATATAATTTTTCCGCATAAAGTAAATCTAATAACATATAAACCGTAACAATCTAAACAATTATAAACCAATCATCACGAGAGTTGGTATTTCACGTGTAAGAGGACAACCCGACCTTAGAGAAACGCTTTTCTTTCCTAGTGAACCACCTTGCGCATATATTTTTGAGCTAGTGAGTGGATTTAAGTTGAAAACTAACCAATGCCTGGTACCATAATATTTTCTTATTTTGAGGCCACTTAAAAAGAATAGTCGCAAACAGCAATTACTGACTCCACATTTTCAGTTAATTAGAAAGATCTTTTTCAAATTTGAATTTCTATTACACATGGTAAATAATTCTTTATCTTAAGGAGTACTAATGTTAATTAAGCGAGTTTTCCTTTTCACAAAATTAAATTTTGAGATTTTAAAGTATGTTATCTGTATATAAAAACATGGAATACTGATTTTAAAAAGGTGAAAAATGAATTTGTAACAGAGCCAACTTTGTATCAAATTACTTGATTTAAAAAAGGGCAATCAGAAAAACAAACAATTCTGACATTAATATCTAGTTTTAACTAGCGTACATTATGCAGATAAGAAATGTAGATCTATTTTAGGGCAATTTATCTGAAATTAATTTTGGTACCTTCTGTATGACGGTGCTTATAAAATTTTAGAATATTTTTTGTTTGTATTTAGTTAGCTTTCAAAATTCTGTGTATAACTTTTTTTGCAGATTGTATTGGCTCGGCATTCAACTTGCGGGGAAAATGCAATGCCCAAATTGTCGCACTGAGGAAGATGGTGAATGGCATTATGGTACTGTACAGGTCTTCGGCTGACAATCAAATGCTACACCACCAAATGTCGATGAACCAATTCGCCACTATGGCTCTGTACAGGTTTTCGGCGGACAACCAAATGTTGCACCACCAAATGTCGATCAACCTCAGTCATTTGATGTGGAAAATTTATTTTTTTGCCCTAGCTCTTATATGACTGATCTGAAAACCTAGGGCAGAAACTAAATTTACCACATCAAATGACTGAGGATCATCGACATTTGGTGGTACAGCATTTGGTTGTCCGCCCAAGACCTGTACAGGACCACAGTGACAACTTGGTTCATCGACATTTGGTGGTGCAACATTTGATTGTTTGCCGAAGACCTGTACAATACCATAGTGCCATTCACCATCTTCCTCTGTGCCACAATTTGGGCTTTCCATTTTTTCCCGGAACTTGAATGCCGAGCCAATGCAATTTGCAAAAAAAAGTTATACACAGAATTTCAAAAGGTAACTAAATACGAAAAAATTAATGTTCTAAAATTTAATAAGCATCGTCATACAAAAGGTACCAAAATTAATTTATGATAAATTGCCCTAAAATATATCTACATTTCTTGTCTGCCTAATGTACGCTAGTTAAAACTAGATCTTGATGTTAGACTTGGATATTTTTCAGATTGCCCTTTTTTAAATCAAGTAATTTGATACAAAGTTGGCTTCGTTACAAATTCATTTTTCACCTTTTTAATTTAGCATTCCATGTTTTTACATTCATATCACAAAATTAAAATTTCAAATTTTAATTTTGTGAATGGGAATGCTCGCTTAGTTAACATCAGTAATCATCAAGATAGAATTATTTACCATTCGTAATAAAAATTCAAATTTGAAAAGGATCTTTCTAATTCAGTGAAAACTGTACCTGCCAAATTTTAGGATTCCTATCTATTTAACCGCAAAGATTAAGCAAAAATCAAATGCCTGATTTTAGAACTCCACCAATTTTCGCTACTAATGAGTTTATATAATTTTTCCGCATAAAGTAAATCTAATAACATATAAACCGTAACAATCTAAACAATTATAAACCAATCATCACGAGAGTTGGTATTTCACGTGTAAGAGGACAACCCGACCTTAGAGAAACGCTTTTCTTTCCTAGTGAACCACCTTGCGCATATATTTTTGAGCTAGTGAGTGGATTTAAGTTGAAAACTAACCAATGCCTGGTACCATAATATTTTCTTATTTTGAGGCCACTTAAAAAGAATAGTCGCAAACAGCAATTACTGACTCCACATTTTCAGTTAATTAGAAAGATCTTTTTCAAATTTGAATTTCTATTACACATGGTAAATAATTCTTTATCTTAAGGAGTACTAATGTTAATTAAGCGAGTTTTCCTTTTCACAAAATTAAATTTTGAGATTTTAAAGTATGTTATCTGTATATAAAAACATGGAATACTGATTTTAAAAAGGTGAAAAATGAATTTGTAACAGAGCCAACTTTGTATCAAATTACTTGATTTAAAAAAGGGCAATCAGAAAAACAAACAATTCTGACATTAATATCTAGTTTTAACTAGCGTACATTATGCAGATAAGAAATGTAGATCTATTTTAGGGCAATTTATCTGAAATTAATTTTGGTACCTTCTGTATGACGGTGCTTATAAAATTTTAGAATATTTTTTGTTTGTATTTAGTTAGCTTTCAAAATTCTGTGTATAACTTTTTTTGCAGATTGTATTGGCTCGGCATTCAACTTGCGGGGAAAAATGCAATGCCCAAATTGTCGCACTGAGGAAGATGGTGAATGGCATTATGGTACTGTACAGGTCTTCGGCTGACAATCAAATGCTACACCACCAAATGTCGATGAACCAATTCGCCACTATGGCTCTGTACAGGTTTTCGGCGGACAACCAAATGTTGCACCACCAAATGTCGATCAACCTCAGTCATTTGATGTGGAAAATTTATTTTTTTGCCCTAGCTCTTATATGACTGATCTGAAAACCTAGGGCAGAAACTAAATTTACCACATCAAATGACTGAGGATCATCGACATTTGGTGGTACAGCATTTGGTTGTCCGCCCAAGACCTGTACAGGACCACAGTGACAACTTGGTTCATCGACATTTGGTGGTGCAACATTTGATTGTTTGCCGAAGACCTGTACAATACCATAGTGCCATTCACCATCTTCCTCTGTGCCACAATTTGGGCTTTCCATTTTTTCCCGGAACTTGAATGCCGAGCCAATGCAATTTGCAAAAAAAAGTTATACACAGAATTTCAAAAGGTAACTAAATACGAAAAAATTAATGTTCTAAAATTTAATAAGCATCGTCATACAAAAGGTACCAAAATTAATTTATGATAAATTGCCCTAAAATATATCTACATTTCTTGTCTGCCTAATGTACGCTAGTTAAAACTAGATCTTGATGTTAGACTTGGATATTTTTCAGATTGCCCTTTTTTAAATCAAGTAATTTGATACAAAGTTGGCTTCGTTACAAATTCATTTTTCACCTTTTTAATTTAGCATTCCATGTTTTTACATTCATATCACAAAATTAAAATTTCAAATTTTAATTTTGTGAATGGGAATGCTCGCTTAGTTAACATTAGTAATCATCAAGATAGAATTATTTACCATTCGTAATAAAAATTCAAATTTGAAAAGGATCTTTCTAATTCAGTGAAAACTGTACCTGCCAAATTTTAGGATTCCTATCTATTTAACCGCAAAGATTAAGCAAAAATCAAATGCCTGATTTTAGAACTCCACCAATTTTCGCTACTAATGAGTTTATATAATTTTTCCGCATAAAGTAAATCTAATAACATATAAACCGTAACAATCTAAACAATTATAAACCAATCATCACGAGAGTTGGTATTTCACGTGTAAGAGGACAACCCGACCTTAGAGAAACGCTTTTCTTTCCTAGTGAACCACCTTGCGCATATATTTTTGAGCTAGTGAGTGGATTTAAGTTGAAAACTAACCAATGCCTGGTACCATAATATTTTCTTATTTTGAGGCCACTTAAAAAGAATAGTCGCAAACAGCAATTACTGACTCCACATTTTCAGTTAATTAGAAAGATCTTTTTCAAATTTGAATTTTTATTACACATGGTAAATAATTCTTTATCTTAAGGAGTACTAATGTTAATTAAGCGAGTTTTCCTTTTCACAAAATTAAATTTTGAGATTTTAAAGTATGTTATCTGTATATAAAAACATGGAATACTGATTTTAAAAAGGTGAAAAATGAATTTGTAACAGAGCCAACTTTGTATCAAATTACTTGATTTAAAAAAGGGCAATCAGAAAAACAAACAATTCTGACATTAATATCTAGTTTTAACTAGCGTACATTATGCAGATAAGAAATGTAGATCTATTTTAGGGCAATTTATCTGAAATTAATTTTGGTACCTTCTGTATGACGGTGCTTATAAAATTTTAGAATATTTTTTGTTTGTATTTAGTTAGCTTTCAAAATTCTGTGTATAACTTTTTTTGCAGATTGTATTGGCTCGGCATTCAACTTGCGGGGAAAAATGCAATGCCCAAATTGTCGCACTGAGGAAGATGGTGAATGGCATTATGGTACTGTACAGGTCTTCGGCTGACAATCAAATGCTACACCACCAAATGTCGATGAACCAATTCGCCACTATGGCTCTGTACAGGTTTTCGGCGGACAACCAAATGTTGCACCACCAAATGTCGATCAACCTCAGTCATTTGATGTGGAAAATTTATTTTTTTGCCCTAGCTCTTATATGACTGATCTGAAAACCTAGGGCAGAAACTAAATTTACCACATCAAATGACTGAGGATCATCGACATTTGGTGGTACAGCATTTGGTTGTCCGCCCAAGACCTGTACAGGACCACAGTGACAACTTGGTTCATCGACATTTGGTGGTGCAACATTTGATTGTTTGCCGAAGACCTGTACAATACCATAGTGCCATTCACCATCTTCCTCTGTGCCACAATTTGGGCTTTCCATTTTTTCCCGGAACTTGAATGCCGAGCCAATGCAATTTGCAAAAAAAAGTTATACACAGAATTTCAAAAGGTAACTAAATACGAAAAAATTAATGTTCTAAAATTTAATAAGCATCGTCATACAAAAGGTACCAAAATTAATTTATGATAAATTGCCCTAAAATATATCTACATTTCTTGTCTGCCTAATGTACGCTAGTTAAAACTAGATCTTGATGTTAGACTTGGATATTTTTCAGATTGCCCTTTTTTAAATCAAGTAATTTGATACAAAGTTGGCTTCGTTACAAATTCATTTTTCACCTTTTTAATTTAGCATTCCATGTTTTTACATTCATATCACAAAATTAAAATTTCAAATTTTAATTTTGTGAATGGGAATGCTCGCTTAGTTAACATTAGTAATCATCAAGATAGAATTATTTACCATTCGTAATAAAAATTCAAATTTGAAAAGGATCTTTCTAATTCAGTGAAAACTGTACCTGCCAAATTTTAGGATTCCTATCTATTTAACCGCAAAGATTAAGCAAAAATCAAATGCCTGATTTTAGAACTCCACCAATTTTCGCTACTAATGAGTTTATATAATTTTTCCGCATAAAGTAAATCTAATAACATATAAACCGTAACAATCTAAACAATTATAAACCAATCATCACGAGAGTTGGTATTTCACGTGTAAGAGGACAACCCGACCTTAGAGAAACGCTTTTCTTTCCTAGTGAACCACCTTGCGCATATATTTTTGAGCTAGTGAGTGGATTTAAGTTGAAAACTAACCAATGCCTGGTACCATAATATTTTCTTATTTTGAGGCCACTTAAAAAGAATAGTCGCAAACAGCAATTACTGACTCCACATTTTCAGTTAATTAGAAAGATCTTTTTCAAATTTGAATTTTTATTACACATGGTAAATAATTCTTTATCTTAAGGAGTACTAATGTTAATTAAGCGAGTTTTCCTTTTCACAAAATTAAATTTTGAGATTTTAAAGTATGTTATCTGTATATAAAAACATGGAATACTGATTTTAAAAAGGTGAAAAATGAATTTGTAACAGAGCCAACTTTGTATCAAATTACTTGATTTAAAAAAGGGCAATCAGAAAAACAAACAATTCTGACATTAATATCTAGTTTTAACTAGCGTACATTATGCAGATAAGAAATGTAGATCTATTTTAGGGCAATTTATCTGAAATTAATTTTGGTACCTTCTGTATGACGGTGCTTATAAAATTTTAGAATATTTTTTGTTTGTATTTAGTTAGCTTTCAAAATTCTGTGTATAACTTTTTTTGCAGATTGTATTGGCTCGGCATTCAACTTGCGGGGAAAAATGCAATGCCCAAATTGTCGCACTGAGGAAGATGGTGAATGGCATTATGGTACTGTACAGGTCTTCGGCTGACAATCAAATGCTACACCACCAAATGTCGATGAACCAATTCGCCACTATGGCTCTGTACAGGTTTTCGGCGGACAACCAAATGTTGCACCACCAAATGTCGATCAACCTCAGTCATTTGATGTGGAAAATTTATTTTTTTGCCCTAGCTCTTATATGACTGATCTGAAAACCTAGGGCAGAAACTAAATTTACCACATCAAATGACTGAGGATCATCGACATTTGGTGGTACAGCATTTGGTTGTCCGCCCAAGACCTGTACAGGACCACAGTGACAACTTGGTTCATCGACATTTGGTGGTGCAACATTTGATTGTTTGCCGAAGACCTGTACAATACCATAGTGCCATTCACCATCTTCCTCTGTGCCACAATTTGGGCTTTCCATTTTTTCCCGGAACTTGAATGCCGAGCCAATGCAATTTGCAAAAAAAAGTTATACACAGAATTTCAAAAGGTAACTAAATACGAAAAAATTAATGTTCTAAAATTTAATAAGCATCGTCATACAAAAGGTACCAAAATTAATTTATGATAAATTGCCCTAAAATATATCTACATTTCTTGTCTGCCTAATGTACGCTAGTTAAAACTAGATCTTGATGTTAGACTTGGATATTTTTCAGATTGCCCTTTTTTAAATCAAGTAATTTGATACAAAGTTGGCTTCGTTACAAATTCATTTTTCACCTTTTTAATTTAGCATTCCATGTTTTTACATTCATATCACAAAATTAAAATTTCAAATTTTAATTTTGTGAATGGGAATGCTCGCTTAGTTAACATCAGTAATCATCAAGATAGAATTATTTACCATTCGTAATAAAAATTCAAATTTGAAAAGGATCTTTCTAATTCAGTGAAAACTGTACCTGCCAAATTTTAGGATTCCTATCTATTTAACCGCAAAGATTAAGCAAAAATCAAATGCCTGATTTTAGAACTCCACCAATTTTCGCTACTAATGAGTTTATATAATTTTTCCGCATAAAGTAAATCTAATAACATATAAACCGTAACAATCTAAACAATTATAAACCAATCATCACGAGAGTTGGTATTTCACGTGTAAGAGGACAACCCGACCTTAGAGAAACGCTTTTCTTTCCTAGTGAACCACCTTGCGCATATATTTTTGAGCTAGTGAGTGGATTTAAGTTGAAAACTAACCAATGCCTGGTACCATAATATTTTCTTATTTTGAGGCCACTTAAAAAGAATAGTCGCAAACAGCAATTACTGACTCCACATTTTCAGTTAATTAGAAAGATCTTTTTCAAATTTGAATTTTTATTACACATGGTAAATAATTCTTTATCTTAAGGAGTACTAATGTTAATTAAGCGAGTTTTCCTTTTCACAAAATTAAATTTTGAGATTTTAAAGTATGTTATCTGTATATAAAAACATGGAATACTGATTTTAAAAAGGTGAAAAATGAATTTGTAACAGAGCCAACTTTGTATCAAATTACTTGATTTAAAAAAGGGCAATCAGAAAAACAAACAATTCTGACATTAATATCTAGTTTTAACTAGCGTACATTATGCAGATAAGAAATGTAGATCTATTTTAGGGCAATTTATCTGAAATTAATTTTGGTACCTTCTGTATGACGGTGCTTATAAAATTTTAGAATATTTTTTGTTTGTATTTAGTTAGCTTTCAAAATTCTGTGTATAACTTTTTTTGCAGATTGTATTGGCTCGGCATTCAACTTGCGGGGAAAAATGCAATGCCCAAATTGTCGCACTGAGGAAGATGGTGAATGGCATTATGGTACTGTACAGGTCTTCGGCTGACAATCAAATGCTACACCACCAAATGTCGATGAACCAATTCGCCACTATGGCTCTGTACAGGTTTTCGGCGGACAACCAAATGTTGCACCACCAAATGTCGATCAACCTCAGTCATTTGATGTGGAAAATTTATTTTTTTGCCCTAGCTCTTATATGACTGATCTGAAAACCTAGGGCAGAAACTAAATTTTCCACATCAAATGACTGAGGATCATCGACATTTGGTGGTACAGCATTTGGTTGTCCGCCCAAGACCTGTACAGGACCACAGTGACAACTTGGTTCATCGACATTTGGTGGTGCAACATTTGATTGTTTGCCGAAGACCTGTACAATACCATAGTGCCATTCACCATCTTCCTCTGTGCCACAATTTGGGCTTTCCATTTTTTCCCGGAACTTGAATGCCGAGCCAATGCAATTTGCAAAAAAAAGTTATACACAGAATTTCAAAAGGTAACTAAATACGAAAAAATTAATGTTCTAAAATTTAATAAGCATCGTCATACAAAAGGTACCAAAATTAATTTATGATAAATTGCCCTAAAATATATCTACATTTCTTGTCTGCCTAATGTACGCTAGTTAAAACTAGATCTTGATGTTAGACTTGGATATTTTTCAGATTGCCCTTTTTTAAATCAAGTAATTTGATACAAAGTTGGCTTCGTTACAAATTCATTTTTCACCTTTTTAATTTAGCATTCCATGTTTTTACATTCATATCACAAAATTAAAATTTCAAATTTTAATTTTGTGAATGGGAATGCTCGCTTAGTTAACATTAGTAATCATCAAGATAGAATTATTTACCATTCGTAATAAAAATTCAAATTTGAAAAGGATCTTTCTAATTCAGTGAAAACTGTACCTGCCAAATTTTAGGATTCCTATCTATTTAACCGCAAAGATTAAGCAAAAATCAAATGCCTGATTTTAGAACTCCACCAATTTTCGCTACTAATGAGTTTATATAATTTTTCCGCATAAAGTAAATCTAATAACATATAAACCGTAACAATCTAAACAATTATAAACCAATCATCACGAGAGTTGGTATTTCACGTGTAAGAGGACAACCCGACCTTAGAGAAACGCTTTTCTTTCCTAGTGAACCACCTTGCGCATATATTTTTGAGCTAGTGAGTGGATTTAAGTTGAAAACTAACCAATGCCTGGTACCATAATATTTTCTTATTTTGAGGCCACTTAAAAAGAATAGTCGCAAACAGCAATTACTGACTCCACATTTTCAGTTAATTAGAAAGATCTTTTTCAAATTTGAATTTTTATTACACATGGTAAATAATTCTTTATCTTAAGGAGTACTAATGTTAATTAAGCGAGTTTTCCTTTTCACAAAATTAAATTTTGAGATTTTAAAGTATGTTATCTGTATATAAAAACATGGAATACTGATTTTAAAAAGGTGAAAAATGAATTTGTAACAGAGCCAACTTTGTATCAAATTACTTGATTTAAAAAAGGGCAATCAGAAAAACAAACAATTCTGACATTAATATCTAGTTTTAACTAGCGTACATTACGCAGATAAGAAATGTAGATCTATTTTAGGGCAATTTATCTGAAATTAATTTTGGTACCTTCTGTATGACGGTGCTTATAAAATTTTAGAATATTTTTTGTTTGTATTTAGTTAGCTTTCAAAATTCTGTGTATAACTTTTTTTGCAGATTGTATTGGCTCGGCATTCAACTTGCGGGGAAAAATGCAATGCCCAAATTGTCGCACTGAGGAAGATGGTGAATGGCATTATGGTACTGTACAGGTCTTCGGCTGACAATCAAATGCTACACCACCAAATGTCGATGAACCAATTCGCCACTATGGCTCTGTACAGGTTTTCGGCGGACAACCAAATGTTGCACCACCAAATGTCGATCAACCTCAGTCATTTGATGTGGAAAATTTATTTTTTTGCCCTAGCTCTTATATGACTGATCTGAAAACCTAGGGCAGAAACTAAATTTACCACATCAAATGACTGAGGATCATCGACATTTGGTGGTACAGCATTTGGTTGTCCGCCCAAGACCTGTACAGGACCACAGTGACAACTTGGTTCATCGACATTTGGTGGTGCAACATTTGATTGTTTGCCGAAGACCTGTACAATACCATAGTGCCATTCACCATCTTCCTCTGTGCCACAATTTGGGCTTTCCATTTTTTCCCGGAACTTGAATGCCGAGCCAATGCAATTTGCAAAAAAAAGTTATACACAGAATTTCAAAAGGTAACTAAATACGAAAAAATTAATGTTCTAAAATTTAATAAGCATCGTCATACAAAAGGTACCAAAATTAATTTATGATAAATTGCCCTAAAATATATCTACATTTCTTGTCTGCCTAATGTACGCTAGTTAAAACTAGATCTTGATGTTAGACTTGGATATTTTTCAGATTGCCCTTTTTTAAATCAAGTAATTTGATACAAAGTTGGCTTCGTTACAAATTCATTTTTCACCTTTTTAATTTAGCATTCCATGTTTTTACATTCATATCACAAAATTAAAATTTCAAATTTTAATTTTGTGAATGGGAATGCTCGCTTAGTTAACATCAGTAATCATCAAGATAGAATTATTTACCATTCGTAATAAAAATTCAAATTTGAAAAGGATCTTTCTAATTCAGTGAAAACTGTACCTGCCAAATTTTAGGATTCCTATCTATTTAACCGCAAAGATTAAGCAAAAATCAAATGCCTGATTTTAGAACTCCACCAATTTTCGCTACTAATGAGTTTATATAATTTTTCCGCATAAAGTAAATCTAATAACATATAAACCGTAACAATCTAAACAATTATAAACCAATCATCACGAGAGTTGGTATTTCACGTGTAAGAGGACAACCCGACCTTAGAGAAACGCTTTTCTTTCCTAGTGAACCACCTTGCGCATATATTTTTGAGCTAGTGAGTGGATTTAAGTTGAAAACTAACCAATGCCTGGTACCATAATATTTTCTTATTTTGAGGCCACTTAAAAAGAATAGTCGCAAACAGCAATTACTGACTCCACATTTTCAGTTAATTAGAAAGATCTTTTTCAAATTTGAATTTTTATTACACATGGTAAATAATTCTTTATCTTAAGGAGTACTAATGTTAATTAAGCGAGTTTTCCTTTTCACAAAATTAAATTTTGAGATTTTAAAGTATGTTATCTGTATATAAAAACATGGAATACTGATTTTAAAAAGGTGAAAAATGAATTTGTAACAGAGCCAACTTTGTATCAAATTACTTGATTTAAAAAAGGGCAATCAGAAAAACAAACAATTCTGACATTAATATCTAGTTTTAACTAGCGTACATTATGCAGATAAGAAATGTAGATCTATTTTAGGGCAATTTATCTGAAATTAATTTTGGTACCTTCTGTATGACGGTGCTTATAAAATTTTAGAATATTTTTTGTTTGTATTTAGTTAGCTTTCAAAATTCTGTGTATAACTTTTTTTGCAGATTGTATTGGCTCGGCATTCAACTTGCGGGGAAAAATGCAATGCCCAAATTGTCGCACTGAGGAAGATGGTGAATGGCATTATGGTACTGTACAGGTCTTCGGCTGACAATCAAATGCTACACCACCAAATGTCGATGAACCAATTCGCCACTATGGCTCTGTACAGGTTTTCGGCGGACAACCAAATGTTGCACCACCAAATGTCGATCAACCTCAGTCATTTGATGTGGAAAATTTATTTTTTTGCCCTAGCTCTTATATGACTGATCTGAAAACCTAGGGCAGAAACTAAATTTACCACATCAAATGACTGAGGATCATCGACATTTGGTGGTACAGCATTTGGTTGTCCGCCCAAGACCTGTACAGGACCACAGTGACAACTTGGTTCATCGACATTTGGTGGTGCAACATTTGATTGTTTGCCGAAGACCTGTACAATACCATAGTGCCATTCACCATCTTCCTCTGTGCCACAATTTGGGCTTTCCATTTTTTCCCGGAACTTGAATGCCGAGCCAATGCAATTTGCAAAAAAAAGTTATACACAGAATTTCAAAAGGTAACTAAATACGAAAAAATTAATGTTCTAAAATTTAATAAGCATCGTCATACAAAAGGTACCAAAATTAATTTATGATAAATTGCCCTAAAATATATCTACATTTCTTGTCTGCCTAATGTACGCTAGTTAAAACTAGATCTTGATGTTAGACTTGGATATTTTTCAGATTGCCCTTTTTTAAATCAAGTAATTTGATACAAAGTTGGCTTCGTTACAAATTCATTTTTCACCTTTTTAATTTAGCATTCCATGTTTTTACATTCATATCACAAAATTAAAATTTCAAATTTTAATTTTGTGAATGGGAATGCTCGCTTAGTTAACATTAGTAATCATCAAGATAGAATTATTTACCATTCGTAATAAAAATTCAAATTTGAAAAGGATCTTTCTAATTCAGTGAAAACTGTACCTGCCAAATTTTAGGATTCCTATCTATTTAACCGCAAAGATTAAGCAAAAATCAAATGCCTGATTTTAGAACTCCACCAATTTTCGCTACTAATGAGTTTATATAATTTTTCCGCATAAAGTAAATCTAATAACATATAAACCGTAACAATCTAAACAATTATAAACCAATCATCACGAGAGTTGGTATTTCACGTGTAAGAGGACAACCCGACCTTAGAGAAACGCTTTTCTTTCCTAGTGAACCACCTTGCGCATATATTTTTGAGCTAGTGAGTGGATTTAAGTTGAAAACTAACCAATGCCTGGTACCATAATATTTTCTTATTTTGAGGCCACTTAAAAAGAATAGTCGCAAACAGCAATTACTAACTCCACATTTTCAGTTAATTAGAAAGATCTTTTTCAAATTTGAATTTTTATTACACATGGTAAATAATTCTTTATCTTAAGGAGTACTAATGTTAATTAAGCGAGTTTTCCTTTTCACAAAATTAAATTTTGAGATTTTAAAGTATGTTATCTGTATATAAAAACATGGAATACTGATTTTAAAAAGGTGAAAAATGAATTTGTAACAGAGCCAACTTTGTATCAAATTACTTGATTTAAAAAAGGGCAATCAGAAAAACAAACAATTCTGACATTAATATCTAGTTTTAACTAGCGTACATTATGCAGATAAGAAATGTAGATCTATTTTAGGGCAATTTATCTGAAATTAATTTTGGTACCTTCTGTATGACGGTGCTTATAAAATTTTAGAATATTTTTTGTTTGTATTTAGTTAGCTTTCAAAATTCTGTGTATAACTTTTTTTGCAGATTGTATTGGCTCGGCATTCAACTTGCGGGGAAAAATGCAATGCCCAAATTGTCGCACTGAGGAAGATGGTGAATGGCATTATGGTACTGTACAGGTCTTCGGCTGACAATCAAATGCTACACCACCAAATGTCGATGAACCAATTCGCCACTATGGCTCTGTACAGGTTTTCGGCGGACAACCAAATGTTGCACCACCAAATGTCGATCAACCTCAGTCATTTGATGTGGAAAATTTATTTTTTTGCCCTAGCTCTTATATGACTGATCTGAAAACCTAGGGCAGAAACTAAATTTACCACATCAAATGACTGAGGATCATCGACATTTGGTGGTACAGCATTTGGTTGTCCGCCCAAGACCTGTACAGGACCACAGTGACAACTTGGTTCATCGACATTTGGTGGTGCAACATTTGATTGTTTGCCGAAGACCTGTACAATACCATAGTGCCATTCACCATCTTCCTCTGTGCCACAATTTGGGCTTTCCATTTTTTCCCGGAACTTGAATGCCGAGCCAATGCAATTTGCAAAAAAAAGTTATACACAGAATTTCAAAAGGTAACTAAATACGAAAAAATTAATGTTCTAAAATTTAATAAGCATCGTCATACAAAAGTTACCAAAATTAATTTATGATAAATTGCCCTAAAATATATCTACATTTCTTGTCTGCCTAATGTACGCTAGTTAAAACTAGATCTTGATGTTAGACTTGGATATTTTTCAGATTGCCCTTTTTTAAATCAAGTAATTTGATACAAAGTTGGCTTCGTTACAAATTCATTTTTCACCTTTTTAATTTAGCATTCCATGTTTTTACATTCATATCACAAAATTAAAATTTCAAATTTTAATTTTGTGAATGGGAATGCTCGCTTAGTTAACATTAGTAATCATCAAGATAGAATTATTTACCATTCGTAATAAAAATTCAAATTTGAAAAGGATCTTTCTAATTCAGTGAAAACTGTACCTGCCAAATTTTAGGATTCCTATCTATTTAACCGCAAAGATTAAGCAAAAATCAAATGCCTGATTTTAGAACTCCACCAATTTTCGCTACTAATGAGTTTATATAATTTTTCCGCATAAAGTAAATCTAATAACATATAAACCGTAACAATCTAAACAATTATAAACCAATCATCACGAGAGTTGGTATTTCACGTGTAAGAGGACAACCCGACCTTAGAGAAACGCTTTTCTTTCCTAGTGAACCACCTTGCGCATATATTTTTGAGCTAGTGAGTGGATTTAAGTTGAAAACTAACCAATGCCTGGTACCATAATATTTTCTTATTTTGAGGCCACTTAAAAAGAATAGTCGCAAACAGCAATTACTGACTCCACATTTTCAGTTAATTAGAAAGATCTTTTTCAAATTTGAATTTTTATTACACATGGTAAATAATTCTTTATCTTAAGGAGTACTAATGTTAATTAAGCGAGTTTTCCTTTTCACAAAATTAAATTTTGAGATTTTAAAGTATGTTATCTGTATATAAAAACATGGAATACTGATTTTAAAAAGGTGAAAAATGAATTTGTAACAGAGCCAACTTTGTATCAAATTACTTGATTTAAAAAAGGGCAATCAGAAAAACAAACAATTCTGACATTAATATCTAGTTTTAACTAGCGTACATTATGCAGATAAGAAATGTAGATCTATTTTAGGGCAATTTATCTGAAATTAATTTTGGTACCTTCTGTATGACGGTGCTTATAAAATTTTAGAATATTTTTTGTTTGTATTTAGTTAGCTTTCAAAATTCTGTGTATAACTTTTTTTGCAGATTGTATTGGCTCGGCATTCAACTTGCGGGGAAAAATGCAATGCCCAAATTGTCGCACTGAGGAAGATGGTGAATGGCATTATGGTACTGTACAGGTCTTCGGCTGACAATCAAATGCTACACCACCAAATGTCGATGAACCAATTCGCCACTATGGCTCTGTACAGGTTTTCGGCGGACAACCAAATGTTGCACCACCAAATGTCGATCAACCTCAGTCATTTGATGTGGAAAATTTATTTTTTTGCCCTAGCTCTTATATGACTGATCTGAAAACCTAGGGCAGAAACTAAATTTACCACATCAAATGACTGAGGATCATCGACATTTGGTGGTACAGCATTTGGTTGTCCGCCCAAGACCTGTACAGGACCACAGTGACAACTTGGTTCATCGACATTTGGTGGTGCAACATTTGATTGTTTGCCGAAGACCTGTACAATACCATAGTGCCATTCACCATCTTCCTCTGTGCCACAATTTGGGCTTTCCATTTTTTCCCGGAACTTGAATGCCGAGCCAATGCAATTTGCAAAAAAAAGTTATACACAGAATTTCAAAAGGTAACTAAATACGAAAAAATTAATGTTCTAAAATTTAATAAGCATCGTCATACAAAAGGTACCAAAATTAATTTATGATAAATTGCCCTAAAATATATCTACATTTCTTGTCTGCCTAATGTACGCTAGTTAAAACTAGATCTTGATGTTAGACTTGGATATTTTTCAGATTGCCCTTTTTTAAATCAAGTAATTTGATACAAAGTTGGCTTCGTTACAAATTCATTTTTCACCTTTTTAATTTAGCATTCCATGTTTTTACATTCATATCACAAAATTAAAATTTCAAATTTTAATTTTGTGAATGGGAATGCTCGCTTAGTTAACATTAGTAATCATCAAGATAGAATTATTTACCATTCGTAATAAAAATTCAAATTTGAAAAGGATCTTTCTAATTCAGTGAAAACTGTACCTGCCAAATTTTAGGATTCCTATCTATTTAACCGCAAAGATTAAGCAAAAATCAAATGCCTGATTTTAGAACTCCACCAATTTTCGCTACTAATGAGTTTATATAATTTTTCCGCATAAAGTAAATCTAATAACATATAAACCGTAACAATCTAAACAATTATAAACCAATCATCACGAGAGTTGGTATTTCACGTGTAAGAGGACAACCCGACCTTAGAGAAACGCTTTTCTTTCCTAGTGAACCACCTTGCGCATATATTTTTGAGCTAGTGAGTGGATTTAAGTTGAAAACTAACCAATGCCTGGTACCATAATATTTTCTTATTTTGAGGCCACTTAAAAAGAATAGTCGCAAACAGCAATTACTGACTCCACATTTTCAGTTAATTAGAAAGATCTTTTTCAAATTTGAATTTTTATTACACATGGTAAATAATTCTTTATCTTAAGGAGTACTAATGTTAATTAAGCGAGTTTTCCTTTTCACAAAATTAAATTTTGAGATTTTAAAGTATGTTATCTGTATATAAAAACATGGAATACTGATTTTAAAAAGGTGAAAAATGAATTTGTAACAGAGCCAACTTTGTATCAAATTACTTGATTTAAAAAAGGGCAATCAGAAAAACAAACAATTCTGACATTAATATCTAGTTTTAACTAGCGTACATTATGCAGATAAGAAATGTAGATCTATTTTAGGGCAATTTATCTGAAATTAATTTTGGTACCTTCTGTATGACGGTGCTTATAAAATTTTAGAATATTTTTTGTTTGTATTTAGTTAGCTTTCAAAATTCTGTGTATAACTTTTTTTGCAGATTGTATTGGCTCGGCATTCAACTTGCGGGGAAAAATGCAATGCCCAAATTGTCGCACTGAGGAAGATGGTGAATGGCATTATGGTACTGTACAGGTCTTCGGCTGACAATCAAATGCTACACCACCAAATGTCGATGAACCAATTCGCCACTATGGCTCTGTACAGGTTTTCGGCGGACAACCAAATGTTGCACCACCAAATGTCGATCAACCTCAGTCATTTGATGTGGAAAATTTATTTTTTTGCCCTAGCTCTTATATGACTGATCTGAAAACCTAGGGCAGAAACTAAATTTACCACATCAAATGACTGAGGATCATCGACATTTGGTGGTACAGCATTTGGTTGTCCGCCCAAGACCTGTACAGGACCACAGTGACAACTTGGTTCATCGACATTTGGTGGTGCAACATTTGATTGTTTGCCGAAGACCTGTACAATACCATAGTGCCATTCACCATCTTCCTCTGTGCCACAATTTGGGCTTTCCATTTTTTCCCGGAACTTGAATGCCGAGCCAATGCAATTTGCAAAAAAAAGTTATACACAGAATTTCAAAAGGTAACTAAATACGAAAAAATTAATGTTCTAAAATTTAATAAGCATCGTCATACAAAAGGTACCAAAATTAATTTATGATAAATTGCCCTAAAATATATCTACATTTCTTGTCTGCCTAATGTACGCTAGTTAAAACTAGATCTTGATGTTAGACTTGGATATTTTTCAGATTGCCCTTTTTTAAATCAAGTAATTTGATACAAAGTTGGCTTCGTTACAAATTCATTTTTCACCTTTTTAATTTAGCATTCCATGTTTTTACATTCATATCACAAAATTAAAATTTCAAATTTTAATTTTGTGAATGGGAATGCTCGCTTAGTTAACATTAGTAATCATCAAGATAGAATTATTTACCATTCGTAATAAAAATTCAAATTTGAAAAGGATCTTTCTAATTCAGTGAAAACTGTACCTGCCAAATTTTAGGATTCCTATCTATTTAACCGCAAAGATTAAGCAAAAATCAAATGCCTGATTTTAGAACTCCACCAATTTTCGCTACTAATGAGTTTATATAATTTTTCCGCATAAAGTAAATCTAATAACATATAAACCGTAACAATCTAAACAATTATAAACCAATCATCACGAGAGTTGGTATTTCACGTGTAAGAGGACAACCCGACCTTAGAGAAACGCTTTTCTTTCCTAGTGAACCACCTTGCGCATATATTTTTGAGCTAGTGAGTGGATTTAAGTTGAAAACTAACCAATGCCTGGTACCATAATATTTTCTTATTTTGAGGCCACTTAAAAAGAATAGTCGCAAACAGCAATTACTGACACCACATTTTCAGTTAATTAGAAAGATCTTTTTCAAATTTGAATTTTTATTACACATGGTAAATAATTCTTTATCTTAAGGAGTACTAATGTTAATTAAGCGAGTTTTCCTTTTCACAAAATTAAATTTTGAGATTTTAAAGTATGTTATCTGTATATAAAAACATGGAATACTGATTTTAAAAAGGTGAAAAATGAATTTGTAACAGAGCCAACTTTGTATCAAATTACTTGATTTAAAAAAGGGCAATCAGAAAAACAAACAATTCTGACATTAATATCTAGTTTTAACTAGCGTACATTATGCAGATAAGAAATGTAGATCTATTTTAGGGCAATTTATCTGAAATTAATTTTGGTACCTTCTGTATGACGGTGCTTATAAAATTTTAGAATATTTTTTGTTTGTATTTAGTTAGCTTTCAAAATTCTGTGTATAACTTTTTTTGCAGATTGTATTGGCTCGGCATTCAACTTGCGGGGAAAAATGCAATGCCCAAATTGTCGCACTGAGGAAGATGGTGAATGGCATTATGGTACTGTACAGGTCTTCGGCTGACAATCAAATGCTACACCACCAAATGTCGATGAACCAATTCGCCACTATGGCTCTGTACAGGTTTTCGGCGGACAACCAAATGTTGCACCACCAAATGTCGATCAACCTCAGTCATTTGATGTGGAAAATTTATTTTTTTGCCCTAGCTCTTATATGACTGATCTGAAAACCTAGGGCAGAAACTAAATTTACCACATCAAATGACTGAGGATCATCGACATTTGGTGGTACAGCATTTGGTTGTCCGCCCAAGACCTGTACAGGACCACAGTGACAACTTGGTTCATCGACATTTGGTGGTGCAACATTTGATTGTTTGCCGAAGACCTGTACAATACCATAGTGCCATTCACCATCTTCCTCTGTGCCACAATTTGGGCTTTCCATTTTTTCCCGGAACTTGAATGCCGAGCCAATGCAATTTGCAAAAAAAAGTTATACACAGAATTTCAAAAGGTAACTAAATACGAAAAAATTAATGTTCTAAAATTTAATAAGCATCGTCATACAAAAGGTACCAAAATTAATTTATGATAAATTGCCCTAAAATATATCTACATTTCTTGTCTGCCTAATGTACGCTAGTTAAAACTAGATCTTGATGTTAGACTTGGATATTTTTCAGATTGCCCTTTTTTAAATCAAGTAATTTGATACAAAGTTGGCTTCGTTACAAATTCATTTTTCACCTTTTTAATTTAGCATTCCATGTTTTTACATTCATATCACAAAATTAAAATTTCAAATTTTAATTTTGTGAATGGGAATGCTCGCTTAGTTAACATTAGTAATCATCAAGATAGAATTATTTACCATTCGTAATAAAAATTCAAATTTGAAAAGGATCTTTCTAATTCAGTGAAAACTGTACCTGCCAAATTTTAGGATTCCTATCTATTTAACCGCAAAGATTAAGCAAAAATCAAATGCCTGATTTTAGAACTCCACCAATTTTCGCTACTAATGAGTTTATATAATTTTTCCGCATAAAGTAAATCTAATAACATATAAACCGTAACAATCTAAACAATTATAAACCAATCATCACGAGAGTTGGTATTTCACGTGTAAGAGGACAACCCGACCTTAGAGAAACGCTTTTCTTTCCTAGTGAACCACCTTGCGCATATATTTTTGAGCTAGTGAGTGGATTTAAGTTGAAAACTAACCAATGCCTGGTACCATAATATTTTCTTATTTTGAGGCCACTTAAAAAGAATAGTCGCAAACAGCAATTACTGACACCACATTTTCAGTTTCTACACGTCATTTCAAATTTAAGGTCGGCTATATGATAATATTGAGTAAAAAAACAAACTTACATGTTATTTAATGGACTTCGATTCCGCTCATCATTCTCCCTAAATGTTGTTTTTCCGTTTAGATCCTCCATAGTGCCAGCAACTACAATCATCATTGCTTCTGATAATTCCTAAATGTCAAGGGAGATAGAGAACTTTAAACTTTATGAATCAGTAAATATACCAAAAAAACAAAAAGGAAATTACACACCGATATGCATGTACTCTGTACCAAGGTACTTTGTTTGGTGTGAGAAGGTACCATTAGAAATAAAAACAAATAGCAAAATGTAAGTTGAAATTGAACAAAACCATGCTTGTCTTGTACGTGATGCAATTTGTTGATCCCTCTTGGAGCAGGGATGAATTGCATAATTTGCAACTGTGTCAGCTGAATTAACTTGGGCAATTGTCACTAAAGCAGGAAGAAGTGATTCCCCTAAGACCGAAGCAATTGGAGGATAGCTAATAGCTTCATTAGGGCCACAAGAGATATGACCTACTTTTTTCTATCAAGCAAAAAATAAAAGCAGGTAATGCAAGATAAAAATATATATAAGCCTAGGCTCAAAATAATTTACTTATTAAAGAATATCCTCTTAAGATGTTCTTTCTTTCTTTTTTTCTTTTGTTTTTCACAATGGTGTGATACAGATACAGTGTTATGAACACATTTTTTACCAGTACAACCTTCTCATAAATGCACTTAACATCAAAAGAAAGTGGGTCACACATTTAAATATTACAGAAATATGACGAAGACATCCATTATTAATTGACTTTCACAAGCCTGAATATAGATACTCCACTTACAAGTGAAATTTGAATATACTATTGCAAATTTAGTAAGGGTAAACTTGTATAGCTAAAGTTCCTTAACACAGTTAAATTATTGAAATAGTATATTATTAAACATTACGAGGCACTCAAATCATTGAATTATACAGAGAGACTGATGGAGTATTTTAGGAAGATAATTACGTGATTTTCAAACAAGTATTTAGCATATTACACATACATAGTTTTCAAACATCCGATAAATCCAAAAAGGTAATCTGGTACTGAGCAGTAACTGAAAGTACCATGCCAATAAGAAAAACAGTATTTTTTATGGTACAGTATTTACAACTATGGTGCGAGAGAAAAAGATGATATTTTGCAAACCTGGGAATCAGGCATTCCAAAACTCCTTGCAGTTAGTACAGCTGGCTGCTTCCCCCATAATCCATGATGCTGCCATGACATCAGGGCCACTTGTCGTGGTGATGACTCATTTGGAATTGGTGAATAGACTTGCGGAATAAGATCCACGTTGGATCTTGCAGGCAAGCCATATTTATTTTCAACATTCCAAAAGCCTGTAGCTGCGTGCGCCCTGAGCTTGAAACTATAGATTCCTGCTGGTTCTGCAGCTGTGGCTGCAATCCTTGCGAATGCCCAGCAATCATGGATCCAGAATTGATACGAATGAATTTCCCCAGCACTAGCTGCAGGTACTGATAACCTAAGTTGGTCTGCAGGTCAGGCTGCAGTGCTTGCCCCGCGACTATGTCTACAGAATTTGTATTTCTGAACTGTCCTGCTGCTGCCTGCTGGTGTTGTGGCTGGTCAGATGAGAGTAGTTGTTCATGGTACATCTGTTCATCACCATCTAACAAAAGGGATAGAAAGCTAAATCGTTGCGTATCTGCCTGATTAGACATGATTTCCTGCATATTCAAATATTGTAAGTTAGCATCTTCCAATCCTTCTCATATGTAAAACACTCCTTACAAGCTACTCAAGTCCTTCACAACTGCTACAAGTTCAATGAGTTAGATTTAAGATTCACAGACGATCTAAATGAGGCATATAGATATCACTTTCAAACACTATTCAATGTTGTATCAGTTAACCCTCCGACAAAGGCTAATTGAACCCACGAAAAGACGCACCAAACACTAACTCTAGACATCAACCACTACTAGCAAGGTAGTAATAACAAAATTAAAAGAAATCCCTTGGCAAAAATTAGTTAATTATAGTTAAATTTATTAAGACCAAAGTACCTAAATAAAAACTTAAGAAGTTATTAAGTTTTGAATACGAATCTATTGAATGCAGATATATTTTATTCAGTGCCAATCATACATACTTCACATGCAGTCCTTATTTTTCTCCCTCAAGCGGTGGCGATGCTAGGAATTATAACAAAAGTAAGCTAAAAAGATACTGAAAATTATTTGGTCATTCAACTATATTAATCTCATACTAATTCATAAAAAGAGCATACCAAGTTTAAATTATTGCAAGAACAAATACAGAATCTACTAATTACTTGTCAACAAACAAATCTTCAATTTCATAGTTTCACTACACCATCATCAATGTCACAATGATATAATAATCTATTAGTAGTAGTCAAGTAATAAATTAAATAGAATTAACAACTTAAATAATTAACAGGAACTCACCTGATTAATGTAGAATCTTAATCCATTTCGAGAATTATCAACTTTTTGATTTTGCACAAAGCAGTCCAATTAGCAACAAAAACCTAAAATAAAACAATTAAGAACAAAGAGTAGGGTATTAGTATTATTATAGCGGTTTGATAAAGCAAATTTCTCATTTTTGTATTTAAAATAAATATTTGTCAATTTGCTTTTGTGACTTGTGTGCAAGGCACTATGTCTGTGTGTGGCACAGATAAAGAGAGAGCTAAATTACCTCAACCAGAACTATATAGCACTGATATAAAGTAAACACCACTGCTGTGCCACACAAAGGATGGATAAATCTAGACGGCCACTGGACTAACTCTTTTGAAAAATTTGAAATATTTTTTCTGAGAAAGGGAAATAGAAAGAGAAGAGGATGGGTCAGTCGGTCAAAGATAGAGAAAGAGATAAAGACAAATGGGCAGTGTCAGTCAGTTTGAGAAACGGAAAGAGACAGCAAGGGGATTTGAAACTGAAGATGGAGTTTTCAATTAATGCTTCGATCAGTGGACTAAAACATTCACTTAATGCTTAGGTCCAAGGAGGAAGTCGGTGAGAGTTTGTCCACCATACAAGTGTGTCACCATAGCCTATAGACACCATACCATACATGTGTTATCACCCCTGCTCTCAACCAGTGTTAAGTGGATCGTGGGTTCATTTCGGTTTGTGGAACCGATATGGATACGGGTACACGATACACAACATGGAGCGGATCGTTAGGATATCTTTATATGAGTGCTTCTAGTTAGGACTTAGGAATTCTCTATAAATCTAAATGTAATTAACCTAAATTTATAGAAAATTTTTAGTTGAATCAATAAGTTGATTATTTTATAAATAATTTAGAACAAATGTGATGCTTGACCATTCAATACTAAGTAAGAATTGATATTTGTGCAATCATAGGTAAAACAACAATGAAATTTGTCGATACCTAAATTTAGAGTATTGGTACGTAAAGGATACCATGTTTGGGTGGTACACTTAGTACCAATACACGATTTGCAAGTCAATAAAAGTATCTGAGAAATTTGCAGTCTCTATAGATATAGTGTATATAGATAATCAAATTTCAAAGACTGTTGAAAAAATAAAATAATATATAGATCTATCAAACAAAAGGGGAAACAAGAGATACTTCCATAAAAACAAATAATAAATGTGCATTTGTGCATCACAAAGTAGATCAAAGAAGGTAGCTTATGCTAGCGATGAGATCTAAAATAAAACGGTGTCATCAGATAGAGAAACTAAGAAATAAAACCTTGTAATTAGTGAAACATAAATCATATAGATATACAATTGTTTGTCAAAAATCTGTAATTAAGGAAAACTTTTCCTCGAGATGTGACCATGAATGCAACAATGTCGTGTAAGAGAGAATACCACATAAATTATATCCAACTATCAACGAAAAACATAGATCTGCCTATATGTGTGTATCAAATACCTGATATCAAAGAAGGTAGCTTAATCTAGCAGTACTACCGAGAAATGAGCGCCGCCATGACAAAGATTGAAAGAGAGACTGACTGATAGTAATGAAACCCTAAGATAGTTTAGGAAGCAAATGAATGAATTTTTGTGAGTTTAGGGAAAGTTTAAGGCATATTTAAATTATGGAAATTGATATTCCCACATAAAAAAATAATATTTCCTCATGAATCTCTCTCACATGGATGTGGGTCCCATTCAATACTCATGTGAGAGAGATCATAAGGAAATATCATTTTTCATGTGAAAATATCAATTCCCGATATTATTGCTTGTGACGTGTCAAAACAGTCCATCATGCTGAATGACAAAATGCTAGAACCGAGCCATGTTCTAAATGGCCAAGAGGCAAGAATTAGAAGATACACCCACCCATCCCTAAAAAAAAGAAAGGAAATACCCTCACCCTAACAATACGAGTTTTAGCTCATCTTCGGAAATCAATTACCACATCTAAAAAAATTATAAACACTATAATTGACTGTAAAATGAAAATATCAAGAGCAGCGAGAGATTTGGCTTAAATTTGTTGATAATTAGTTAATTACACACCCCTAATTTCATAAACAAATGTGAAGATATCAACGTGAATAAGTCATTAATATGATTTCCTTAGTAACATAAGAATCATGAGCTAAATCAAGTGTCCCTCTTTCATTTCATAGCAGAACTCAATGGAAAAACAATGATGATACGCATACAAAGTCCAATCTAAATGATAGAAATCTGATAAAAGATGCTAGACATATCAACACAACCAGGACCCACTAGTATGGCGACCTTCGAGATCGGGGGGGGGGGGGGGGGGGGGTAAAGTAATCTCAGTTATTCCAAAAGAATTATTTGAGCCCTATGATTTGGTTTAGTTGTAAATATGGCTTCCACAGTGACAAGGATGAAGAGAGTGAACACGTAAATCTCACATTTAGCTATATACAGGTTTGATCTTGTTTTATAATTGTTTTCTGGGTCAAAATTCAAAGGTTATTTCAAAGTTCAAACAACATCACATCACTCTAGTACTATAACCGTGTAACACTCAATTTCTTATTATATGGGGATGCAAACATATGGTAGATCTTAGAGAGTTGCCCAAATTTCGGGAGTTAAACTTTGTTCTACATCAAAATAATACTAGGTAGTCTTATTTTTCTCTGGGATTTTAATGTAATAACAATTGTTTTAGCAATTTCATTTTTTCCCTCAAAATCAAAAGCTTTGGAAGTGAGAAGCAGAGCAAGAGTATATAAAGATAAGCTGAAGCAGCACAAAGAACTTGGTGATCTGGGTCGATTTGTCATCTGGCCGTGGTTTGAGTACCACTGTCAAGAGCAATCCACTACACAGATAAGTACGGAAAAATAAGAGGTTTAAAGATTTAACTTCATTGAAATATTAAACAGGAAAAAGGAAAAGGAAATTCAAGAATTCAAGAAAAACACTAAAATCGTCTATATAGGAAATTATTATGGCTATTAAATCGGAGGCGCAGCTTATCGACCTTTTTTCTTGAGGCTAACTTCTTAATTAATAAAAGTTCTATATCTAATGGTCATTGTTGCTGACACTTTTAGCTAATAGAAGGGATGTTTCCACTTCTCACTTTCATCTATCTTTTGTAGTGCTTTGTTGTTGAAGTCTATGTGAAATATTCCTTATTCTTCCTTTCTACTCACCACCCCCACATTATATGACACAGCAGAATAATGCACAAATGTTAATGGCTAGTTATTGTACTACACAAACGAGATAAAAACCTTTGAATCCAGATGGAAGCTAGAACATTCTCCAAAAGAAATTGATAATAATTGTCAAAAACAGGTTGTGAAAAAAATATGAAAGACCATATTTATAATACCTAAGTTATGTACACGAACTTGGATGAAGTGTCTGGTTGTACACGGTATTTTGAAGAGTAACTTCTCAATTTTGTTAATTTTTTACACTAAACTGAAGTGTCCAGCATCTATACCCTTGTCCGAGTGTCCAATGTTGGACATGGCTACTTTAGGAAAAAGTAAAGAGCCCGTGTAACGTATTTCCTAAGCAACTTTCCTATGACAATTCGGAAATAGAAAATTAGAATAAAGGAAAATACGAAGATAAAAAAAAAAATTGAAAATAAGCCCAAAATACAAAGGACACAAAAATAATTAAACTACTAGATTTCCTTTTAATTAAAAATACAAAATATATATTAAATCTCCATAAATACAAAAAAAAATGGAAATCCTAATTTTCATGAATATTTCTCCTGCATCATTATGGTTAAAAGAAAAGGAATATATTGTAAATTTAGAATGAGTAATACAACCTTAACATAAAAGAAAGGTTGCATAGCCTTTTTATGTACACAACTTTCCACTTAGTTTTAGTTGAAATCATTACTAAAAGGAAAAACACTAGGTTAATTCTTCTCAACTCCCAAAAATTTGTCACCCAATACTTGTGATGTATATATCAAAGAATATTGGAATATACCCATGGGGGTACGACTAGGTCGATAATCTCTTCAATTCGAAGAAGAGAACTTCATAAATAGTCCCAATAAATAAAAGGTAGTCAAAATAGGAGATATCCTAGAAGATATCTAACTAGTATATCCCACATGGTAAATATGTCCATCTCTAAGGTTTTAGATACATACAACTATCCGAATAGAAAGAACATACAAAAATATTTGAATACATGAATATCATATGATTTGGTGATGTCTATCAACAACTTTATCAACAACTTTACATTTATGAAAATTCAATAAATCTATGTTGTCAAAAAGTACACGTATTTTACAAGGCTATAATAATGGTGCTACACAACCTCAAACTATATAAAAACATACATTATCTCATATTTTTGTACGGTCTTTCCATCCGTAGTTAGATTTTGTTAAAAGATCAAAGATAAAATCATTTTATGAAATCAGTGTATACAACTTAGATACGCTAGTGAGAATCTCCCGCGGAGCCTAAAAAGTATAATGAAGATTGCAAGAGTTTCCACCTGCATTACAATTCATGAGGTATTTTCTCTATTTTTTGCAAGGCATGAACTGTAATGGATTTTCAAGAGAGTATTTGTAGATTGTATATATGTACATAACTATAGGTACAAAAAGGTGGTTAACAGTTTTAAGTGAAACGAAGCCATCATAGCACTCTAATGAATGATTTAACCTGTAAATTAAATTAGTGAGATTGCCCTTGTTATCGAGCAAGTTTAATATACGTTTATATACATGTATATGTGTATTTATATACATATATAAGGTTTTTTCCAAATAGGCAGTTTTGGATATATAAATATATATAAGTTGATCAAGTTATGTATATGAATACTCTAGTATAAGTTTTCTCTAAACATCACTTGAAAACTGTTATTTTTCCCTTACTTATTCTAGTTTTTAGCCTCCTTCATTACTAGAATTCTTTCACTATTGACCTCCCACACAAATCCGATCAAGTACTTTTTTTTTTGATAAAAGAAGAATATTTATTGATTAGAAGAACAAGAAGTCCTCTCAAAAGAAATTAAACAAAACAAGAGGAGAAAAACTTAATATTAATGAAGCACTGCACGCCAATCTCTTTAAAAATCGGACAAGAGATTCCTCCAAAAGCTCTCATTTGCATGAGTCCAAAGAGAAGCAAAAAAAGATATTCTATCCCAAAGCAACTCAATATTTGTAGTCCAATTGCAAAAAAAAATCAAGCATTCCTCCCAATCCAAATTCTCGACAAAATACCAAAACAAGCACAACTCCAAAGAATCCTCCTATCACTCGTATGGCCAAAGCCCTTAAATTTGCATATTAAAATATCTTCCACCGAAAAGGTACATATCTAATTTTCACCCATCATACTGAACAAACAACACTACAACAGCCAAGTCATCCAACAATGAAGAAAGCAATGAGAATGAGACTCATTGTCCTTCAAACACATAAGACACATCTGGGGATAAAGATTTGTAAGGCATATGCCTCTGATGCATGTCATTAGTGTTAAGCCAACCAACAGTTAAGGATCATATAAATGCCTTAAATTTTTTAGGGGACTGGTGTGCTGTCGCAGGCACCCAAAAATAAAATCTTACTTTGAAAAATAAATATGTAATAATGCAAGCAAGAGTCGATTCACAGAAAATGATTAATTTAATTTTATGTTTTGTAAACCAAAATTGGAGAGTTTCTAATTGAAGAAATAAGTTAAATGAAATTAACTAAAATAAATAAATATGCAAGTAATTTAATGAGAAGAAAAGGCTTTGGTTTATGTCAACATCCACCATCAAGAATTTACAACTGATCATTGACGCAAGAATAACTCAATTCATATTTTAAATATTTAACGTGGAATAATTACTCTCATTCAAACAATTTTCCTATCTCTCCTTAATTTTAGTTAAGTAAAAACAAGCGATCTAAATAACCTTTACTACTAAATAACCTCAGACAAGCATTAAAGATTTAATCTAGTAGTAGCTTAAAGAAATAGAGAGATCGTTGAACTAAACAACACAAGTCAAGCGTCTGCATTTAATTTAGATGAATATTCTTCCTAAGATATAACAATCTTTTGAGCTGCAAAATAATTATTAATCTTAGTTGTTTCATAAATTAAAGTGACCAAACAATTACAGATTTGATATTTAATTTAGCAGTAGATTAATGCGGATAATAAACTAATAGGTCTCCTAGCAATTAAACGAATCAATCATATAATTAAACATAGAAAAATATCCAATACTCAAAATATAAATTGAACAATTAAAATAAATTAGATCTCACAGCGTATTAATCTTGATGGCTTCAATCACTTAAACCAAGAAAAATAATTTAGCTATGCATAGCTATGAAAAATACCAAAGAATAGTAGAGAGAATTTTTCTAGCAAAAAGTTGTCTGTTTCGTTGTGTATCAAGCTCTCTATTTATAGGCTACATAAACCTCCTAACCTTAATAAGAATTATACTTTCTAAACCCTAATAGGATTTAAAATACAAAATAATAAAATATAAAAATCCCTATTTATTTTTCTTTTTCCAATTTACATTTGGAATTGTAATTTTTTTGCAATCTTTTATTACATTATTGGATGACAAACACGGAAGCTTTGCTGAGCAATATTGCGCCTGAGCCCCACACGAAAAGCAGCTAGCAGCCGCCTCTCCTTCATTACCGTTGGCGCGTGTCACACACGCGCCTATTGCTAATTTCCAAGCCTCGCGAATTGCGCTAGCCATTTATTCATTTCCTGATCGACCGTGCATGGCGCGAGATGTTGCTGCTTCGCTTCCTGAAATGGCATCGTCCGGATTCCTGTTGACAAACCAAATGCGCGCATGGCACACATGTTCCCTCTTGCAGTTTAATTACAAAAATGCCACCAACGCCCATTATTTACCAATGAACATTAATTTACCTACAAAATAAAATTAAAAATAAATAAAAATAATATAAAAATGCATAAAATTAATAAAAACACTTAATAACACATAAATTACCTAAAATACTAAAAATACTTAAAAACTTACAAATAATTAAGCCTAAAAATGCCAAATAAATAGACATAAAATCTACTTATCAGGGACTTTTACTTTCCAAATATATAAGAGACTAGAGGAAAACAATAAACTGGACGATAAACTAATAAGTAAGTGAAAAAAGAATAACACTAGAAGATACGAAAAGAATCAAAGCACAAAATATGCCAAGGGCCGAGAAAAGAAGCTTTGAGTTAAGAAATTGAATAAATAAAGAGAATTCCTCCGTCTCATTATCATTTTAATTACAAAAATATTAACAATCCCAATAAATTGAATATCCCTCCCAAGTATAGAATTTAAAAATGCGAGAATTATGCTCAGGCGAGAGTTAAAAAAGACGTTGAAAAGCTAAAGAAAGAGGAGCAGATCTTATTCAAATTAGAGTTACCAGATACTCTTATAGACTTAGCGTACCGCATATTGGTACTTTCGTACCCAAACAGGGTACTCTTATGTATCAATACTCTAAATTTAGCATACCAAAAAATTGCTTTGTTATTTAACTATAATTGCATAAATATAAATATTATAACTTAGTATTGGTCGCTCAAACATTACACTTGTACTAAAATATTTATAAAGCGATCAACTTGTTAATTCAACTAAAAAGCTTCTATAAAACTTAGGTTTATTACATTTATATCCTAAGAAAATTCTTAACTATAAGAACTTATATAAATATATCCTAGCGTATAGCGTTTTAGCTATATAACATACCGCGTACCCATATTCGTACCGCATACCAAAACGTACTACGTTTAAGGTAACATTGATTCAAATATCCTCCCAAAACCGAATTTCATGCCATTACCAACTTGAAAACGAAAAAGAAAATGAAATGAAGTGTAACCTTAGGAGATAAATTTCTGAGGACTAGAATAAGTAACACAATAAGGATTTGCAAGGATTTGCATCCCACCCATTCTGTTGAATTCCATACTTAGCCTCTAATATTACTCTTATACCACAACTTCAACTTGTACTCTATGACTGTCCACTCTCTACCCTTTCTAAAGATATCAGATATCTACAAGGCATAGTAAGAAATTGTAGTAGTTGATCATGTTGTAATTGTAATAAATATACCAAATGACATTTCAAGTGTGACTCTAGCTCAGAAACAGAAATGAGGACAATATCTTGGGAAAAAGGCAGCTTTGTTTCATTTAAATAAAATAATTGAAAGAATCGAAATTTCTTCAAATCTGACTCATTTACCATATTTTTAGAAGATATGTTAGCTATGATTAACTTATTTAAGTTTACGAATGTAATGGCGCCCTCAATTTCGCACATTTTAATGTTCTAATTCTATGTTTTATGATTAACCAGAGCAGCATCCTTGTATTGTGAGGACCACCTCCTTCCTCAACAATTATTATTTTCGCGTGCAAGTATCTATTTATGGAGCAAACTAATCCATATCACTTCTTCCGTAAAATCTATGGAGCAACTCAATTTTGTCTCCATACCATCAGTTCAGAAAACAAAACCCTCAAAATCCACGCCCAAAAATCCATCTAAATCAGTTGAACATGGAAATCTGTAGCAATATCACAAACACCAACGAAAGAAGATATTTCTCACCAGAACATACCAACATATATAATGCTCTAAATCAAATTAATAATTAATTCATCCAACTTGTAAAATCAACAATTTGCACACCATCCTACTAATGCAAAATAGAAAGTGATAAACCTAGAACAACAAAGCAACAAGATTCATTGCACAATATACTCACTTATAAAAAGCACAAATTTCATAATTACTACATAAAAAATAACAACAAACCTGCTATATATTATGCCATATTTTGCCACTTTTTTGTTTTTGTTGTGAGAATGAACGAGCAGAGACTGTAGAAGACGGTAATGCTCATGATTGAACCACTCCAAGACGGCCGGCAATGTCGCCGGCGCCGGAGTAAAGATGTAATTGTTGATATCCTGACCCCAGGGCACCATACAAGATGTCGATAATAGATAATTGTGATTTTTGATTTGGAATATAATTTTAGTAAAGACTTAAAAAGAACAGTGCGTCCCCCAACATTGGTGGAAAGTCGAGATTTGTACCCTAATTTTTAAAATTTACCTAATTGTACCCTTATGTTTAATTATTTAAACACAGTGCATCTTGAACGTTTCAAAGTTAACTTGAAATATTTTAAATGAAAAATAATGTGATTTATTTAATTTTTAAAATCAATAATAAATTTTGTAATTAATAATATTATTTTAATAGATTACAATTTTTATACTTGTATTATATAAAACTAAAATAATGCATATTAATTTTGACTTTAAAAATATAATAAATTGATTTCAAATAACCAAATGTTGATCCTATATATATATATATATCAAAAGACACACTCAAATGTGAAATGATATTAGTAAAAATAGTCGAATAAATCTATGACCACGCCTAAATTGCATTCCTAAAGTCACACAACAATAAAATAGGAAACTTATGTTTCCCTCTCACATAAATAATTAATGGATCCTACATTCATATAAAAGAGGTTCGTGTGAAACTAGTATTTTTATATGTAAAAATATCAATTTTTATAAATTATTATTATTTATTAACTTTCTCTCTCCTCCACACAGCAATAAAATATTACTATCAATTAATTTTCTTTCTCCTCTTTACAACACTACTTCCTCTGTCTATAAAAATATATTGATAAAGGTGATTTAAAGTGCTGATTTAGGATTAACACTTGTTAGAGGGTTAAAATAAAAATAAAATTATGTCATTCAGATATTTTAAATAGATCAATTATCAAATAATATTTTTTTTATTAATTTAGACTCTATTTCATACATAAATATTATTATATTAAGAGTTTTGATTCATTCATACTGTTTCATTTAATTTTATTAAACACATTTAAAGGGATGTTTGATAGTCTCTTATTATCTCTTTTTTTTTTTCCTGAATAAAGATAAAATTGTTTGATAAAAACTTGAACAATATTTTTTTGTCTATTAAAAAAAAAATACATTGAGCCAATTTTCATTCTAAGTTTTTATTTAATTTGTTCTATAATTGAATTTTTTAATAAACAAAAAAAGAAGAAGCAATATACTAAAAAAATTGATTACTTTTTTTATTTATTAAAATCTTCAATTTAAAAACAAACAGATTCTAAATAATTTAAATAAATTTTGAATAATAATTATACAACCCTTCACATTGCAAATACATAAAATTAATATAATAATATTATACTCTTCACATTGCAAACACATAAAATTAATATAATGATAAAATATTAGTTTAAATAAAAAAATTAATTTTTCTTTATTTTTCATTTATAAACTTAATAACAATATGAAGAAAAAAAACATAATTTTTTTAATCATAATTAAAGTTTTTATGCAATTACTTTTAGGTCCAAAAGAAAAGAGCATTCTTGTCCGTTAGATTACATTATAAAGCCATTGATTTGTGCGTATGATTGTAGCGAATATGGGTCAGTAGAGAGCCGAGTCCGGATCCACAAACTATAATTATCAACAGAAACAACACAGATTTCTCTCTGCTCACTCTCCTCTGAGACAGTTCGATCCCGAACATATAATGCCGACGGATTCAGCAGAGCTGTCTACTGAGCAGGTTTACACGAACCATTACACTCATATCTCTCTGTGTATATATATTATGTAGTATATTAAATTTGAATAGTTCATGTGAATTTCAATCATAGGTCTAATTTTTCACATTGCGTCAATTCAATTTTAGTTTAGGGCATGACAATTACTAGTAGGAACTCTTACAAAAACAAGTTCTTGAACTTCAGACCTGTCTTAAATTTGAGTAAATCAGAATGATTTGAATTTGCATTGTTACCCCATTTCATGTTAACTTTGTGTACAACCAATTTATTCTTGTTGTAAATCAGAAATTTGTGTATATGGATTTTGGGGATTTGAGCTTAATTTTGTAAGTACAGAAGGAAAGTTGAGTACATCAAAATCAGAATGATTTGCATTTGCAATGTTATTATATTTCGTTTTAATTTGGTGTATAACCAATTTATTCTTGTTGTAATTCAGTAATTTGTGTATGGACTTACCAATTTGGTCTTTTGCTTAAATTTGTGAGTCCCTTATAAAAGTTTCATTATTTACAGAAACTAATAAATTATTATCTTTTTCTGTTTTTAAGGTTCTGAAGAGGGATATCCCATGGGAGACGTACATGTCAACTAAGCTGATATCAGGGGCCGGCCTTGAGTTGTTAAGACGTTATGATAATAAACCTGATAGTGAAAGGGCGCAGTTGCTGGATAGTGTATGTTTTTTCTTTGTCAATTGTTTCGTAAATTTGAATAGAGTATTTATAAGAATAGAGGTAATGTCACTTTATACCCTTGTGTTCTTTTATAGCCATACTCTTCATCCCTGAACTCAAATAATCATATAGCTTATCGGAACTTCATTCTCTTGAGTCTTATAAGTACTCAAACTAAAGATGCTAGTAAGTACTCAAACTGAAGATGCTGGATTGGAGCTTTCTATTATCTACATATTACAAGTACTGTAATTTTATAGTGATGCATAGATATTCTTGTAACATATTCTTTCATTATCTTGGCAGTTGTTACCATTTATGCAAAATCAAATTGTTATCTATGGCTCTCACCAACGTCATGATATTCTCCCTCCATCCCGCTCCCACCCCAAAAAGAAAAGGAAAAGAAAAGGAGAAGATGAAAAAAAGTTAACTTGCTGATTGCAACCTATTCTTATTTGTCTTACCCTCTCCCACCCCAAAAAGAAAAGGAAAAGAAAAAGAGAAGATGAAAAAAAGTTAACTTGCTGATTGGAACCTATGCTTATTTGTCTTAACCTTTTGCGGTGTAAATTGTGTTATGAGACTTGTTCTAAATATTCAGTTACCATTGGCTCTTCAACATGGACATTTTTAGCTATCTGTTTAATTCTCCCCCCCCCCCCCCCCCCCCCCCCCGATGATTAATATTTTCCTCCGTCACAGCTGGTTATTATTCTTCATCTAAATTCTTTTAAGGTGTCACCTTATTCCTTCATCACAACAACTCCCTTTAGATGTTTTCTTTTTAAGTCTTAATATCTTTGTTGATTATTAAAATGAGAATACGCGATGAAACTTTAGTGATGTTGACAAATGGGAGAAACTGTTACAGGTTGGTCCCGCTTATGTTCGATTGTTCATTACCATTTTACGTGACATATCTAAGGAAGAAACAGTAGAATATGTTCTAGCTTTGATTGATGAAATGCTTGCAGGTAAGCGGGATGAGAAATAAAGTTGCTTTCTAATCCATAAAATTTTAGTTATCTGACTTATTAAATTCATGTCATTGATAGGAAATCCGAAACGAGTGCAATTATTCCATCACAAGTCCGTTGCAGGTGAAGATACCTACGAGCCTTTCCTAAGGTCAGGATTCTTGAATTGTCTGATTGTTAATGTCATTTAACATACTTGGATTTGAGGATAGCTGTTGCACTTTTGATGTAAAGTCTCTTATTGAGATAATCTCTCTCTGTCTCCCCAACGCGCACACCCCACCTAAATTACTGCCAAACTAGTAGTAATTAGTATTAAAGCTCAAGGTTTTACTTGCAAACATTAACTAATATTAATCATTATTGTCATTACTAGCTAAATATCAGCACTAAGAAACGAGAGACCAGTATTGTAGAAGCATATATCTAGCAAACAGAAACTATGATTGTATATTTGGAATCATAGAGTTCTGGACACTGCATCAATATGTACAAATGAAAATCGTGCACATGTTTGGGTCTAGTTCTAACTCTAAAGCAAGATTTACATCAAAGTTTGCGATCATTTATATAGGTTGCCTCACATGCTAATGTTAAAGATCTACTCTGTCACCTTACCTAATGCCATAGGTTATATTGATAAGGAACTAGTTAATTCTTACTGCTAGACTTTGGAATAACAATTAGTTGACCACTGAAAGAAATGTCTTTTTCCATTTTTTGCACACAAAATCCATTCAGTCACATGGTGGTTAGCATTTACTGACATCATGTGTCAACGAGAGTTTGTAAACATCTAGGATCCATTAATTATAAATAAAGAATGATTTTGTGAACTTCCTCATTGTCAAAATTTGTTACTCTACTCTTCTTTTCTTTTACTTTTTTATTATTATATATCTTTTTGATAATTTATCGTTCTTTGATGTCATGAAAACTATTTTTCCTATAAGCAATATGACATAGTTAGTTGCATAAAGCTATTTTGTCTTATGTTTCTTTAAACTCAACAACAGCTAATTTAGCCATAATTAATCTGTTTGCTCTTTCAGATTGCTCTGGAAAGGAAATTGGTTTATACAAGAGAAATGCTGTACGATACTTTCCTTGATAGTAAGGTACCTAGAATCATGAATCATCATACCTTATTGTTTAAAGTCTTTAGAGAAGTATGAATTTATGTAACTCACCTATGGAAACACTGCTTGCAACTGTAGCTCAAGACCAAAAACTCAGGATGTTGTCACCGTGAATGGAGAGGCCTCCAATTCAAATAAAAAAGTCACCACTGTTGATGATGTTTTGAAAGGGCTGGTGGAGTGGCTTTGTGCTCAGGTTTGTGGACGGCTGTATGTTATATGTTGCTTTACATGTGATCTCTCTTCTTTTGTGCTCAGGTTTTGTTTAATTTTTTTGTTGCACGTGTGTTTTGTGGTGAGGGGGTTGCTTCTTCTGAACACACAATTTAGACAAAATCAAAGCTCCTCTTTATATTAAGTTTATTTATTCTCACAATAATAATAGAAAATGGTCTTGTACTTTGTGCCTATATAGTTATAGAAACTATAAAGTAGTAACTATGTATTCACAAAGTACAATAATATATCTGTGGGGAAAAAAATCAATAGTCTTGTACTTTGTGCCTATATAGTTATAGAAACTATAAAGTAGTAACTATGTATTCACAAAGTACAATAATATATGTATTTAAGGTTAACTGTATTTCATGGTTGGACAATTAAGCACCTTGCACTCCATTCTTCAAGCAGACATACCAACTTTGGTTAAACTGATTGTACATTTCATATCGTTGCTACTTGGGTAGCCTTACTGGCTGCTAGAGTACATTAGTGGGTGATGACATATATATGTGTTGGTAGACAAATATGATTTGGTAGACAAATATGATTTAGCAAGAGTGTATGACAATTAGTCAGTATTTTCTACTCCCTCCATCTCAAATAATTTTGAGTGTTTAGAACGAGTTGATGGTCTGCTATTACTGGGAACCCTTGCTTATTGTTTGGGAAGAGATGAAGAAACCGTGGGGTTCGAAGGCCCATGGTACAGTCTTGTGCTTTTTGAAGATCACTTTACATTTTTTTTTATTGAAATGTAATTGCTTACTGCTGATTACAGTGAAGGGAAGAAATTTTGTACTCCCTCCACCCCACAATTACTGCAAATCAACTTTTTTGCACAAATTTTAAGAAACTTTCAAAATTTCATTTGATTTCCTAATTGGTCCCAATAAGTGTGTGATTAGGAATACTCCAAGTATGTGAGCCGCAAAATTTTTAGTTAGTGGAGGGCCATTATATATTTAAATGATAAAGTTGATATGACTATGGGTGAATTAGTCATTTAACTTTGCAAATATTACTCAAAAGGGAAGTGTTGCAATTTTTTTGGGACTTCCTAAAAAGGAATGTGTTGCAATAATTATGGGAAGGAAGGAGTATTAGTTAATTAACAACTATAGACAGGCTGGTAATATTTCCAAATGCCAATATATGTGCTTCATTAACAAATATTGCTCTGGAAAAGTAATTTTCTTGTAGACTATTCATTGTTGCGTTTGGACTATCTACTTCCTTGTTTTAGTATGTCGAGAACAATTACAGAATGTGCAAATCTTAAACCTAAAGTAGACCAGTTCTCAAGTTATAAGCAACATCTAAACTAGCTTTTGATCTGACATGTTTATTTATGAATTCTTTTTAAGTCTTGTACTCCTTCTGACCTTGATTTTTTGAATTAAATATATTCCTTATCCCTTCCTTTTCCCAATTTGCGTTTTAAGTTATAGTTTCACATGAATTCCTGTCCTGATTTCCCGCCACTTGTGCAGCTGAAGCAGCCTTCCCATCCTAGCCGCGGAATTCCTACAGCTATCAATTGCTTGACAACTTTATTAAAAGAACCTGTGGTTAGATCTTCATTTGTTCAAGCAGATGGAGTTAAGCTCCTTGTTCCTCTGATTTCTCCAGCTTCCACTCAGCAGTCCATGCAAGTAAGTTCATCTTTTTGTGATGGCTATGCCTGATAACTCAACATTCTAAGTCATTCCAGTCGATAAATCTCAATCCCATAATTAGCAGGATGTTCAGGCTTGCATCTTTTTCTATACTTCACAGAACTGAGATATTTATTTCCGGCTATTATTAGTTTCACACTTTCTAGACTAAGATAATTGGCCTTCATCTTTGAAACAGCTTCTCTATGAAACATGTCTCTGTGTTTGGCTGTTGTCATACTATGAACCTGCAATTGATTACTTGGCTACTTCTAGAAGCCTACCGCAATTAATTGAGGTTGTCAAAGGATCCAGAAAGGAAAAAGTGAGTTCTTGGGCTTTTCCATTGAGTTCATTTCTTCTAACCTTACTATTTTGTCCATATCAATATTTTATAGCGTCCAGTACATGCCCCAAAAAAATAAAATTTACAGCACCCAGTTTGCTATCTCTTTATTAAAGGAATATAAACTTTATGTTCTCATCAGAAAAGGTGAGTTCTTGGGTTTTCTTATAACCTTACTATTTTGTTCATATCAATATTTTATAGCACCCAGTACATGCCCCCAAAAAAATAAAATACAGCACTCGGTTTGCTATCTCTTTATTAAAGGAACATAAACTTTATGTTCTCATCTGAATTTGTGATGTGTGGTGTTAAATGGGTGTAGGTTATCCGGGTGATTGTCTTGACACTCAAGAACTTGCTTTCCAAAGGTACTTTTGGTGCTCAATTGGTAGACCTCGGACTGCCACAAGTTGTTCAGAGTTTGAAAGCACAAGCATGGAGCGATGAGGTGAGAGAGTAGGTGTATCACTTTCATTTGTTTTTTATTATGAAGGAATAGAAAAGTTATAAAATATTACATTTGGTACTCATAAAAGAGTCCTTTTGGTAACATTTCTACTCTTACTAGCTTCCACTTGCAAATGCAAAGAATGTGAAACACTCGTGGTTTTGCATCCTAACAAATTGTGCTCCTACTTGGCAATAACTGGAATTAGGGAAAGTATCTGGACCACCAATTTTCTGCAATGACTTTGATGAATAATAAGAGTTGATTTAAAATATAATCATAATGAAGTCTTTTGATCTAAGAGCTGATACAGTAGTAGTATACAGTAGTTATGCACCATTGTCCACAATCAAAATGCCCATGAACTAATAATATGGGTCTGAATGTTTAGCGTTGAGGATATAGTCTCCTAATATTTTCTGCAACCCTATACAAATACTCACATGTATCATTCAATTCTTCTCATCAATTCATCCCTAATGTCTAAAACATAAATTTTCTTGACATTCATATAAGCCAATACTAGTAACAAAAAATTGAGACCTTCAAGTCTAAAACACCCGGGAAAAGGAGGTGGAAAGAAGAATTTGTTTTAACCCACATAGAAAAACTTTTAGTTGAGAAATAGAATAGCGATAGAACGGGGAGAGAGATAGGATCAGACCGGTGACTCAGCTCCTAGAAAGATTAGAGACCTAGAGAGAGAAAAAGAGTGACAGAACTTGCCATTGAAGATGGAGATGGCGGATGAGATCTATTGAAAGAGATGCCTATCTTTGCAGTATGCAATATTAACAAACTCTATTTTTTGTATTGTTAAATTATCATGTTATAGTGTCTAGACATGTTTGAATGCCGCAAAATTTTAGTTCCACAATCTGACCCATTGATATGGTAACTTTACTGAGTGCCTCAAAGGAGGTAGGTAGACACTTTGTACTTGCTAGGTTTTACTTAGTTATGCGTGCTTGATGCCTGAACTATTAGACACCCTGGCTCCATATCCTCTCTCTCTGAAGTTTACTTGGTGATTTTCTATATACGTTCTTCATACATGCCTGAGCTATTAGTGATCTTCACTCCATATCCTCGTATGGAGTGTGTGACAAATGAATTCCCTTTTTCAACTTTGTTTCATAATTTGAACAAGTTTGCATAGATAAGTTTGTGCGTGATACTGATCTTATTATCTTGTTTTATGTCTTGGCTCTGAGCTTCAGTTTCACTTTAGTTGAAAATCCAGTCTTGGAGTGTCCTTGCTCTATTTCGAGCTGATGATGCTAAAAACTAATTCTGAACTGTGTTTGCATCGTCTCTCAAACTGAAGATTTTTGTAGAATCCTGATCATCATTATATGTATTTCATAGTTCTGTTATTCTTAATTACTTTGTTATATTTTCTTAGGACCTGTTGGAGGCTCTGAATCAACTAGAAGAAGGACTGAAAGACAACATAAAGAAATTGAGTTCTTTTGAAACATACAAGCAGGGAGTCCTTCTTGGTCATCTTGACTGGTCCCCTATGCACAAAGATCCGATATTCTGGCGTGATAACATTACAAGATTTGAAGAGAATGATTTCCAGGTATTGCTTGTGCCCTTAATCATATGTTCTGCTGTCCATTGTTGTAGAGTAGAGCTACCAAAAAATGATCATTAATTGACTTTTCGTAAGATAAAGAGGACTTACAACAATGCTCTTTAAAAATGAGTAGTGCATCCAGTCAGTTTGCAGCTGCTTTTCTTTCTGTTTTGTAAATATGTCTTAAAGAATTCTAATGATATTAGGTGATATTCAATCAAGTAATGCCAATACTTCTCTCAACTTGAAGCATTTAGCACCACACAGAAATGCTAATGCTGAAACCTGTGGTGATATGCTAAAGTAGCTATGATAAGATCAAGAACTTATGCTTGTTTAGGAAATGCTCGATATGCTTATTAAAGAATTGTCATAGCTTGCTAGTCTAGTCCTTGATTCATTTAGTCTTTGTTCATTAGTATGTCAAGAAAGAGAGAAAATAACCACTTGACTTTTCTCTTTCTTCCAAACTTTAATTACCAACTTTACCCCTACTTCCTTCTGTTTTCTTCTATCCAATTCTACTTTATAATTTTAGAACACTTTACTCCCTTTCTTCTGTTCTTTTAATGTGTCAAAACTCTTTAACAACAAGAAAGTAACTTTCTCTTCTCTCTGAAACTCCCAAGCACAGTGAAGTGGAAAACACTTTCTCTTCTCTACATTTAAATAATCACAAGCAAAGCCTTGTATGATTCTCTACTTCTCTCTCATCTGGTCTACTATATCTTTAGGAAGGAGTGATTTGCAAGGTTAAAATACTTTGTTTCATAATGGACTGGAAAATATCCTGAAATACTTATTCAAGAATCTCTCCTAGTTAATATAACATTCCCTGTTATTTTGGGTCAAAAGTTACAATGCTCACTTATAGTTTTCTTATAACACATAATTATCACATCATCTCTACAAAGAAACTTTGGAGATGGATATTGTGGTAAGACAGGTGGTTGTGAGGGTTATATGCACGTATGAAAATTAATCACGCATATGCCTTCATTAGCTCAAGCTTAAATGGATTGAATATCTTGATAAAGTTCACATACATTAATTGCTTAAAGTCCTTTTTTATCATTGAGTTGGAACATCGGAAACAGATGTAGGATGAATCATTTGAAAAGATTGCAATCCTGATATATTAAATATCAAGTGGCAAGCAAAAGAAAGCTTCTTTGACATATTGGAATTTATTTATTTCATTGTTCTCTATGGAAGGAGACAGATCCTCTGTATATATGCTTTATTGGTTTTTTTAACTCTCAAGGATACAGTAGTAGTTAAAAGAAGGTGTTGAGTAGTCAAATATATAGATGTATGTTCCAAGAACTTGAAGCCTATGCCAAACTACATCAGTAATTTATTTATTAAGAAAGCAAGTCAAAGTATTCAAACATTCTGCAATTTCCCTGGACATGAATCAACGTCAAACCGAAAACTTTATCAAAAAAGTAATATTTTACTTCAAAATGGGCATGACAGTGCCTTAAAAAACATTAGTATTTTTACTATCTCCATAAACACTATTCAAACACAAGGGGTGTAACTACATGCCGACCATCAGTCAATAAAGCTTGAACAAGTTTGGCATCGACGCCAGCGTTGCTCCTTAGCAACTTCAAAACAGAAGGTACTTCAAAGTACTTCAAACTTTTCCTTTCATCCAAAACATAAGCTTTATTGGCAGGTTTTTGATGAGTGGATTCATCCTTTGGGTTTCCTGAATTATAAGTATGCAGACTTGCCAGTTGCCACTGTAGGTTATTTTAGAGCTTTTGAGACATATGAACAACTCATTACCTCAAGAGGAAGCTTCAACTCAAATCAACTTCATTCAACCAAGGCTTCACCATCTGGCTTTATATAAGTTTACATATTTTGCTAAACCTTGAAAGCTTAATGACTAAAAAAACCATTTAACGTTTTTCAAGCTATCAAAAAAACATATAAACTAATTTTGTTGCACAAAAGACCATTGAACTTTCAAAAAATGACCAAAATTTGACCACATGAACTGACTTGTCAGCTGATATGTGCATTTGATCTGGTCAAAATTTGGCCATTTTTGACATTTTTTTAATGTTCATTGATTTTAAGTGCAACAAAAATAGCTTGTATGTTTTTTTGATAGCTTGACAAGAGTTCAATGTTTTTTTCGTCATTAGTCAACCTTGAATGAACTGTAAGGTCGGCTCAGGCTATCTTATTGTTGGTGAGTAGCATTTACTCGGGTATCCTTTAGGGGGAAATAGAGAGTAATTCTAGTACATACATATCTCTAAATCTCTTCAGATGTAAGTGTTAATATTCTTGTACTCTTTCATGTGAACTGGCTGGAGGCTTCTATTTACAATAGATACTTCATCCTCCTTTCATGCTTGCTTAATGTTTCTCCCCAGAAAAAGACAAGTGTTGGTCCTGTAGATACTTCTATTGCAAAACTAATGTTTGATGTGCTGCAACAGATCTTAAGGGTCCTGATTACAATTTTGGACACATCCAGTGATCCTAGATCGCTCGCTGTTACTTGCTTTGATCTCTCGCAGTTCATTCAATACCATCCTGTTGGTCGGATTATATTGAACGACTTGAAAGCAAAGGAGTGGGTGATGAAATTGATGAACCATGAGAATGCAGAGGTTACGAAAAATGCCTTGCTCTGCATACAAAGGCTTTTCCTTGGTGCCAAGTACGCAAGCTTTTTGCAGGCTTAAGTTTATTTTCTTAAACTAGTTGCTCTCACAAATCAAATTTATTGTGTTTTTCTTATAAATGAAATGTCGTCAGAGTAGGTTGTACCGTAGATATGTGATTCTAATTATCATAACGCAAGTAATGTACCATCAAAGGCCTTTATTTCATCGGCTACCTATTCAAATGCTATTACGAAGAGTTTTTTGTTTTGCAAATATCATACAACAAATTAATTATAATAATGATGCTATTATGAACTGAGATTTTCCTGGGGACTTCAATATATTTCAAATGTGTTTCTATTAAATGATGATGCTTTGGGCAGCTTTGCTGATTGCAGCTGAGGTTTCAAACTCAGGCTTGAGATTAATCTTCTTCATTTTTTAATCATAGTTTCTACGTTTGTACTTGAATTTTGTTCTCAGCTTTGTAAGATCGTAAAATGAGTGCATTTGATCGCTCTCTCCACCAGGGGAATATCACTCAAGGCCTTGTTGAGCTTGCTCACGTTTTAAATTTTTATTGTTGATTTTAAAAGTTAAACTAACTTTAAAATATATTAAACTAACTTTAAAAAAAATTAAATTTGATGTTATATTTGAAATTGAAATAGTACATTTCATTACATTGATTTGACACAACATATCCTGATTATAAATTCATTTTTAAGTTATTATGGATTTCTGTCGTATATTTAGACCAAAATGTTTTTTTTTTAATTTCATTTTTTTTCCGGCTATTTTCAAACTCAGTAATAGTGTAACTACTAAACATCTCCCACCACTAAATCATTACAATGCAGGCAAGTAATTAAAAAATATTTTCTGATAAAGGGTCATAATAGAAATTAATATTTTTACAGTATTTTTTAATATTTTTATATAAAAATCATCGTTATAGGTCTTTAACGATGGTTAAACCCGTCGTTATATACTTATAACAACGATTTTTATATGAAAATATATAAAAATATGTGAAAATATCATTTTTCCAATTCTTTTCTCCACAAAACTAGCCGTTACACACCCACTTTTCAGCTCCTGCAACGGTCATATTTCCACCAAATTCAAATATGACGGTTATCCTCACCTCTCCACATACATGTAACCATTTTCCTCTCCCAAATCTGGAACAATTTCAATCCTTCCATGCAAAAATTCTAGCACCCAATTGTTAGAAAATGGGTCTTTCAATCAGCAATTCATCCTCTCAATCCCACCCCCGCACTCACAAACTCTTCCTCTTCACCAATTACATCCTCTTAGGTGCAGCTTCCTAACTCTCTCTCTCCGCCTCATCCCATCTCTCACGGGATTCTTCCTAATCCTCCTCCACATCCTCACCATCGCTGCCGCCATCGCCGGCTGCACAGCCGCCTCCTCTGGCGCCGGAAAATGGTATGCAGCCCACATGGTGGCTACTGTCCTCACCGCGATATTTCAAGGCTCTGTTTCTGTCCTAATCTTCACCCGGACCGGAGATTTTCTTGGGAATCTCAATTCTTATGTTAGGGAAGAAGATGGGAAGACGATCTTGAAATTGGCTGGTGGGTTATGTGTGATGATTTTCTGCTTGGAATGGGTTGTGCTTACACTTGCATTTTTCTTGAAGTATTATTCTTATTTGGACGATGACAGTAATATTGGGACAAAGAGGAGTTCCAAGGTTAATCAAGGGGAGGAGGAGTCGAGTTATTTGCCTTACCATGCTCAAGTATAATTCAAAAATTTATTCATTTTTGTTGTGGGTATTTTGGGAAAAGAATATATAGTGAAATTCATTTATTGATTTGTTGGGGATGTGAAATTTGGTTGGGATTATTGGGGGATTTAGCTATTCAGATTGAATAGTTTTAACTCCCTATGAATTTATATATTAATTGAAGACACTACTCTTTCTTTATAATTGTTTGATTTGAAGTGGATGGTGCTTAACTGCTTATAGTTGCATTTTTCTTGAAGTATATTTGGATGATGACAGTTGTATTGGGACAAAGAGGAGTGCCAAGTTTCAAGTATAATTAAAGAAGTTTGTGTTCATTTTTATTGTGGGTATTTTGGGAAAAGAGAATAAATAGTGAAATTCATTTATTAATTTTGTTGAGGATGTGAAATTTGTTTGGAATTATTGGGAGATATTAGCTATTCAGATCGAATGGCTTCTCTATAAATGTATATACTCCTTTATTTTCAAATTATTTGACCACTATTGACTTTTAAAAGTTAATTTAAAATATTTTTAAACTCAAAATTAAGATGACTTATTAAAAATAATGAAATAATAAAATTTACAATGATAATTTTTTAGATAATTTATAATATTTATCATTGTATTGATTAAAATTAGAAGAAAAAAAATCAATTTTGAGTTTAAAATTCTCTATTAAGTTAATTTTAAAAAATCAATAATAATCAAATAATATGCAATAGAGAGAGTATTATTATAGATACTATCTTTCTTCGTAATTGTTTAATTTGGATGATTATGCTAAGATTATACCAAGTTTGTAACTATAAAATTTCATTATTACTAGACTCTAGAACATGCGACGAACTTGCACATTAGTCGTAATTTAAGTTAGTTAAATATTTGTCGATATATATATATATATATATATATATATATATATATATATATATATATATATATATATATATATTTTTATTACTATGCACATTTCACATCTAAAATTCCATGTATTACGATACTTAACATGACTCTTTATTTTTATTTTTATTTTTATTTTTGTCGACTCATGGGGCTTTTTATGAATGTTTTATAGTGCACCACTAACTCAAGCCCTTGAAAAATTAGCCGGGCCGGGCCAGACTTTGTAGATCAGCCCACAGTAGAGTTTGGGCTAGATTTATTGTCAATTCTAACATAATGGCGTGGGGCCGAAAAGGTTGTGTGAGAATGCAAATGGGTCCACATGCATTGCCTTGTTATAAATTCCAGTTACCCTAACTGGAGGCAGCTCTGATAAGTGCAACAAATCTAGTACTTTCGAATTAATTGAAATATTCTATATATTTTGTCTATTTTAAAATATAAATTATTATTAATTTTTTTTAAATTATTAAAAAAAATTAAATTAATATAATTCATTTAAAATTACAAAATAATAAATTCTATAATTATTAATAATTTTTAGATAATTTATAATTTTCATCATTATATTAATTAAAATTGAAGAAATCTATACAAACTTTGAGTTTAAAATAATTCAAATAAAATTTCAAAAAATTAATAATAATCTTATATTTTAAAAGGAATAGAATACGGAATATATTTTACCAAAAAGCTCAGAGATTACAAGCCATTTTTGTAAGGAAAATGATATATAGTACGAATATTTACGTTTACTTTTAATTATCAGTATAGATAAATATTAGTAATAACTTTTTTGAAGTGATATATAATAAATGAGATTTCTCTTATAATTTATTTAATCTCATATATTAATATAATTTATAATTATAATTATACAAATATATGGTAATGCATACTAAAACTCTTTTTCTACTCTCTTGGTGTTTCTGCATAAAAAAGAAGTAATGAAGAAAGCTCCCTTTCACAATGTGTCACCTTGACCTATGTTCTTTATGGGGGAGGTCCCACAAACTGGATAGAACTCAAAGCCAAAAAATTGGATTTATTATTGAATAAGTCTACTTACACAAATAATAAAATATAAACTCTATCTCATTATTAAAAAATAAGATCTGACATGAAAATTTATGTTAGACTCTTTTTTTTAATAATTAAATTAAAATTTGGGTAAAAAAATTATTTAATTTTTTTGTATGTAGAGTTGTCCTTTATTATTATTGGAAAAATTAATGATGAAAATTTACTTTAGCTTTACCAAGTACTTCCTCACGTGTACCATATTGTTTAGTATAAACTAGGTAGCCATTATTACAAGTATTCTAAGATTTGATAAGCTTCCAAATTTAAATATAAACTCACTTTCAAAACAACTAAATATTACTCTTTTCTAAAAAATTCCTCTATTTTTATTAGTAGTGATAATTATGATCATATACTTGAGACCTGTGTTATTTTATATTACCATAACTTATTTTTAGGACAAAAAAACTGGAGTATTTTTTAAATATAAAATACTATTAGCCGTCAAATTTATTTGTCAAACGAACACATTCAAACACACCAAATACTAATAACCAAACAAACAAACTATATAAGACTAATCTCCTTGCCTCCTTTTACACGTGTGTTTAGTATGTTCGATTGATGTTTTACTTTTTAATTCCTTCTAAAGTCTGGAAACTACGTGCGAGAATAACAAAATAAGATCAATCAGAAGACGACACGTGTACTGGCCTAAAGTACATTACAGTAATTTCACTCGGGGGCGTTCTGAACTCGTTTACCAACTAAGGATATAACGATAATTCAGCCCTATAAATATACTAAGGTATCATCAACATTTTCTATTAACTTATACACCGAATGATTTTTTCAAGAAAACTACCCTGAGAGTACTTGTGACCTTCCTTTTGTTGCTGGATCATATCTTAAACTTTCATTTATATATGAAACAAAACTCACTTGATGTGTGAATATTTTATTATGTGGCCTTTTAGAAAGATGTCGAGTGTGAATTTATCGGTCGATTTATCCGTATAGATAGATAAAAGTATGATCCAGCATGCTCATTTGTGAGGAAAAAAAAATTAATTGTTGACTATCAGTGTAGTGGTTTAGAAATTATGATGTTATAAATAGGAAACTGATATTTTTACATAAGATTTTGATATTTTTACATATAGGTCTTATCAAAAGTATTGTCAGAGATGTATAATGAAAGTTAAACTGTCGCTATAAATTTTATATATAATTACAATATATAAAATATCAAAATTTCGTATAAAAATATCAATTTCCAAATAAATATGGACAATTGAAAGGCAGTCTTGGAGGAAAAAAGGACACAGGAGGAGAGATGATTCTATTGATTCTTGGGGGGGGCCCGGGTGTGCATACACAACAAATGTAACTCCACATAAATTCAATTTCTTTGTTGCTTCAGAAAAAAGCAATCACTGACTAGTTTGGTGGGTTTTTAATGGGCTTTGAATACTTTTTTATTTGCCCATTACTTAAAATCTTAACATATCTCGTATAAGATTTAATTATATTAATTTTAACTGTGAATTTTCTCAATAAATTAGTGTTGTATAATATATTAAATTAATTATATTAACTGTGAAGCTTACATTATATATATAGTTCAATTAACTAATGTAATTCGACCATAGGTGATAGCCTGATAATAGAAGTTTTTTTCTAGAAAATAACATGTTTGAATCTATTCTTACGAGAAATTGCTACATGAACAAGTTTTTCCTAAATAGTTCCCTCACTTGTCCCTTCCTCCCTCTAATCAAATTGTAATTGAATAAGTTCTCCAAAACAAAAAACTAATCCAATTAAAATTTAATAATTTTTTTCTCAAAGTATTAATTGAAAAGATATAACCTAAATTCAATTGAATATTATAATTAAGTACGGAATAGGTGAGCTTGTTGATTTTAAAAAATCTATGTTACTTATACATTATCAAGCGGAGGAAAATAAACAATTATCGACTCTTTTAATGTAGTGTGAGAACCTTGCAATATACTCCAACTCGGATTGATCCACATTGTTACACCGTACTTAATTTTCAGGGGCTTCTTTACGTATGTTACTTAATCTGATTATTATCGGCCCATGGCAGTCCGACATTGAACATGGCAAAGAAAAGAGCAAAGAAACATGAGTCTAACTATGCACTGCCATCAAATTACAGTTACGAAATATATTAATATATGAAATTGAACAAAATTATGAGAGTATATATATATAGCACAAAGTGGTCATCCAACCCTAAAATTTAGAAAAATGGTCCTTTCACCCTAAAATTTAGAAAAAATACATTATATATAAAACAAAAGATTTTTCTCTCAGAAAAAAGATTTATTCGATTACTTTTTTTATCTTTTATTCGATATTAGAATATTTCCATCTATATTTTAACTATCTATTGACGCTAAAATATTTTGCCTTTTAGAAATTGTGAATCGGTGGGTGTTTTTAAAAAAACTGACTTATCCCAACGGATTTTGAAATTTTGATTAAAGGTGGGCTAATTAGACGGAGTCGTTAGTTGGTAAATGTTTAAATAGATATACCAACTCATCTGAATTTTTAGTTTTAATAGATAAGATGACCCACATGTAACTCCGTAAAATTGTCTTACAACCAAGATTCAAAGAGTTCGGAAGCTTGCTTAAACAAGGAGAATATGTTAGGAACCCCCGACTTTTCATGTATGCCAAGAAATACGTCGTTTTCTAAATTTTCTAAGTGCATTATCTTGAAACTACTTTGAGTTTCTATTCCTTCGGACAAGGGATTTTTGCTCTGAAAGTCTTTTGAAAGCTTAAATTTATATGAATGTCTTTTGAAAAATTATTTTATTAAAAAAATGTCTTTTAGTATTTAGAAAATCGTTCTTTAAGATTTATTTTCCCAAAATGGTTATATAGATATAGATTTGTAGGAAATTAATATTTTTGGAAAATAAATTTTATAGAAATGTTCATTTTGGTTTGAAAAAACATTTAATTATATCATAATATAGTGATTAAAATAGGGTTTTAACAAGAAAAATAGTTTTTACAATTTTTTTTGTCAAATACGAAATAAGGCTAAAACTTCTTTCAATTTTGGTCTAAAGTTTATTCTAATAACGTAATTTGATATAATTTTGAAAGATCTTTTTAATTTTTATTTGAAAACCATTTTTATGTGACAAAATAAAACAAAGCACAAAAAATAGGGTTGAAATTATCTATGGGTATAGAAGTCATTAAAGTAACCCCCAAGCATATCAAAATAATCAAATCCACTATAAATGTGGGCCTTAAATCCAACATTAAAGCATGAAAATTATCTAAATTGTTTTAAGGCCCAAAAATAATTACAAATCACTAAATTCAAATTTTGATATTTTTACAAGAAAAATTAATATTTTTGTAAGACTCTATTCATATAAATAATAAATAAAGTCTACCTTTATGTAAGTAGAATTTTACAGGAATATTAATTTTCCTTATAAAAATATTAATTCTCTCAAAAAAAAAAAAAAAAGACTACTAAACTCGGGCTAACTCTATATGTAAATTTAAAAATTATCAAATTTTTTTTGGTATAAAATAAATTTTATTTATTTTTGGTCAAATACTAATAAATTTTACATTAAAAAATACTTTCTTCAGTAATTCTACTAGTAAAAAGTGTTTCATGTCATGGTACCACTGAGCAAAATAACCGGTTGACTTGAAAAGGCAATATGAGAGAAACACCCCCCTCTCCCCGGAAATGTCAGCCTACAATAATTGTTTCGGCCCCAACATGTCTGTGCACCACGAAATATATAACCATGTAATAATCATTTGTCAAAAATGTCTTAAGAGAAGCAGTACGTTCTTTTTAATTCCAAATATATTAGTGTGTGTTAGTCAATTACAGTGGCTCCCAGTCCATCAAAGTCTACATAAATTATAACTATGTATTAAAATAGTCTATTTACATAATTAAATTATTGCTCACTTAATTGGAATCTTGTTTTTTTTTGTTGCTTTCAATTTAGTATGTACACTCATCTAAAGTTTTTTAGTATGCAATCATTGCACCTGCTTTCGGTTTGTCACAACTCACAAATAATGACAATTAAATTATTATTATTGTTATTATTATTATTATTATTGTCTAGGTAATTAATTAAAAATTATTTATATAATAAATTAAGCAGAATTATTTTCATATACCCTCAAATCCAAATATAAGAGTCATTTTGACAATTTGAAGTCATCCTAAGACCTTTTAAAAACAAAATTGATATGATTTTGTTTAATTCTATTTAATTCATTTATAAATATAATAAATTGTATATAGAAGTACTAATAATTTCAGTATTTCGCCTCATATCTTAAATAAATAGGAGGCATTGACAACAGGTTTTGTTAAAGAATAAATATAAGTGCATAATATCCAAATATAATACTAAATATTATATTCATTTTAATTATTAAAAAGTGGGATATTGTATTAAAATTCGTGTCATATTCCACTTTTTAATAACTAAGATAGATGTAATATTTAGTATCATGTTTGGATATTGTGTATGTAGACTTGTTTTTTGTTAAGTCACAATGCTACACTAGGTGGACAGTTTATCTGCCCTTTAGATTGTGTTTGTATGTTTTTATTTAAGGGAAATGGAAGGGAAAAAATAAAAATTCAACCCACCAAATTCCATGTTTGTGAGTTTTTTTATGGAGGAAGGGAAAGAATTTAGAGGTAAAATTGATTCAACTTTTTTGCTTAAATTTTTTCCATCAAAATGGGAGGATTTTGAGGGATAAGAAAAGATGGGAAAGTAAGATATTTATATTACAAAAAATAACCTTGTAAAATAAATAATATGACAATTTTGCCTCTCAATTTACCAAAAAATAGTAATTTTTCTTGTTGCTTTTTGGTCGAATGAACGGATATGATTTAATCAAGAGATTGATGTATGGCTTAGATTTGATCAAACCTTAGTATTGATCGAGCGACTGCATGTTATTCTGATTTGAATTTGCGACTGAGATTAATTCTTTATGATCTTCTAGCGTAGATATGTTTGATTTTGACTAAACCTGGTAAGCAAGTCGAGCCGGGCCAAGCCATAGGGCCAAATTCGAGGCGGGCCAAAACATCCCAGATTTTTGTGGGCTGAAAATAAAAGGCTCGTAGTTAGGATTGGGCCGTCCCGACCCTCATAATTTTATTTTTTTTCATTTTGCACAGCAATAAAAAAAACTCAAATTTTAGAGCCCAGATTTATGCAAACAAGTGACAACAACGATTAACCAAGAATAACTTAACGAATAAGTTGCATAAGACTCTTCCACTTCTAATCTGCAAAGTGCCAAGTCAAGTCATAAAAGTTCAAGCAGGCTCCAACAATAACAGATTTTAGAGCTAGTTATAAACCTTTCTCTAAAAAAAAGAAAAAGAACATAGAATAAGATGGAGGAAAATTGTTCAGCACATTAGCACATTGTAGTTACTCCAAATACACCCAATTAAGGTATGCATATCAAGTTCCCACAACCATTTGCACTTTCCTTGCAAATCCAAATGCAATTATGTTACATGAAAATCAATATCAATCAAAGCATATATGAAATGCAATCAGATCAGAGTGATCCTCTAAATCAATATCAATCGGGTATTTATATTAGAAACTCAGATGCAAAAAACAAGTTCAATATCGGCAAATTTATTGGAGATGGCGGAGTCGGTCCATCTTGGGGTTTGCCTTGTGGTTCAAGAGGAGGACTTATTTTGTTTTGGGATTCAGATGGGGTTGGTTACGTTAACGGAACAGGGTCGGATTGTGTTTTGGAAGCGGCTTTTATAAGCTTTCAATGTTTGGTTTTTCGGAGTTTGTGTTTTTCGGCCTCAGACATTTCGAAATCATCTCTCTTATTAGTATTATGATGTACAATAGGTTCGACAGTGTTTATTTGGATTTCTAGAATAGTTTGGGAGGGTTTGGTGGCCTCGACAATATTAAAGAAGGGTTTAACTAGTTCGGCAGTTACACTTTGCAAACATGGCCATTAAGGGATACACTGGTCTTTTCGGTTTATCCAGTTAGTATTATATTTCTGGTGTTACTCTCCTATTATAAATTTTTTATAACATGAGTGTGGGGGAAAATGCTGGGATATAATTTATTGGATTTTGAATTCGATGTAGGGCCCAAGTTTATTCACGGTTTGGAGTATGGTTTGAACTATTTTTTACGCATTATGATGGACCTAATATTGAGGCAAGCCCATTCAAGTGTCCTTTGGGGCGACTTAACAAAATCAAGAGGGTCGAAGTCTATGTTGACTTAGGATTCTACATTAGATTATGATTCCAGATCTTAGGGGTGATAAGGATTGACCAGTCAACATCATATTCATAATTGGATTCTAATTAGGACTTCCAAATCCTAATTGGCCACGAATGCAAAATTTTAAGGCAGTGAAGAAAAGTATAAGTACAACCACAAACAAGGACTTATAGTACACAATCTCTCATACACAACTCATTTACATCAAATATCAATTTATTCCAGTAGTTTAGGTTCTCCATTGTTTACGCTTTTTGGCTTATACTTATTCTCATGCCAGAGCATCCCCGGACGGCACAAGTCGTCGTAGTTTTTGGAGATTGTTTACTATTGTTCCCTATGCAAGTTGATCATGGTTTAGTGATTTCTACGACGTACAAATTCAGGCGTTAACAAACCCTTTCAGAAGATCTTCCATAAACTCGAAGCATTAAGTCATCTAGTAACATGGGCCATTGAGCTAAGTCAATTCAACATCTCTTACAAACCCTGCAGCATAATCAAAGGTCAGATTTTGGTAGCTTTCCTCGTTAAATGTTCCTTTCGCCCACCCGAAAGTCAGCCCTAGAGCCACAACCACCAATGGATCACCCTAACACGATCTGAAATTTGTATTTGGATCCATCCACCACATAGAGAAGTGGTGCATTTATACTAATCACTAGTATGGATGGCTTTGAAGTCAAACACGACCTTCGCTTCTCTTTTCGTGTCAACAAGAACGAGGCAGAATATGAAGTCAGCTTATCAGCATTCGCATTGTAGGCGTACAATAAATTTCAATTTGTGGTTAATTCGATAATTATCGGGAGAATATCAGGCTAGAGAGCAGAAGATGATAGCCTATTTGGCAAAGGTAAATGTTTTAACAACTTCCTTTGAAGAATTTGTACTGGAAGGAATAGACAGAGAAAATAATTCAATGGCAAACTCCTTCTCTAGGGAGTAATTATTTAGTGGTCCATGGGCATCTGTCACGTGGTGTTCCACACCTCTCATGTGTTACCACTTCAGCACTTAAACTGAATCTCTAGGGAGTAATTATTTAGTGGTCCATGGGCATCTGTCACGTGGTGTTCCACACCTCTCATGTGTTACCACTTCAGCACTTAAACTGAAATGACTCACTTTAAGTGCTGAAGTGACAGCACATGAGTGGTGTGGAGTACCATATGACAGGTGCTGTGATAGCCCGAGATCCCACCTTTCTTAATTAAGTTCAATTATATCTGGATTACATAATGATTAACTTAACACCTTATTAACCGGGATCCCGTGCGTCAAACCTTGACCTTTGACCTTTAAAACCATTGAGTTGACCATAAATTCGGTCCATATATATTTTTTTTATCTTAAAACTTATTTAACTTACATTCGTTAAACCTGTCTCAAGATCGCAATGTTCACTTACCTTTCATTAAACTTAGGTCAAACATTATAATTTGTGACCGAGTCTATTACAATTACTATAATCATATTTATTCATGATTTAACATACTCTTTAAATAAATTTCGCCATGAAGTATTCATACATGGCCTTGACTATACACATGTTCCTGTTCACAAATACCTTTTTACCTTCATCTATATCATATATGTCCTTGTCTACTTATAACTGATTCATACATCAACCTGCTTACCTCATACCTGTATCATGCATAACCTGCTCCATATATATTTTCCATACATGCGAGTTCTAGTATATGTAGACCCGACTAACATCAGAATACATCAAGCTATAACTTTTACATCTTTTAACTGATAATACATCCATGCACATTCATTACTATGAATTTACAAATTATACACTTTTTTTTTTTTTTTCAAATCTAGGTTTAACATTTAAGACCACACTGTTACATCACTTGCATTTATACCATTTACATATAACAACTTTGCCCGTGCTTATCCATGCATTCACTTTCCTTACCTTAGCTTAACCGGAACATCCGGCCTCCTTGTACTTTACCTGAAAAGTTAGTTTATAGCAAGAATGAACATAAAGCTCAGCAAGTAATTCAGATAACACCTTTCATGCTCACAATTCCAAATATGCGTCATGCATCCTTTACCTTAACATACTATGCTTAATGTCACGTAGTTCACTTAGCAATTTAATCCACATAGTTGCACATAAGGCACATTCAACTCACAGGCTATCACGTAGCTCACATAGAATATCTAATACACTTAAGTCTGAAAAACTTGCCTGTACGCCTTTATATACTTAACCTGTACTTCCTCAATCATCTTTCGTTATCCGTCTTGTCGGCTTGCTCATTTCGAACTCTGTCTGTCAACATATAACTTATATGTCATTATAAGATCATAAACTTGTATAACTTATCAAACTAATTTCATAAATACATGATCATCTGTCTTTAACCATTTCACATTTGATGTATTACACCTTGTGTAGGTTTATAATACACCCTAACGTGATTTCAACCTTTTTCACAACCCTAAACATACTTTGGCTTGGCTTTAGGCATGTTATATTATGCCATTCATTATCTCATTATACCACAACACCCTTTACATAGTCTATTTTTATCAATCTAGGGTTTACATAACTTATCTCTATCATTTAGTATCAAAACATTTCATTTCGGGTCAAAAATATCATTTTTTTAAACTCTGTCCTCCATGGCCCCGGCCGGATTTTGGCCTAAGAAACCACGGCCCCGGCCGTGACCTCTTAGCCAAACTTGGCCCCGGCCGTGGTTTTGCCTACAAAAATCTGGCCTAGGCCGTGGCCCAGAAATCTGAAATTTTGATTTTTGCTACTGCTTTGATGAATTTTAATTCTTTAACCGTACATCCAATTGACACCAAATTTGGTACACATGTAGACCTCATACCATAGTATTTTATAAAATTTTCTATTGCCTCATTTGACTTCTCTAAATCATAGATACACTAGTCCATAGGAGGCTTGTTCGCAACAGTTCAACACTTAGAAAATTTTCTGAACTTTGAAAACCAACTTTTGCAACTTTGTGATTTTTGGCCATAGGCTTTAAAATTCCATTCCGACTCTTGATATAGCTCACATACATCATATAGGACATGTCCCAACTTTCAAAATCGTAAAATTTCGCACGAGGCGACTTTTGTCCATTAAAATCCGTTTAGAGTCGAAACGATCGATTTCGATCGTTCGAAACTTATTTTCATTCAAATTCTCATCCATTGATTCCCAAATCAATATAAACATGTGTAATAACATAAATTTAGGTCATTTAACTTTATTTCACCTTTAAATATCCACAATGGCCAAAAATCACCATTTAGGTGCAATTTCACCAAATTTCATAAACTTTCCTTAACTTTTCATTTTCCAAAACATATACTATTTTGGCCCATCTTTGCAAAACTTAATTCCAACACTTCATTTAACACATATAGCACCTATTTGGCTTCAATGGGCCTTCAAGATCTTTAAAACTTTTCATTTGAATTAATTTTTCCAAAAAGTTCATTTTAGGCGTCAGCGAACGTTTTAAAATGTTTAAAATCCTCAATTGTCGCCATAAACGCCAAACGACTTCCAAATCGTTTCAAACACATACATTAATATCAAACTTAGCTTTTTGGCCTCATTTGATCACCAATTACACAAAATGGCCAAAGTCACACATGGGTGACATTTTTACCCAACTTTTCAAAACTTAACACTTGAACCTCCTTTGAATTCTCAACTATACACATCAAATTCATTAACACATATACATTTAACCACTTTATCCACGTACATAACTTCTATATGAATCTTTCAAATCACTTTACAGATTATTACGTAGTCTATACAAAAAGTATAGCCTAATATTCAAACTTTTCCACACATGTCATGCTTTTAAACCATTTATAAACTTTGGAGGATATCTAGCATAAAAGTATACATAATTTTTACAGGATCAACACCTTTGTTTGGGGTTTCATCAATTTCAACAACAATTAACACACGATCCTCCATAAATCATGTTTTCTAGCTTTGAATTTAGACATAAATAGCACACCACCTTTGTTACACAACTTTCAAGCCTAGGGTTTTATCATCTACCCATCAAATAACATGTAACTTCACATAAATCACAAAATCAAGCCATGTATCCCAAAGATACATGCATGGCTACCCTTGTTTTTGAATTTAAACACATGAACATCAAAGTTTATAACTTGAACATGTCTTTACCTTCTTGTTTGGTTAACTTCTTCACATCAAAAGCTTCCTTATGATGAGTGCTTCATCTTTCCATCTTGCTCCAAGCCCAACCAAGCATCATAGCTTCTTGATTTTCAAGCTTTTCCCTAGCTTTCATGGCTTCCTTTCTTTTTCTCTCACTTCGGTTGCTCTCCCTTTTATTTTCCAGCAAAGTGATGAATAATGGACAACTTAATACTTACATATATTACATATATGCTCCAACTCTTAACTCAATATTGGCTAAGTTAACCATGCATAGTTAAGGGCATTAAGGGCATTTCACTTGATTAGCTAAGGATATTTTAGTCAATAAACCTTCTAGGACATCATTGTCATTAATTAGATTGTTAAGGGCACTTTAGTCATTTTCACCAAAATCTAGAGAATTTAATTCTCCAAAATTCATACATTACTCATTTTCATCCAAATTAATTTCTTTTTGATCCAAACTTGCTTCATCATGCTTGAGTCTTATTCCATCATTAAATACCTCATAATTGACTTATCTCATAACACTTATCACATTTTTAATCACCAATTTCATCAATCACATATTAATTATCATAACATTTTCTATAATTGGATATTATTCCATAATTTTCTACGAATCCCTTTTCGGTTCCTTATTCAATCCATTCCACTTTCCGACATCTCCCATAGTCAACTTACTAATCTTTTTCATAAATCGCTTCCTCGAGAAGTGAACCTCAACCGGATTACCACAATCCATCATTATTTATCCTTAATAATTCATATAATCATTTCTACGACTTTTACATTCTTTCACTTGCTTACTTAATACACAATGTCAATTTTCCACATACATGAAATTTACATACCTTTTACTCGTTCGCGAGAGTATTACATTCTATATTTACACATCATATCACAATTATTTTAATTCAATCATTCAAGATCAATTTCTTCATAATTTCCATATATTCACATATCATCCTTATAATCCTTTATTCTCTAGCTTAAACTCCTCTTCCTTTCTCAACTCAAATACATAATATGCACATACATTCAATCTATCACATAGAGCATTTTAGCACATTGATCATATAATAACTTACTCTTAATCATCCTTACACTTTTCATCATTCATAACTAGGTTTTAACTATTAACCTTTACTTAATTAACCATATTACTTATTTAGAAATCCTGTAAAATCCTGGGGTGTCACAGGTGCCTCAGGAGCATATAATAAATTTTCTTCTCCAAGCTTGCCACCTCAGAACACTTTGACTTGGAAGCTCGCCATGTGTGCTTACCTCAAGGTCACATATAAATTTACAAGACAATACCCATATGGGCATCATCTCTAAGCAACTTAGTCTCCTCACTATTAGATGTGTCCAGCAATAGGCTTGTTAGACAAATCCAGTGACAGTTAGGAATCGAAGTGCGAACTTGCCAAGGTTCAATGCGATGTCGAAAATAAGGTTCTTTATGGGGTACCCTTTGCCGCCGATAAAGACTAAAAGGTTGTCGATTTTAGCAATTGTAGGGATCAGGATGGGAAGTGGGTTCTTAAGTTTGGTTCAAATCATTAGTTTGAGGAATATAAGAAGATAAGGTTTATGCTAACATTTGAGAATTTTCTTTGGTTAATTAGTTTTGATTGTTGAGTTAAATTATCATCAAGTGAATTATATTTTTAATTCTATGTTTTATTTTTTATATTTATGTTATTACTTTCATACCCTCTTAATAATAATATTCAGAATAAATAATTAAAGTATTTTTTTTTAAATTTTATATGACCTATATACATTATACATAATAAAATTATATTTCTAACGTGCAATTCGTCTGGCCTACCAAAAGAGAACAAGATTGCCATTTTAAGAAACTTTGATGTATTAATTAATGATTATCAAAATTTGAGGGACAAATTGATTTTCGGCTAAATTTAAGGGGACAATTTTGTTATTAGCCCATTTCGTATTTCTCTTCTTTTACAAGTAATTTCTCTTGATACATATATATCTATAATATAAAATAGAGTGACTCAAATCCCAAGATTTCAACATCCAACGGTCTCAAATCAATTTAGACTTCAACATCCAACAGTCTAAAATCATTTGGGACTTCAACATTCAACGGTCACTAATCTATCGATCATTTTTTCCCCCAATTCAACATCTTTTTTTCAAAAATCTATCCACTTATAGTTTTTGCCCAAATCAAATTCATCACTACATTAATAATAATAATAATAATAATAATAATAATAATAATAATAATCTACTACAACAACAACAACAACACACAACAACAACAACAACGATAATAATAATAATAATTGTATTAATAATAATTATTATTATAAAAATAGTAATAATAATAATAATTGTGACGACTCCAAACTCAGGTCCCTTAAACCTAGGATCTAGTTCATCATTGTACAACATTTTCCTTATCATTCATGAATTACAATAATATTATAATTTCTAAATAATCATTTATTTAAAACTTTACTACATCTCTTTCTATTCCAGAATCGTAATCTTTACAAATTCTTAGTATGTCCCAATATCATACATGATACGACATTCTATTACAATCATTTTGAGTATTTAAATACTCACAATACATACTAATCATTTCTTTAATTACATAATCATTTTACATGTGCTATACAGACTCATAACTATAACAATCACTTAAACTTTCGGTGAAAGTAAAACGCAATCCTGATCTTTGATCTTTAACGAAATCTTCGAATATCTTGCACTTATCTGAAAGTGTTGATTTTATAGCAAGAGTGAGCACGACATCTCAGCAAGTCTAATAGTTACATATAACACCTTGCATGCTTCACATATTAAACATACTCTGAATTTTATACGTACATCATGCTTTTCATTTTATGAATGTTTCATACTTCTTATGCATCGCATATAATATACAACTAGCATCTATCAAGTCATGCTTCATATTCTATACATACTTCACATATAATCATACTTCATGTTTTTCACATATCACAAATATCATCAATATATCTTCATATCAATAATTTAATATAACATTGTTGCATAGCAATACACATAGGAGCAAATTCAGAAAAACTTGTCTGGTTCGCTTTTACCATTTAAGCTTATTTTGTGTCTTTCGTTCAACCTACAATTTATATATGAAATTGACATCATCATTAGTTATAATGACTATTATTTAGTCTTTATATAAGACTCTAACTTCAAATTATTAACTCTTAAGATGTCCGACAAACGAACCCTTAAGTTTCGGATAAAAATCCTAGCCCAAAATATAGTTCGGACATGTCGGGTACGCTTAACCAACTTATGCATTCACTACACGTTTATTGTACAACCCACTTTTAATAAATTGTCTAAATTAGTCACAAATTGACTATCTATATTGGTTTAATTCAATTAAACTTCTTTATTTTACATAACTTAATGATTTGGATATTTAATAATGTACCAAATATCTTAAAATATTATCTACCTTTGATAATATACAACTACATTCAAATATTATTAACCATTTAATATTATTTTAATCACTTATTAATATTATTAACCATTTAATAATATTTTAATCTCTTACTAATATTATTAATCAATTAATAATATTTTAATCAGTTATTAATATTATTAACCATTTAATAATATTTTAATCACTTATTAATATTATTAACCATTTAATAATATTTTAATCTCTTATTAATATTATTAACCATTTAATAATATTTTAATCACTTATTAATATTATTAACCTTTTAATAATATTTTAACCATTTATTAATGTCATTAATTATTTAATAATATTTTCATCATGTACTGATGTTATTACTCATTTAATAACCTTTTAATCTCATACTAATATTACTCACCATTTAATGATATTTTAATACTCTTCAAATAATACCAATAGTTAACGTTTTAATTGTGTTAACTTTAGTTTTTATTTTAACATTTAGCTACTATTTAGTCACTAATAGACTCAATATATATTGGTTTAGTATTTAAACACATTCATTTTACACTTATTTCAACTTAAATTTTCACTAAAAACTCGACCCAGACAACTAAAACATGTTTCTGGCAGTGTATTTGACCGTTGCGGCAATGGTACAAAATTTTAGAAACCCTAATTTGAGGACTGTTTATCCATCCTTTACTCAAATTGCTATTACTTCTTTATTTCAAAATATTTTGGGGTGATTCTTGAGTTCATTCTTATCAGAATTTCTCCCTCTACAACTTCTCTTTGTATCACAAATCCAAATTCTAAATGGAGGTAGGCTTAAAATCGCTTACAAGGACAGAATAAAAACTAGTTTCATAAATTCTTGATTCGATTGGTTCAAATATGATGCTACAAGCATTAGTTGCTAGATCATCATGTTTTATAACTCTACATACATCATATATAACCTATCTAATTCAACATTTAACAACATAAAATAAAAAGATCAAGATTAAGAAAACTTTTAACCTTCTACGTGATCTTCTTTTTGAAAATGGTTGGAACTTCTTCTTGATCTTCTTGTATGAACAAAAAATCACCCACCCTTAGTAACACTCAAAGTGTTTGCTTCTCTAGAACTCTCACAAATGCTCTAACTACCCTCTACAACTTTCTCTCTCTAAATTTTAGTGAATGGAGCAAATGAACCAACATTTGCACAAGTGTTGGACATTCTTATTTATAGAACTCTAGGATTTCACCATTAATTCTCTTAATCAACTAACATTAGTTCATTAAGGCTTTAATATTGCTTATTATTGCTTTGAATTACCATTTGATAGACCTTTGGTTGACTATATGAATTACTAGGGTGGTTGGGGGTTGTTTGAACCATTTTGCACTCAAAATTCACTTACAAGCACGTTCATTCATGTGGGGCCCAAAATTTGGAATTTGATATTTAATTACTCCAATTTGGCTTTATTTTTATGTCTTATATAATTATATAAGCATCCATATGTATATACACCAATATATGTATACATATTCACATATACATGCACAATACTTGCATTTTTCTCATATTTGACCTTTAAAATGTCACCCATCAACTTGACTACAAGCAACATATCACCAACACTTAACCCACATGTGGTTAACTCTCTAACTTAAGGCCTAGGGTTAAAGTACTACACTTAACCTTGGTCACTCAAATACCCAACCTTAGTTAAAGCTCATCTTATTAATCATACACACATCTTCAACCAAATAACTCAAGTAAGGTTAATTCTCTACAATCAAGTATACATATATATTTATATATTTACTAACACCTAACTCTAGCATTGGTTAAGGTTTTATTTTTATTACCACTTAGGGTTAACAATTAACCCAACAATGGTTAGTTCTCTACAAACATAAATTCATAAGCATTGACAATCTTAATTGACCGAGGTTGGTGAACCACCCCTTGGTTGAGTGTAAACAACAATTTTCCACCATTTAACTAATGTGTGATTAAGTACAAGTTTTTATTTTATCCATAGTTTATTCATTTAATCAACATTAGTTAACTCTCTACCAATTTATATACTTACGACATGTATATCTCTACACATATACACCAATAACCTTTTATTTAAATTACATCCTAACATGAATTAAGGGAATTGACAAAGTGAATGACCATTTTAAATGGAATCCACTCAATCCCCAAGTGGGGCCCCATATTTGGTTAACACTACACCATTTTTCATTTATTTTTATTATATATACATATATAAACAATACTTGTAATTTCTACTAACAATTAAGCAATGTATGGTTAATTCTCTACAACATGCAATCCATAGTTACCTACCAATTCTATCTTGGTAAATTATATACATGCATAATTGTATCTATAATATTCTTCCACCAATTAACTCATGTAAGGTTACTCTCTTCTAACAACTAACCAAAGGTGAAACTGTGACACCCCAGATTTTTACAGAATTTTCAATTGAGGGTTTTGGTTAATTAAGTAAAGGTTTGCAGCTAAAACCTAGTGTTGAATGATAGAAAGTGTAAGAAAGATTAAATATGATTTATTACGTGAACAATGTGCTATAAGTGATCTATGTGGTTGAAAGGCTTAAGAGGGACTCTTGGCTTAATAAGGTTCTATTGAACGTAAGAGGACTAGTTATGTATTTAACGTATATTAGCAATGTAGCAAATAATACAATTATTACGTGTATGAATTTCTATAATGAAATGAAAATAGAATGGATTTAAGATGAATGATTAATGGTAATACCTACAATAATGTAATTTGAAAGGAAATATGATAAGACATTATGTCGTGTCAGCAGATGATAAAGCGAATGTATAAATATATGTTTATGTATGTATTTGAGCAGATATAGAAAGAAGAGTTAAAGTTAGAGAAGTAAGGAAAATGAGGGAAGTATATGTGAATTGAGGCTTTCGTTATGAATGTTAACAGCGAACTTAATGAATAGACCTAGAGATGCGAGGTTGTGAGGATGATAAGTTAAGGTATGTATGTACGTGCAATGAAGAAGGAATCGTATGACCTATTTGGTCTGTTGAGTATTAAAGGAATAATAAGGACAATAATTGTGAATATTTAAAGTTATTAAGAAATTGATCTTGAATGATGAAAATAAGATAATCGTGACATGATGTGTGAATATAGAATGTAATACTCTTGAGGATGAGTAGAAGGAACGTAGATTTGATATACGTTGAGAATTGATATTATATGAGTAGTAAACAAGTAAAGGGACGTAAAGTCGTAAAAAATGTATTATGAGCCTAAATGGATAAATGATAATGGATTTTGGTAATCTAGTCGAGGTTCGCTTCTCGAGAAAGCAGTTTATGGAAAAAGGTGAGTAAATTGACTAATTGAGATGTCGAAAAATTGGAATTTATTGAATGGAACCAAAAAGGATTCGTAGAAAATTTAATATGAAATATTATGCAAATTTGCATTTATTGGCAATTAATATAATTAATTGAAAAAATTAGTAATTGAAAATGTGACAGGTGTTATGGGACAAGTCAATTATGAAGTATTTAATGATGGAATAAAATTCAAGCATAATGGGATAAGTTTGGATCAAAAATGACTTGAATTGGCTAAGAAATAAACAAATGTTGAAATTAAAGAGATTAAATTCTTTAGGAAAATGGAGTAATGACCGTGCTACCCTTGAAAGATGTGGAAATGACGTTGGTGTCCTTAAATGGTGCAATGACCAATATAACCTTAGTTAGCCAAGAGAAATGTCCTTAATGCCCCTAACCATATATGAGTTAACTTAACCAAAGGTGGTTAAGTGTTGGAAAATTCAACAAACTAATAAATGTATATATATGTTAAGCATGCTAAGCTTACTTAGCTGATTTTCTTTCCTCATTTTCGAAAGTTGCTAGATAAGTAAGAGAGTTCTAAGAGAGAAAAAGCAAGAAGAGCTAGGGCTTGAGAAATTGTTAGAGAAAGTGATCAAGAGGTGAAGAAATAGCTATCAATGTGGTGAATCAAACCTTGAGAAGGTTTATATCAAGAAGGAAGAAGGCTCAAAGAAGGTATAAAGAGTTCTAACCTTGAAAACTTAGCATTTTTATGTTTAAATGCAATAATAGATGAAACCATGCATGTATTCATGGTTAGATGTGAAGATTATGTGTATTACATGCTATATGTTTGGTGAATCATGAAACCCTAAGTTCAAAGGTTGTAGAACAAAGGTAACATACTATTCATGTATGAATTCAAGCTAAAAACTATGATTTAAAGGATGATCATGTGTTCTTTGTTGGAAATTTTGATGAAACACTAGTTCAAAGTGTTGATCGTGTTTGATGCAAGAAAATTATTTTGCTAGATAGTATTCAAGATGCCTAAATGGTTTAAAGGAATGACTTGTGATAGAAAATTGTAATATTAAGCTATACTTTATGTATAGATTAAATCATAATCTGTAAAGTGCATTAGAATGTGCTGTTAGAAGTTATGTGAACTTATATAGTTGTTAAATGTGTATGTGGTAGCCTATGTGGTTTGTAGAGTTTGAGTTGTCAAGTGAGTATAAGTTTTGGAATTTGAAAAGTTGATAAAATGATGTCAAAGTGTGATTTTTGGCAATTTTGAGAAATTAAAGGTGAAATGAAGTCAAACGACTTAGTTTGATGTTATTACACGTGTTTAGGTTGATTTGGAAATCAACGGATTTGAATTTGAATGAATTGGCGATTCAAATGATCGAAATCGATCGATTCGATTCAAAATGAATTTTAACGGACAAATATCGGCACATGCGAAGTTTTATGGTTTTGAAAGTTTGAACATGTCAAATATGACCTAGGTGAACGATGTCAAGTGTTAGAATGAATTTTGGAAGAAAATGGACAAAAATCACAAAGCTGGAAAAGTTGAGCTTTGAAAGTTAGAAAATGTTCGAAGTCAGAAAGTGTGTTGAACAACCCTTTTACGGGCTAAAGTATCACTGATTTCGAGAAGTCAAATAAGGCAAGTAAAATTTTTGTAAAATACTATGTAGTAAGGTCTAACACTATTCCAAATTTGGACTTAATTGGATGTATGGTGAAGGAGTTAAAAGTCATCAAAGTAGCAACAAAAATCAGATTACGTTTCTGCAGGACTACGCGGCTAGCGCAGTGTTTAACACTGAATACTGCGCCGAGGCGCAATGTACTGTTCATGGGCAGAGAGGACTTCGCAACCAGCGAGCTCTGAAGGCGCCGGGGCAAAATGTCTGTGCACTTGAAAAAAATTTAAGCTCCCAAAAAGCTATGTTTTGACATGGACTGATAAAGATGAATTATATAAACCCTAGATAGTTAAAGAATGGCCAAAATAAAGGGTGTCAAGGTATAATGGAATGATAAATGACATAATGTAATATGCCTAAAGCTAAGTCAATGCATGTTATGTGTTATGAAAATGTCAGAAATAAGATAATGATGTATTATTAATCTACATATGGTGTAATACATCAATTGTGATAGGAATAGAGATTAATGGTTATGTAATTATGGATTGAGTTTAATAAAGATTATTAAGTTATTATCCTACAATGATGAATATAGATTGTATGTTTTCAGATAAGGTTTGAACAAGCAACCTGAGTTAAGCAATGATAGCAGGGCCAAGAGAGGCGACAAAGGTTAAGTAAATAAAAGCGTACAGACAAGTTTTTTAGACTTAAGTGTGTTAATTGTTCTATGTGAACTATGTGTTAGTTGAAATGTGCACTCCATGCCACTATGTGTATTAACTGTTAAATGAATTATGTGACTTTAAGCATAGCATGATAAAGTAAAGAGGCATGACACATAGTATAAATGCGAGCATGAAAGGTGTTATCTGAATTACTTACTGAACTTTATGCTCACTCTTGCTATTAACTAACATTTCAAGTAAAGTACGAGAAGGTCGGAGGTTCCGGTACAGCTAAGGTAAAGAATGTGAATACATGGAGATGCGTGAAGAAATTTGTTAATTGAAATTGTGAGATTCTCATGTTAACAGATAAGGTTAAACCTATATGATAGAAATAAATTTATGGTTTGTAAATCCATATAAATATATGAGCATGTATGTACTATTTGAGGTAAAGAATGTAATGAGCTATATAATGGTAATATTATTGTAAGTCGAGTCTGATATATACTCGAACTTGCATGTATGGTAAATATGCATGGATCAGGTTATGTATGTGTACAGGTGTATATGAACAGGATCAGATACAGAACATGTATATTTAGACAGAGCCATGTATGAATAGTTCGTGGCGAATTTTATTTACAAGTTAGGTAAATCATAAAATATATATGATTATAAAATGGTAATAGACTAGGTCACAAATTTTAAATGTTTGACCTAAGTGCTAATGAATATTAAGTAAGCGTTGCGATCCTGAGACATGTAAGGAATGTAAGATAAAAAAAATATGGATTGCATTATGGTCAACTCAATGGTTTTAAATAGTTAAAAGTCAAGTTTTAACGCACGAGATTCCAGTTAATATGATTTAAAGTTAATGAATATCTTATCTAGACATAATTGGACTTAATTAAGGTAATGTGGTATCTCGGTGCTGTAATATCCCAGATATTTTCAAGATTTTAAATAATATATTAATTGATTTTATTAAAGGTTAATGTTTAAAACCTAGAATGTGAGAAGTAAGATGTGTAGAAAATGGGTAAACATTTTTTTTAACATAATGTATTTGTTAGAAATTAAATGTGAAAATATTTTATGATGCCTATAGAGAATTTATGAAGGAAATAAATTCATTTGGGAAGTGAAAACAGTTATAAGGATATATATACATAGTTATATATTTCTAGAGTTGTGTTTGTTAGCCAAACAAGGAGATGAGTAAATTAATACTCAATAAAATTAATAAATTAATTAGTTTAAATATGAAATAAGAATGAAAGTCATGAAATATAATTAATTATGTTAATTATATTAGTTATGAGTTAAAGTTATAGAGGAGCTAGAATTATTGTCGATGATGGCAATAATAAGAAGTAATTAATTAAGAAATTAACTTAATTATTAAGTTGAGGTATAGAATTCAAAGGTGAGATTAAAATAAACCCAATATGTTAATTGTTGTAAGTCTTGTTGAGGATTTATATAGAGGTCCAAATAAATTTAAAGATTTAACCTCATGAAGAGTCCAAGTAATTTAATTACTACTAGTGGACTAGCCCAAAAGGATTATATGTGTTAGCCAATATGGGAATATTTACATGAAGAGGGTAATTAAATAAGAGAGCCCAATAAAAAGTAAGTTATGTAGCCCAAACCATTAAAAGTCAAATGATGGTCAATGGTTGGGAGAAGCATTTCAAGTATTGATTGAGTGTAGAGAATTAACTAGTGTAGGGTTAATTGAATAACCCTAGTTGGTAGACAAGAGAGTGCATTAACCAATCATTGGTTAATTGCTAGGTAAATAAAGGTGGTGTTGAGAATTAACTATGGATGAGTTAATTAAGTAACCCAATGTGGTAGAATTAATTATGGCAAATCTAATTGGATTATATTATAAGTCCAATTGAGTTATTAAACTAGGTCAAATTAATTAACCTAGTAGTTCATATAATTTAATTTGAACATTGATTTATGTAATAATTAACCAAGCCCAATGTTTGTTTTAATTAAATGTAACATAGGGTATTTAATATTAGCCCAATGTAGTAAATAGATCGAGCCCAACCAAATTAAATAAATGAGTCCAATATAATTTAATTCTAAGGTCCAAAGTGGAGCCCAATGTACAAGTATAGGTGATTACGTATACATATATTGGTGTGTATATATATGGATACTTATATAATGATATAGGACATAAAAATAAAGCCAAATTGGTGTAATAAATTGTAAATCCCGAATTTTGAGGGGGCCCCACATGAAAATGTTGAGTGTGGACTTCCTATGGCTTCAATTACACTCCAAAAGTTGCTTACAAGCAACCTTGATGGATGTCACACCAATAGTCATTCATGGTAGTCATTTCATGCAATAGTAATCTAGTTTAAGCTTCTAATTTCACCAACACTAGTTGATTAGGAGGTTAATGAAGGATTAACATTTTGCTATAAATAGAAGTGTTCCACTCATTGGTGAGGTTGGTTGGTCATTTGTAGCATTTTCTAGAGAGAAAAAGGGAGAGCTTCTTGAGAGATATAGAGAGTTACTCTTATGAGATTGATGATCCACCAAGAAAATTTGCTAGAAAATGGACAAGAGGGAGTCACAAGTCAAGATCAAGTCAAGAGGAAGGAGAACATCCATGTATAAAAGGTTAAAAAGTGCTCTAAACCTTCTTTAGTTCATTTTTATAGTTTAGATATGATTTGAACGGTTAAAATGTATTTTTAACCGATCAAAAGTTATTTTGATGATCTATGTTAGTTCCCAGAGGCACACAAGTGATCTAGAAGGGGGGGGGTTGAATAGATCTTTTGGAAATTTTTACTTTAAGAATTCATTACCAAGTAATTCATTTACTCGAGATTTGTTTGCACAACGGAATATTAGTTTGAAAACACCCCTTAAAGATTTGTAAAACTTCTCCGTTGAGTTAAGACTATATTGGAGAAAGCCACTTGTTAAGTAAATCAATTAACAGTCATATGTATATATATATATATATATATATATATATATATATATATATATATATAAGACATAATGTAATTGACTGAAAGTAAATAACACCCGAGAGTTTTAAGTGGTTCGGAGACTGAATAACTCCTACTCCACTCTTCTACTACAACGAGTAGGAAATCCACTAAGGATGATTCATACAGAACCCTTCAAGCTCATTAGCCTGGAAACTCTGATTCACTAAGAATCCTTCAAACCTAGCAGGTTTGGCTAATTTAGTCACTTAGACAAGGACATTACTGCCCTCTTCAAGTCCAGCAGACTTGGCTCCTTTAGTCACTATGACAAGGACAGTACTGCCCTCTTCAAGTCCAACAGACTTGGCCCCCTGCTTGTTGATAGATAATGGAGTTGCTACTGAGTTTGTACTTTAAGTCTCATTGTTTCTAAACACTCAGTAGCATGGTGTGATCATTCCTGAAATAATATTGAGTTCGGCAATGATGCTTGACTTCTTTATATGATCAATATCTTCTTGTGATCACCCATTGTGCTGCTATGCTTTTACACTTCAACTCCTGTGGTACTTGATAACTTGTTCGAGATGAACTCCTGAGATGACTGTAAAGCTTCTTCCTTTTGGTACTCAGTTGTTCCTTCTTATCATAGACAGTTTTAACGCTTCTCATGATGGGCTTCTGAGATGACTGTGATGCTCCTTCCTTTTGGTACTCAGTTGCTACCATGTATGTATCAAGTTGGCGTTAAGCTTTTCTCTACCATGTGCCTAGCAGCTCTGAACACTTTTCTTGTAATAGAGTCATTTATCTCTATATTTCTCTCAATTAAGTGTTAGTGTTCTTATGGATCGTAGAGTCCTTCAGCATATTCATTTTCTGTTTCACTCTACGATCAGTTGTTGTCTACCATCATCTCACTTGTATATTCAACAACTCGTTTTTCTGTTTGTTATGTAAGCCTTTATATCTCTTAGCATATTTTACCGTTGAAAGAAATCCCGTTGGTTTCCTTTGGCTTTGTGCAGATCTTTAATATCTTCGATGTTGACTTTCTTGCCGCTTGTGTCAGTGCTTTTCTCTTTTCTGACATGTTCTGATATATTGACCTGTAGCTCAGCTTTCTCTGAATTTATAGCCGTTGCACTCCCAGAGTTGTTCAGCAAGGATTATTATTTCCTTTGTTAACTAATCTTCTGATTCATCAATAAATACCTTCCTTGACTTTTAGAACTAACTATTCTGATGCATTCAGAGATGTCCCATTGGTCTGACTTTATTCACCATCTTCCTGAGCAGTGGGTCCTGACTTATAGTCGTTTAGGCACAAAGTCTTCTGTGATTCTGACATGCATCTTATTTCTCAAGAGCACTTACTCTTTCTTGAATCTGGGCGGGGAGTATACTAATTTCTCTCACACCATATTGTCGTTCTGTTAGTTTACTGGTTCTGAACTACTCAATGAATTTGTCGAGTGATAGACTGTCCACTTTGATTCTGCGAATTCAGCTCCATGAATATTACTTGAGGAATGTCAAGTGAAACATTGAGTTAGAACAATCTTTTCTCTTACTCTACGACCTTGCTGTTCTGGTCAGATTGCAGAGTTTGTGCTTGCAGTGCTTTGCTTTGATTTTGTTCTACGAATTTGTTGGTCTTTGATCAAATCGTAGAGTTTGTTGACTGTAGTGCTTCTTAGTGGAATCGTTGAGTTGTTGTCTTTGTTGGTACATCCTTTAATTCTACTCAACGATTGTTCCATATGTAAAGCAATTTTCTGCATTGCCTCGTCATTCTGTTTCACTCTACGACTTCTTCCATCTGTGCAGATTTCCATTGCATGTGGTTTATCTTCGAATTTACTCTACGACCTTGCTAGAGTGTGTATGTCGTAGAGTACATTTCTTCTCTGGTTCAGCGTTAACTGCAGGTTGGCTTAGCTGTCCGTTCAACGATCGTAGAGTTAAGCTCTACAATTTGTACTAGATCAGTTCTTTAACCTTGCTTGTAAATTCAGTAGACCTCTTGCCCATCTGACTCTCTTTGATGATCGTAGAGTTATCCTGGTAGGGAGTCGTAGAGTTCACTCTACGATCTATACATAAACGTTGAGTCTTCTTTGTAAGGAATCGTAGTGTCCGTTCTACGATCGTATAGACTGATCAGATCAAACATAAGATCAACCTGAAAGATTTGATCTTTTCTAACTAAGTCCTTTCGTACATTATTACATCATTATATATTGAAAGGACTCTACAGACTTTGTCAAACACAAATACAACAATGATTCATTCTTATGCTACTCTGCTTATATCATACATCTTTTATGCATAGTGACTTCTATTGAAAGATCAACCTAACATTTCTGATCTTTAAAATCTAAGTCCTTTGTACACAGATATCTTTTAAAAGGACTTTACAACATTTGAATCTCCAACCTTCATTTTCTTTTATGAGACAAGATAGTTTTCAACAAAATCATATTTATGCTAAACAAGTATGTAGATTTACAGTATTTAGACATAGGTAACTTATACCATACATACATGATCAGGTAGACACATAATTTGATTAACATATAATTACTTTGTCAATTAAGCACATAAGCACATTAACACATATGCACTTTGTCAGATACACATTAACAATCAACCAAGTAAACACATTTACCACAATCCTTTTTTGCACAACAGTCATCATTATCAAATCAAACAACCTTCAACAATCTAGAAGTCTAAAACTATGATATATAGGTATATTCATTGTTTGATATAGTTAATACATGTATTTGTATGGGTGGTACGCAAAGAATTAGAAGGAAAGTCCATATAACGATTTACCAGTAAACCCCTAAGTGGTTTGATCTTTAAATTTCGTGTCAAACATTTTCAAAAATATGATTGAACCATGAAATATTATAAAACAAGAAGTTAGGAAGACAACAACACTAATTTGGTGTCATTTGGATGTGTAGAGTTTATTTTATTCAAGTTCAAACCATTAAAACTAAGGATTTGTGATTTTAGTTTTCACTTTGTCCTTGTGATCAGTTTTTAGTCCACTTAGGTTTGGAATTTGGATTTTGTGATATAAAGAGAAGTTGTAGAGGGGGAAATTCTAATGAGAATAGACTCAAGAATCACCCCAAAATATTTTGTAATGAAGGAGTTATGGTAGTTTTAATCAAAGGAGCAAAAGTTGAAAAATCTAAAAAATGGCATTTCTGCAGTTTCTGCAACACAAGGGTCGGGGCCCTTGTTTTACACTATAAAGGAGGGCTGGGGCATTCAAAACAGAATGTCCAAGTTTTTGGGTCGGGTCGGGTCGGGTCGGGTCGGTCCGGGTCGGGTCGGGTCGGGTCGGGTCGGGTCGAGTTTTTAATGAAAATTTAAGTTGAAATAAATGTAAAATGAATGAGTTTGAATACTAAACCAATAGATGAAGTTTATTAGTAATTAATTGGTAGCTAAATATGTAACATAAAGACTAATATTAATACAATTAAAAAGTTAACTATTGGTATTATTTGAAGATTATTAAAAAATTATTAAATGATCAATAATATTAGTATATGATTAAAAAGTTATTGAATGATGAATAATTTTAGTAAGAGATTAAAATATTATTAAATGATTAATAATATTAATAAGTGATTAAAATATTATTAAATGGTTAATAATATTAATAAATAATTAAAATATTATTAAATGTTAATAATATTAAAAAATGAATAAAATATTATTAAATGGTGAATATTATTAGTAAGTGATTAAAATATTATTAAATGATTAATAATATTAAGAAGTGATTAAAATATTATTAAATGGTTAATAATATTAATAAGAGATTAAAATATTATCAAATGGTGAATAATATTTGTAAATGATTAAAATATTATTAAATGATTAATAATATTAATAAGTGATTAAAATATTATTAAATAATTAATAATATTAATATGTGATTAAAATATTATTAAATAATTAATAATATTAATAAGTGATTAAAATATTATTAAATGATTAATAATATTACGAAGTGAATAAAATATTATTAAATGGTGAATAATATTAGTAAGTGATTAAAATATTATTAAATGATTAATAATATTAAGAAGTGATTAAAATATTATTAAATGGTTAATAATATTAATAAGAGATTAAAGTATTATCAAATGGTGAATAATATTTGTAAATGAATAATATTTGTAAATGATTAAAATATTATTAAATGATTAATAATATTAATAAGTGATTAAAATATTATTAAATGGTTAATAATATTAATATGGGATTAAAATATTATTAAATAATTAATAATATTAATAAGTGATTAAAATATTATTAAATGGTTAATAATATTTGAATGTAGTTGTATATTATCAAGGGTAGATAATATTTTGAGGTATTTGGTACATTATTAAATGTCCGAATCATTAAGTTATAAAAAAGAAGAATGTTTAATTAAATTAAACAGATGTAAATAGTCAATTCGTGACTAAATTTTTGACAACTTATTAAAAGTAAGTCGTACGAAGAACGTGTAGTGAAGGTGTAAGTTAGATGAGCATACCCGACATGTCCAACTGGGGTTGGGCTAGGGTTTTGTCCGGAACTTAAGGGTTCATTTGTCGGACATCTTAAGAGTTAATAATTTAAAGTTAGAGTCTTATATAAAGGCTAAGTAATAATCATTGCATCTAATGATTATGTCAATTTCCTATATAAATTGTAGGTTGAACGAAAGACGTAAATAAGCATAACTAGTAGAAGCGAACCAGACAAGTTTTTCAGATATTGTTGCTATGTGTATAACTGTTGTGTGTGCACTTGAAGCATGTGAGAATTTGAATAAGTTGAACTGTATATCATGTATTCTTATAAGAAGGGGTGAATGTAATATCCCAGATATTTTCAAGATTTTAAATAATATATTAATTGATTTTATTAAAGGGTAATGTTTAAAACCTAGAATGTGAGAAGTAAGATGTGTAGAAAATGGGTAAACATTTTTTTTAACAAAATGTATTTGTTAGAAATTAAATGTGGAAATATTTTATGATGCATATAGAGAATTTATTAAGGAAATAAATTCATTTGAGAAGTGAAAACAGTTATAAGGATATATATACATAGTTATATATTTCTAGAGTTGTGTTTGTTAGCCAAACAAGGAGATGAGTAAATTAATACTCAATAAAATTAATAAATTAATTAGTTTAAATATGAAATAAGAATGAAAGTCATGAAATATAATTAATTATGTTAATTATATTAGTTATGAGTTAAAGTTATAGAGGAGCTAGAATTATTGCCGATGATGGCAATAATAAGAAGTAATTAATTAAGAAATTAACTTAATTATTAAGTTGAGGTATAGAATTCAAAGGTGAGATTAAAACAAGCGCAATATGTTAATTGTTGTAAGTCTTGTTGAGGATTTATATAGAGATCCAAATAAATTTAAAGATTTAACCTCATGAAGAGTCCAAGTAATTTAATTACTACTAGTGGACTAGCCCAAAAGGATTATATGTGTTAGCCAATATGGGAATATTTACATGAAGAGGGTAATTAAATAAGAGAGCCCAATAAAAAGTAAGTTATGTAGCCCAAACCATTAAAACTCAAATGATGGTCAATGGTTGGGAGAAGCATTTCAAGTATTGATTGAGTGTAGAGAATTAACTAGTGTAGGGTTAATTGAATAACCCTAGCTGGTAGACAAGAGAGAGCATTAACCAATCATTGGTTAATTGCTAGGTAAATAAAGGTGGTGTTGAGATTTAACTATGAATGAGTTAATTAAGTAACCCAATGTGGTAGAATTAATTATGGCAAATCTAATTGGATTATATTATAAGTCCAATTGAGTTATTAAACTAGGTCAAATTAATTAACATAGTAGTTCATATAATTTAATTTGAACATTGATTTATGTAATAATTAACCAAGCCCAATGCTTGTTTTAATTAAATGTAACATAGGGTATTTAATATTAACCCAATGTAGTAAATAAATTGAGCCCAAACAAATTTAATTGGAGGAGCCCAATATAATAAATCCTAGAGTTCAATGTGGAGCCCAAATGGTAGTCAAAGTGGTGGTCAATATATATACATTGGTGTATATATATATGGATACTTATATAATGATATAGGACATAAAAATAAAGCCAAATTGGTGTAATAAAATGCAAAATCCCGAATTTTGGGGGGGGGCCCACATGAAAATGTTGAGTGTGGCTTCATTTGGCTTATTTTACATTCCAAAAGTTGCTTACAAGCAACCTTGATAGGAGTCATTCATCATTGTCAATCACCTTGTCCATCCAAGCTATAGTAAGCATGAGTTTAAGCCTTAAATGCCCAAGTGTTGGTTGATTAGTAGCTTAATTGGGAGGATCCTAGAGTTCTATAAATAGGAATCACCAACACATGAGCAATGTTGGTCATTTCTACGCTTGGTGATATTTTTAGAGAGAGGAAAAAAATTCTAGAGAGAAGGGAGAGCATTGTTGGAGATTTCCACAAAGGAAAATTGCTAGAGGATAGTCAATGAGGAGGCACAAGCTTAGCTCATATCAAGAGGAAGAAGATCATCCATGTCTAAGAGAGTAGCTTGAAGAAGCCGATTACTTCGGTAGAGGCAAAGATGAAGATTGACTAACGAGTCATCAAGATTAAAGTGTAGGTGCTTTCGTAGTAAAACCTTGGGGTAGATTAATTCATTTACTTGTGTAAGTATATATGAAGAGTTTATGTTTTGTTGTGCTATAGATTAGCAAACTTAAAATGTTAAGAGAATATTTACATATTATTTTTAATATCATTTTCAGACGTTGTCCTTTATGTATAAGGATAATAGGATGGTGTGATTGAGTCATTATGCATATGATCTCAAAGTGGTAATAGGATTTTAAAGATTGCGATTCTGGAATAGAAAGAGATGATGTAAAATTGTAAATAAATGATTATTTAGCAATTATAATATTGTTGTAATTCATGAACAATAAAGAAAAGTAGTACTAGTGTTGAACTGGATCCGAGGTTAAAGAAACCCGGATTTGGGGTCGTCACAGGCGCGCTACAAAAACTAACAACCTTACCTCAATTAATTCTCATCCATTATGTATATATATAATTATGTATCTACACATTTTGCTACTAACTAACTCATGCATAGTTAAAACTTTAATTTATTTACCACCTAAGGTTACTCAATTAACTCATTCATAGTTAATTCTCATCATCACATTCATTCACCTAGCAATTAACCAATGTTTGGTTAATTGTCTCTCTTGCCTACCAACTAGGGTTATTCAATTAACCCTACATTAGTTAATTCTTTACACTCACCAATACTTGAAAAATATTTTCCCAACACATTGACCAATATTTGACTTTTAAGTGCTTGGGCTACATAGTTTACTTTTCATTGGACTCTTCATTTAAATTGTTTGAGCTACCCAACACAACTCACACATCTCTACTAACTTGGGCTAATCAATTAATTCAATTGAACTTCCACACCATTACATATAATACATGCCAACATAATTTAATTGGATTTATATTAGTTATCTCTTGAACTATCATTCAACATAACACTTGGGCTTATTATTTAATTACCTACTTTCATGCAAGTATTCCCATATTGGGCTAACACATATAATCCTTTTGGGCTAGTCCACTAGTAATAATTAAATTACTTAAACTCTTCACGAGGCTAAATCCTTAAATTTATTTATACCTCTTTATTATTACCAACAAGACTTATAATAATTAAAATATTGGGCTTGTTTTAAATTCATTAATGAACTCTATACTATAACTTGATAGTTAAGTTAATTACTTAATTAATTAACTTCTTATTATTGTTATCCTAGACAATCATTCTAGTTTTTCAATAACATTAACTCATAATTAATATAATTAACCTAATTAATTATATTTCACAACGTTCCTTCTTGCTCCGTATTAAAACTAATTAATTTATTAATTTTGTTGAGTATTAATTTATTTATCTTCTTATTTGGCTAAAAATCACACTTTAGGTATAGCTGTATTAATATAACCACATTCACTTCTTAATTGAATTTATTTTCTTAATAAATTCTCCACATGCATTATTATAATATTCTCACATTTAATCCCTAACAAATAAATTAGGTTAAAAAAAATATTTACTCATTTTCTACACATCTTACTTATCCAACTCTAGGTTTTAAACCTTAAACTTTAATTAATCATTCAAGATCTTATCTACAAATCTTGTAAATATCTGGGGTATTACAATAATAATAATAGTAGTAGTAGTCGTGGTAGTGGTAGTGGTAGTGGTGGTGGTGGTGGTGTTGGTTTGTAAAAATTATAGACGCAATCAAATTGCATAAAATAGCGGAAGCATGATAAAATCAAATTTTAAAAATTTACAAACCATAATCCAGGATCGACCTTTATGCGCAACTATTAATTAATAAAGAAGAAGTTAGAGATATACCCTTGTAGAACTCAAAGCTTCAACGGGTACAAGTTCACCTCCAAATCCTTCGCGTTCTCCTTGAATTTTACCGATTGGATTCCAATGATCAATGTTAGTCATCCAAGTGTTTGGCCTCTAGAGGTGATCCACCAAGGAATAACAATAATTCAAGAAGTGGGTGATGGCAAACCCTAGTTTTCTCTCTCTAGAGAATATGCGAGTACTCTCCCAAAAACTTATGGAAGTGTATGTGTGTAACCTTAATCCATAATAAGACTTCTCTTATTTATAGATTTAGTAAACCCTCCTAACTCCTTTAGGAATAGGGTTTTTAATTAAACTCCTAATCTAATTAGGATCTTAATTAATTTAATATAATAATTATAATCCATAAACTATTTAGGAACTTAATTATCAATTATGAGAGTACTCTTATTAATTAATTCTTAAACCATTTAGGAACTAAATAATAATGATAATAGTAATAATAATAATAAGACTTCTCTTATTAATTTATAATTAGTATTTCCAAAATACTAAATAATAAATATTAAGCTATTTAATTTATTCTATCCACATAGTATAAATTAAATATACTTAATTCATTATTACAATTATGTCATTTACTTCTTAAATAATTATTTTCCTTTTGCGGTGTGACCCTTTAGGTTCTCCATATTAAACCGGTTATAGAATAAATTAATTAGAACTATTCTAATCTTATTTATATAAATAAATTAAACTATTTAATTCATTTAAATAAATAATATTTATTCCATAATAAGGGTAAGCCCCCTTAGCGATCAACGACTTTCCAGATAATATAGATTTCAACATTTAATCACAAAAGAACCTATTCAGCGAATAGTTACCGTACAATTCAATCCTTCTACCTCACAACGTCCCAATCAAATATAAGACATGGTATAATTGTCAAGTCTTATTTTATTTGATTATATGCATTTCGATCCTTAAATGAATAACTCTAATTAATGTAAATTAGAAACTACTTTCTAATTTTCATTCTGCCTTGGCCAAGGACTATCGAGTTGTCATTTATCGAATCGCATAGGACATTCTCTTCTTTTACTAGAAGTGGTAGATTCTTTGTTGATCATTCACCTATCTCCATATATGACTTATTATATCCAATCATACCCTTTGATACACCCTAAAGGTTTTAAGGAATATGTCAAAACATAATTCATCATACACAAGATACTATGATGATCTCAAGTCCAAGGATCACTTGTACTACTATCACAAAAGGAACTCCTATTGACAGGCAAGTAAGACTCCATTAGGTGTTCCTTGAGCGAGTCACGTTCAGTGAACTTATTCTCTAATAAGCACCTACATACTTGCTTTAGTGTCTCTACACAAATGATTATGAGATCAATCATCCTCTTCATAAGAGCAAGCATAGTATGTACTAATCTATCCGGATTCACTAATCCCCATTTTAGTGATCCAACGATTAGGAACAATTTTAGTTTTGAGCTATCTTGAATTTAGATCACATTAGCATGATCCTCATCATGGTTCTAAAAGCATTGCTCGAAAACTATGGGTTTATCCATTTGATTAATTCAAGTAATTAATCATGAATAAAGAAATGTCTTGATTCTTTTATTAATAAACGAACAAGATTACAAAGTATATGTTTATCACATCAAATGTGATTGCCTTGAGGGCATACTACTTTCAGGTGGCGGTGGCGGTGGCGGTGGCGGTGGCGGTGGTGGTGGTAGTAGTAGTAGTAGTGGTGGTGGTGGTGGTGATGATGGTAGTGGTAGTAGTAATAGTAGTAGTAGTAGTAGTAGTAGTAGTCGTAGTAGTAGTAGCAATAATACTTATAATAACAGTAATAATAATAATAATAATAATAATAATAATAATAACAACAACAACAACAACAACAACAACAATAATAATAATAATATTACCATTACCATTACTATTATTATTATTATTATTATTATTATTATTATTATTATAAATAAAAAAATTGCATGTAAACAACATGAGTCACCCTTTTAGCATTGACGTCGTTTTTCTGTTTTTCGGGTATTGCGGTTGTTATGTTTCCACATGCAAATTGTTTTGGGCAAAAAATCACAAATCAGAGGGACGGTTCAGATTCATTCTAATTAATTTGTAAGTTATTTTAGGTTGTAAAGAGTCTTTAAGTAATAGAGTATTTTTAAAATTTTAATCTGAAGACATGGACAATTACGTGTCATCTCTTTGGTATTTTTGCAGGCTATATTGAGAGCAACTATTGTAGTAGGTTTTGACTCATGGTATGAGAATCTTTTGTCCAATTTTAAGAAAAGAATATAGAGAAAAAAATATTATGGTGATGCGATTTAGTTGGTGTTATGACAATACTTTTTTGTCACACCACCAAATCTGGGCCCAAACTTGAGTTGTCAAAAGACTACAACAAAATTATTACAAAATAGAACAACGTTCAACAATACAGTGTATAATAATACACAACTAAGTCTTCACTATTATTATCACACTATTTTACAACACGTAAAGACTACGATAGCTATCCCTAGGACTCTCACTCTATTCCCCGGCTAGACCCAGCTACGTTCCCATCTCCTGTTGAAAAACAATGGAACAAAAGAAAGGGTGAGCTCAAATAGCCCAGTAAAGAATATCATGACTAAGATAATGACGAATAAATTATCATTAGCCTTCAACAGTTGAGTTCTTAATAGAATACAATAGACTACAAGGTTTATATCAAAAACTGCAGTTAAATTCTTGAACAATGTTCAGATCAATAATAGCAGCGAAATGAGCAATCTATTAGAAGAATAATGCAGACTATAATGTTCACTCGGTTCTCTTTTGAGGAAAAACATCATCAACTTTTATCATCTGAAATACCATTAGTCAAGATAATACAATTTCACAGTTCTTGATCATAATCATGTAGATCAACAGTTCATCTTTACACTACGGGCCAAAGACATTTAATATAACACCAACGGTCATGATTATACCAGATTCAGCCTTTGGTCATAATCATACAAAAAAAAAAACAGTTCATCTTTGCACTACGGGCCAAAGAGAACATTCACCACGTACCATAAAAGACACCAAATAGATGTATCGCCTTTAACCTATTATATCGCCTTTAACCTATCATCTGTTCAACAATTATATCGCATATGTGCCCCCGGCCACATATATTCACAACAACTTGATTTTGAATGATTAGGATGATATAAATGATGAATAGAAGAAACAGGATAAACAATAAGTATCAAAAGTTTACTTTGTACAGATTCAAATAATGTCCAAATTGTCAACATGATGTGGAGTGAAATTTAAAAATGATATTCAAGATCCACAGTTCAGAATAACGGTTACAGTTCAATAGAAAGGTTCACATAAATAGGATGGTTCAATTGAAATGATGAAGTGCAACTATTATGGAACATATAATATTTTCAGGAATTATAGAAGCAATAGTTGCATAATAAGTTTCGATTTAGGTGTATGAAAGAAAATAATATCCCTTACCGTAGCAGGTTTGATTAACAAAAGGTGAAGGAAATTAATATCCCTTACCATAGTAAGTTTGAATAATGGAAGATGAAAAAGATGGTATCCCTTATGAGTATAAAGGAAAATAATATCACTTACGAATATGAAAGAAAATGATATTATAAACGAATATGCAATAAAAGTGTCATGTAATAATTCGTGTAGACAAATTATTTCCACAAGAGACAAATAAGAAATGAATACAAAGAGTAATTCACCAAACATGCGGTAATCCGCGTAGTCAGGTTATTCTCAGAGATTAATAAGGAATGAATATGAAAGGTTATTCACCAACAGGCGGTAATCCGCACCGTAAGGTTATTCCCACAATTTAATAAAAATTGAATACGAAGAGTCATTCACCAAACAGACGGTAATCCGCGCAGTAAGGTTATTCTCAGAGATTAATAAGGAATGAATACGAAAGGTTATTAACCAACAGGCGGTAATCCGCGCCGTAAGGTTATTCCCACAATTTAATACATGGAAATAAAAGGCACATCTTATGAGTAAGAAATATAAACGATATTTTTTTTCGAGAATCAAATAATGATAATCCATTACCGTAGTAAGTTTAAATAATAGAATATGAAAGAAGATGATATTCCTTACCTTGATATTGTGAAACAAGTTTATAGCCGAACAAATCCTTCCTTGTTTGTAGCAATAAAGAATCTGACTTTTAAGTCTTCTAGAGTTTTTAAAATCCCTTTATGTTTTTTAAATAATGTTACTCTCGGAAAGATAGACGACATAGACTCAAGAATCACTCAATTCGGAGTTAATATGAATGAGTTATGAATTTTCAAAACTAAGACTGAAAATAGTGACGAAAATCAGAATAGGTTACGGTTTTTAGTATTTTAAGGCATGAAGATTATTTCAGATGATTTTTCTTCCTTCTTCAAAGTTGTAGAGGACGAAAAACTGAAGAGACGGGCTTTTAATTCATTAAATTCTGACAAATAATGAATTTACTATGATTTTTCGAAAGAGTTACTGTACATAAGAAAATTCCACTCGGGAATTCAAAGAAGAATGCAAAAGATTTCAAAACTAGGAATGACTTAAGAACACTTAGAGATAACTTACACAAAGAAGTATTTAGAGAGTGGAAGAAAATGTATGTAAGAATGTTATGAAAACTTTCTTAAGTTAAGTCCTCTATTTATAGCCAAAAATCTTATCATAACCAAAATTTCCTAATTTAATCCAAACCATTCATTTCAAAATAATGTTTAATACATACCATTCATTTCAAAATAATGTTTAATACATACCATTCATTTCATCTTTTAAGATTTCTTTAATTTAAACCATTCATTTAAAGAGCATCTTTAATATACACCATTCATTTCAAATTATATATTATCTTTAATCTATACCATTCATTTTATCTTTTAAGATTTTCTTAATCTAAACCATTCATTTAAATATCATCTTTAATTTACACCATCAATTTTAAATTCTATATTATCTTTAATATATACCATTCATTTTATATCACCTAACTTTATATTATAAACAAATAATTTTATCGATTCAATTATTCAACAATAAATCACACTTATTCATTATTATGACTAATTGTTATAAATACAGTGTAGTTGGCTCTCTGAGTTAGATATCAAGCCAATTAATTAATGAAATACAACTGTTTAAATAATACCATAATAGAGATAACAATAATGCATAAAGTATGTAAAAGAAAGAATACGTTACTGTGTCATGACAATTATTGATTCAATAATGTGAATTATTGTGCATATGCTACTGTGACAATTATCAGTTTAATAATATGAATAATTGTGCATGTGACAATAAAGTCAAATATTGTACAATAACCACTTTATCAGTTTAATAATACGAAACACTGTGCAATGTCGTGTGCTACTGTGCAATACCGTGTGGTACTGTGCAATACCGTATGTTACCTGTAATACCGTATATTACTATTCTTTTACCACCGGATATTTTAACAATTAAAAGTGATAGTACCATTGACCATTTAAAAATTATTTATGTCATTTTCTATATCCGACAATTATTCTTTGTAGGGTCCACCAATGATTGGTTCGTACGGCGCCGTCGTACGAATATTCCCCGACAGAACGAATATTGTCCGACATAATATAATTTGCACATAACATCCTTAACTTTTAACTTTATCAATTTAACCACTTACTGTTTCATGAAAATATATATGAAGAAAAATTAAATTTTATATTTCATAAAATTCGGGGTCTTACATTTTTGTTTGGACTTAGATGGCTCATTTTATACTTTTGGGTATATATGTAAAAGCCTTTCTTTTGGATTTTTACATCTTTTTTTTCTCTCATTAGATTCCACCAAATGACTTACAGTACTACCTTTTTTTCACAAAAAATACTGTTAATGGATCATATTGATCGATGGTTAGAGATACTGAAGGCAAATAAATGCTGCCAAACTTTTAATTCTGTTTTGTCAATAAAAGAAAGGTGTGTGGGATACCCGAAAATACTATATTACACAAATTTGAGCCCGCTATCGTCAATTAATTAATTGTTCAAACCTGCCAAGAACTAATTTTAAGTTAGGAATGAGTAGCACACTAATGTTTGCCTAAAAAAAATTATGACTTGATTGAGTATCAATCTTTTTGTATTAATGGTTGAACTCTCAGTTCTATTATGGAACTGAGAGTCCACAATAATTTTAGATTTTTCAATCTATAAATATTGGATATAATACTCAATTGTTATATTAGTTGCATTGTGCCTGAAGACATGGATTATCCCTAGTATATATATAGAAGGAAAGAGCAAATAAATAACTATAGATTTTATCCGAGGGTTAGCCGTCATACGGGTTAGCCGCCATCCTGATGTCAGCTTTAAGCTAAGCAACCATCTTGATGGCAACTTGGGACACGGTTTCCTAGGCTTGGCGCATGGTATTGTTCCAGGTCTTTTCTCTTTCCTTATCCTTTAGGTATTCTTGTTTTTCTTATTAATTCCCTGAAATGCTGTTTTCTTAATTTTCTCCTTTTTGGGTATTTTTTTTTATTTTTAATTGTAAAGTATAAAATTTATGTGCTAAATCTAATGTAAATTACTTTACTAAGAGACTATCGTAGTTAAAGTTTTTTTGTCGGTATAATTAAGTGTCAATCGGATTCTGTGAGCTAGGTTCAAGATTATTTAAGCTCAACTAAATTTAAAATTATTTAGTTTGAGTTTGAGTTTAGTCCATTTAAATTATAATAAATTTGTTCAAATTTGACCCAAAAAAGATCAAAATTTTAAAACTTTTTTTTCAATCAAGCCCACATTAAAATATAGTATTAATAAGATTGACTTTTATACTCAAAAAAATATAATTTAAAATAATTCACTTAAAATGTTTAACATGTAACATTTTTCTTACTAATGTAATGAAGTTTGAATCAACATTAGTAAGTTATTTTATAAATACTGTATTTATTATTTTTAATATTTTGTTTTGATATTTTTACATGTAATTGCAAGATTTTATTATGAAATTGGTGGAAGTGTGGCCACTATAAAGAAAAAGTCGTACTTAAGTTTCATTTGAATAAAAAAGATACAATATATAATTATAAATTGAGAGTGTATGGATGTAATAAACAATATGAATGATTTATATATTTTCTACTTGTTTTTATATTATAATTCGATCGGGTTTATAATTGGTCGAATAACTTATTGATTGTAATGATCACAAATTCTATATATCATTGTAATTATAATTATTAAATAATTAACAATGAATTAAAAATTTTGTACTAATTAATTGTTTATTGAATAATATTGAATAAATATAATTGTGTATGTCCATTTAAAGTAATAAAGCAATGTGTTATAATTAATTAAAACAAGTCTAATTGGATTATATTTTAATCCAAATAAGGTATTAAACTAAGTCAAATTAATTAACCTAGTAGTCCATGTAATTAATTAAACATTGATCCATGTAATAATTAAACTAGCCCAATGCTTGATTTAATTAAATGTAACATATGATATTTAATGTTAGCCCAATGGGATAAATAAATTGAGCCCAAACAAATTAAATGAATGAGCCCAATTTATTTAATTCTTCAGTCCAAAATGGAGCCCAATAGGAAGTCAAATTGTTGGTCAACATTTATACATATGTGTGTATATATATATAGGTGTATATATGTAATTAAAATAATTAAAATTAAACCAAAAATGGGGGTGGGGGGGGGGGGGGGAATCCCCATTTGGGCGACACATAGAGGGGCCCACAATGGGTGGCTTGATTTGTTCATGTTGCTTCTTTCACACATCTTTCCATAGTTGCTCGTCAAACCTAGTCAATCACCTTGTCAATCACATTGTCATTCAAGCAAATAGTAATCCTAATTAACTCTAATTTGACCAACACTAAGGGATTAGGAGAGTTGATGAAGGATTAACAAAGGGCTATATATAGGGTGATCCACCAATGTTTTATGTTGGTTAGTCATTTGCTAGAACACAAAAGAGAAAAGAGATAGCATTATAAGAGAGAAACACTTTGAGTGTGGAAGATAATGCTAGAGGAGGAGCTTATTAGATGTCACAAAGTCTCATATCCTACTTTGAAAGAAGAATAAGAAGAGCACACAAGTTCATAAGATTAAAAAGTGCTCTAACTCTTCTTTAGTTCATATTTATGGTCTATATATGTTTTATATGGTTAAAAAGTATTTTTAACCGATCAAAAGTTGTTTTGATGGTCTAGAAGTCTAAATACATGATATACTGGTAGATTCATGATTTGATATGTTTAAATCATGTTTTGATATGTGTGGTATGCCTAGAAACGGAAGAAAAGTCTATATTGAGCTTTACCGGTAAAACCTTAGATGCCTATGTGCTATTTAATGTTGTAGTTTCAAATATACAAGTTGGAAAATGGATTTCTATGGCTATAAAGTTACATATATGAGTTATAAAGAAAACTCAACTTGAATCTTTCAAAAATATGAAAAAATGAAGAAGTTATGGCTTTTACCGCAAAACATGGCATTCTGAAACCTTAGAGTTTTTAAATCTTTCCTTGCAAGCGATCTTACGGCTATTTACGTTGGAAATTTGGATTTGTGATCTGAAGAGAAATTGTAGAGGGGGAAATTCTGATGAGAATAGACTCAAGAATCAACCCAAAATATTTAAAAATGAAGAAGTGATGGCTGTCAGAGTGATTGGGGGTTGAGTAGTCCAAATTAGGATTTTGTATTCTGTGTTGAGCACCTTAGATTAGCCTATTCTGAGTGCCCCAACTTTGAAAGCTGAAAGTTCAAGTTGTCCGGGACGGTTCGATCCGGGTCGGGTCGGGTCGGGTCAGTCCGGGTCGGATTTTCTCTGAAAATTCAAGTTGGACCAAGTGTAAAATGAATGACTTTGTATAATAAACCAATATATGGAGTTATTAGTAACTAATTGGTAACTAAATATTTTAAATAAAGATTAAGGTTAACACAATTAAAAACTTAACTATAGGTATTGTTTGAAGGTTATTAAAATATTATTAAATGATCAATAATATTAGTATATGATTAGAAAGTTATTAAATGATTAATATCATTTGTAAATGATTAAAATATTATTACATGATCAATAATATTAACAAGTGGATAAAATATTATTAAATAAGTAATAATATTAGATAATGAATAAAATATTGTTAAATGATTAATAATATTAGAATATGAATAAAATATTATTAAATAATTAATAATATTAGAAGGTAAATAAAAATATTATTAAATAATTAATAATAATAGAAGATTAAGAAAATATTATTAAATAATTAATAATATTAGTATATGAATAAAATATTATTAAATGATTAATAATATTATAAAGTGAATAAAATATTATTAAATAATTAATAATATTAGAAGGTAAATAAAATATTATTAAATGATTAATAATATTAGAGTATGAATAAAATATTATTAAATGATTAATAATATTATAAAGTGAATAAAATATTATTAAATAATTAATAATATTAGAAGGTAAATAAATATTATTAAATGATTAATGATATTATAAGGATAATAAAATATTATTAAATGATTAATAATATTAGAAGACTAATTAAATATTATTAAATGATTAATAATATTAGATAAGAGTTTGAACTATATTAAATAATTAATATAGGTTTTATGTGATTAAAATATTATCAAGTAATGATAATATTTTCTAAGTATTTATAAAACATTAACTATAATTAATTGGTTAAGTGTTAGAGATGTAAGATGTATAGAGGTTATCATATGAATATGTATATGATACTAATTTAAAGATCAACTTGATTAATTGTTAGGTCTATTCAGAGAGAATTAAATTGAATTGGTTAGTAGTAATCTACACACGAGTCAAGTTCTTTATCCTTACTCAAATTTTATATTGAGCAAGTTCTTTAAATCTATTCAATTATTGTTAAGCAAGTATCTACACTCGTATTTATTTGTCAGAGTTTTAAGTGGTTTAATTATTTAAAGTTATTTCACATCAATATTGTTATTGTATTCGAACATAGTGCATTTGCAAGTGTAATGTTCATTAATTCATGAACTGTTTAAGAATGTCTAAGCTAATTGTTTCAGCTAGACAATGCATGTTTAAATTCATCAAATTGAATATTTTAAAAGCTTATCCAAACCATTGGTTGGTGCGGATTCTTATAGTAAGACTGAGAACGAACAACCCTATATAAGGAGATTATTTTATCGGGAAACCGACCCTTGCACAAGATGCCTGAATGTTATGTATATACATAAGGTACAAGAGGCTGATCCCCTTGCGTACCAAAATATCAAAGTGGCAGATCTATATCTGTCTTACCTTTAGCAGCAGTTCATGGTCCTTAAAGACCACTCAGCATTAAAGATTTAATGCTTTCTTTTACATTGAAAATTGATTCTTGTTCTTTCACAATTGTTATCTATTGTTGAAACCATTGATGTTATTTTTCATTCTATCATGATAAATCTTACTTTAACTGTTCTTAAACTTACTGAGTAAGCTAGTTGCTCATCCTTGTTATATCATGGTTTATATTTCAGCTAAGGCCGAATGCTCTAAATCGGACAAAGGCAAAGAAAAATCCAAAGCTTATACTAGCTTATTGCATATTAGATTAATTACTTGTTATGTAATTTATTTTGTAAATCTTTTGTAATCCCTTAAGATATGTAATGTTATGTTAAGGTTAGTTGGCCTTGGGATTGTAGCCTTTTTATAAGGAACTTTATGTATTATTCCGCGATGTTTAATTAAAATTTATATTTTAGATGTTATTTAGTATTGTACAGTGAGGAACCAAACTCAAAGTTATGAAGATTTGAGGTCGTAACATTAACCAAGCTCAGCTTTAATTTCATTTCGAGCTTAAAATTTTTTTCAACTTCAGCCTAACTCACTTTCATATTAAATTGGCTTAAATACACTTTAATTTTTTTTTAAAAATTGCTTTTTATTCTTTAAATCTTAATATTTCAACTTTAAAATGTTGAACCTTAATGTCTTCAAATTTTATAAATTAAATATTTTGGTCATCGACGAATAATAATTGATCTGAATAAGAATATTTTAAATAAATACATTTTTAAATATCTTTAGAAACATAAAATTATAAACACGTGGTTAGTATATGATGAAAAAAATAAGAAGAAAAAATTAAAGCCAATATAAACGATATATATTCTTAAAAGACTTAATTTTCCACATTAAAGAAAAACTTAAACATCTTTAAAAGCACATAAAATTATAGGTACATTGATTATTATATGATAAGGAAGGAAAATATGAAAAAATTACAACTAATGTAAACTATATATATCTTTAAAAGATTTAATTGTCTTTTTTATTTTAAGTTACGTGACTTATTTAAATAAAAAATACTAAATTCAGTGGCCAAAATATTTAATTTATAAAAATTTAAAGATATTAAAGTTTAATATTTTAAAATAGAAACATTAGAGTTTAAATTGTAAAAAGTGATTTTTTTTTTAAATTTAAAATATATTTAAGCTTAATAAATTTTAACAAAATTTTATGTGTCTTCGGGTTTAATTAACCCAATTAATAGCCCTAAGTACCATTATTAAACTCGGATCGGATCGGCAATTTAATCGAAATCGATCGACACTTTGGTTCGATTTGACTCAGAAAATGGATTTTTAAGTGAATCGGTCAAAATTCGGATTGAATCGGTTGGTCACCGGTCAAACCGGTAATTCAACCATGAAAACCAGTTAGATTGACCAGTGACCCAGTTTTAAAGTATTTTTTAATATTTTTTTGGTACAAAAATATTTTTATTTTTAAAATTAGATATTTTAAAGAATATTGTAACATAATTTTACTATATTTTAGTTTACAAAATATTAGATATTTTAAAATTTTATTAATTATTAACAATATATTCTGTATGTATTTATAACATCACTAATTCAATAATAATTCGATTTGGTGGAATCAGCGATCTATTCACCTGGTATTTGTTCTGGTTTAATATTCTGTGTTTTCATATTCGAATCGATTATCGAATCGAAAAAAGTACTAGGTGGATGGATCAGTGGTCGAATCGTTATTAAATTGGTGATGTCATAAATATATAAAATAAATATATTATAAATAATTAATAAAATTTTAAAATATTTAATTTTTTGTAAGTTAAAATATAATGAAATAATATTACAATATTAATAAAATATCTAATTTTAAAAATAAAAATATTTTAAAATCAGATCAATAGAGTCAACTGATGGTTCAATCAAATTTTGATTAAATCGAATTAGATTCGAATTTATGACCGATTAGACGGCGGGTCCTGCTCGGATTTTAAAACCGTGAAGACCAGTAAGTATAAAGACAGAAGTGAACGTGCACTGTTCAAAGACCAGTAATACTTAATTTCCACGCTCAGGCAGTGCGCGTGTCTGGTCACGCTTTCCAATCTAAAAAAGTTGGCACTATTTTCTCGTACGTGCAAAATTTTCTAGTTCGGAGTGACATTCTATTCTATTCTATTCTATTCTATTCTATTCTATTGTACTATAGAGATCTTCCAAAGTCCAAACATATGTACTCGGGTAAAAAAAACGTTTTGGGTATAATTTAACATTAACCCGACCCATATACTCTATTTTAAGTTTCAATGTCGGTTATCAAGAAATAGCATCGTTAATTATTTAAATCTCTACGGTTATATTTATTTATAAAAATAATATTTATGATTGTATTATTAATTTCAAAATTTTTATTTATTTTAAAAATTAAACTTAATGTTATTAGTTTCATAATAATAAAATAATTTAAAAAGAAAACTATTTAATATCATATATAATCAAATATTATAATTTCTAGTATCTGGAATTAAAAATTTATAGAAAAAATTAATATTTATCTTTATTTAAAATGACTAATATATTATATTATATTTATCTATATTTAAACTATTAAGAATATAATCTCTATGTTATTAGTGGTAAGGGTATAATAGTCTAAACAATAAATTTGTATTCAATTTTTTAAATAATCTTAGACAAAATAAATATAATACGAGATTATTTTAAATAATCATATGAATAATTTTATTAAAAATAAATATATGACTAAAATTATTTAATTCTAAAATTAATAATTTTAAAATTATAATATATAAAAATATAATTCCAAAATTATAATATTTCTAAACAAAAATAGCCTAAGTATTGCAATGTTTTTACCCTCAACTTAGTTTCTTCATTCTTTTTGACCCAATAGATTGACTAAAATTTACATCACGACGGTCTATAATCCAAGTACAATAATTTAAATTTACTTAACATATAAGTAATTTACTATAATCCAATTACACTTGAACAGCCATTTACGAAAATGTTATTTATTAAATGTCTTATTATTATTATTATTATTATTATTATTATTATTATCCATGCATATTATGTGGGCCCAACAGAAATGCATTATGACGTAAATTAGGTATGTCCAAAGAAACACGATAAATTAGGTATGTTCAATCCAAAATTGTATACGTTATAAATTAATCGCATCATTTTTTTTTATTTTTTTTAATTCAAATAACAGTTGTTCTTTTAAAAATTGACTGCGTAATGACAAGTTCTCATAAAGAGAGAGAAATTCTTTTATTATGATAATTTAATTGCAAATATTTAATATTTTAATATAATTATTATAATATCCAATGACAAAAAATGGTTCTCACCTATATAAAAGTGAGACCTATTTTATACTCACGTAAAAGAAAATTATGTGAAAATATTAAAAATATCAGTTATTTATTTGTTTATATTAATTATTTTCTGAAAAATCCAGAGTCGTTATTTTTTTTATGTGCAAAATTATATTTATCATGATATTCATTTTGGCATTATCATATTTAGGAAACATAAATTATATTTGACTGAATTACTTATTTATCATGATATTCATTTTGGCATTATCACATAATTATTAATGAATTATATTTACCCTTCCAACTTTTGATAAACATCTTATTGTAAATAAATCATTTTCACACAATTTTAAAAAATTGAACCATGCTAGCGGTATAGTCTTTCTGATTGATAACTTAATTGGTGATGGGGGATCGGTGGTCCCCTAAACCTCGAAGGTAATAATAATACACTAAAGTCTCGATCCAAACAATTTAATCATAATTGACGACTAAGGACTAAGGCCATATTTATTTGTAAAAAATATATTTAAAATTAAATTATTTAATTTAATTTAATATTATTTTAAATTATTTAATTATTTGATAAGTGATTATTAGTCCTATAATTTAGGACTATTAATTACATAAAGTCGTTAATAGCTTAAAATGAAAACATTATTAATCTTACATTTATTATAAAATTATATAATTATCAGAAATAACCTTATGAATGACAAAAAATAAATCTACGAGACTATTTAAAAGATTATTAATTTTTCAGTATGGGATAAAATTATTCGATATAGTGTTAAATTAAGATAAATAATTTAATTTTAAACATATTTTTTTTTATAAATAAACAAGACCTAAAAATCTTAACTAAATTCCAAAAAAATGAATAAATTGGATATAGGACAAATTAATTGTTGCAGTTTGAAAAACAGATAAATAAAGAATAGAAGTAATGAAATAGTTTACAACTTTTCTACCTTGATCGATTTTTAGGATCTGGAGTTGTGATCGGTTCTTTTTTATTTTTAAAATATTTATAATATTTATTTTGACTTAAATAATTATAAAATTTAATAATTTATGTATAATTTAGATGTATGTAAATAACAGAATTTTACAGACTATATAATTTTATTATTTACATATATTTAAATTATATATAAATTATTAAATTTTATAAATATTTAAATTAAAATAAATATTTTAAAAGTAAAAAAAAAGAAAAAAAAGATCACAATTTCTGGTCCCAAAAATCGATTCCCAAGAGTTTCTGATTAGTTTATCTTAGCAAACTTTTCAACGGATTGACAGGTACCAGAAAAATCAGATTCACATGTACTATTAAAATTATAATGAGTAATTTAATAGTTAAAAATTGGTATCGTATCCAAAACATTTTTAGAGGATTAAGGTCTTTTTATTAATATATATATATATATATAATAGAACATGGTAGTATAATGCTGACCCGACCCATTTCCCAAGATGGTTAGTTTCTTCTAACTTTGGAGTGTAATTAAGTGAAAATATATTAAAGAAAAGTGGGGGCACATGCATGTTTCCCCATGAGGCAGATTTGAATCCAACTCAGTCACTCACCCTGATTTTGTCCAACTTTGTGAGTTGGGTCCCACAATATATAAATGAGTGAGAGAATGGAGAAATTATTCTCTGATTAAGAAATATAATAAACAGTATGTTTTTTCTTTTCATAAGTCTTTGAATCTCACGTGAGACTCTTTATATTGGAGTATATATATATATATATATGTGTGTAAAAGAGAAAATATATTATTCATTATATTTCCGATACATTTAATAAATTTTTGAGAGAAAGTGACTATACTTAGGTCATAAAAAGAGTAAATTTTACTCTAACCAAAGTTGCTGTAGTTTCATTGACACCAAAACTTGTGATGCTTTTAGGGTGATCACGATTTGGTGTAATTTAAAATTTAAATTATACATAAAATTATTTAAGTACGATTTGATATATTTAAAATTATACATGAAACAACTTGTGATTGGTGTGATGTGATTTTGAACGGTGTGATGCGGTTTCGATTCCGAAACTAATTGAAATAATTAAATTTTATACAATTTAGCATAACACAATATTAAATATTACTTTGATAACGCATAATCACACACAACTTTTGTGACGCCCCCAAATCTAGGCCCACACAGCCCAAACTTGAGTCGTCAAAAGACTACAACAAAATTATTACAATGAAATACAACGTACAACAATACAGTGGATAAAACAACACAACTAAGTCTTCATTATTATTGCCACACTATTTTATAACACGTGAAGACTATGATAGCTATCCCCGCACTCTCACTCCATTCCCCGGCTAGACCCCGTTACGTTCTCATCTCCTGTTGAAAAACAATGGAACGAAAAGAAAGGGTGAGCTCAAATAGCCCAGTAAGAAATATCATGACTAAGATAATGACGAATAATTTATCATTAGCCTTCAACAGTTGAGTTCTTGATAGAATACAATAGACTACAAGGTTTATATCAAAAACTGCAGTTAAATTCTTAAACAACGTTCAGATCAATAATAGCAGCGGAATGAACAATCTATTAGAAGAATAATGCAGACTATAATGTCCACTCGCTTCTCTTTTTAGTAAAAATATCATCAACTTTTATCATCTGAAATACCATTAGTCAAGATAATACAACTTCACAGTTCCTGGTCATAATCATGCAGATCAACAGTTCGTCTTTGCACTACGGGCCAAAGACATTCAATATAACACCAACGGTCATGATTATACCAGATTCAGCCTTTGGTCATAATCATACCAACCAACAGTTCATCTTTGCACTACGGGCCAAAGAGAACATTCACCACGTGTCATAAAAGACACCGAACAGATGTATCGCCTTTAACCTAGTTTATCGCCTTTAACCTATCATCTGTTCAACAATTATATCACATCTGTGCCCCCGGCCACAGATATTCACAACAGCTTGATTCTTGATGATTAATACAAATAACAGTGATACAAATGATGAACAGAAGAACAGGATAAACAATAAGTATCGGAAGTTTACTTTGTGCAGATTCAAATAATGTCCAAATTGCCAACATGATGTGGAGTGAAATTTTAAAAATGATATTCAAGATCCACAGTTCAGAATAACGATTACAGTTCAATAGAAATGTTCAGAAAATAGGAAGGTTCAGTTGAACTAATGAAATTCAACTATTATGGAACATATAATATTTTCAGGAATTATAGAAGCAATAGTTCCATAATAAGTTTCGATTTAGGTGTATGGAAGAAAGTAATATCCCTTACCGTAGCAGGTTTGATTAACAAAAGGTGAAGGGAATTAATATCCCTTACCATAGTAAGTTTGAATAATGGAAGATGAAAAAGATGGTATCCCTTATGAGTATAAAGGAAAATGATATCACTTACGAATATGGAATAAAAGTGTCATGTGATAATTCGTGTAGACAAATTATTTCCACACGAGACAAATAACAAGGGTTATTCACCAACAGGCGATAATCCGCACCGTAAGGTTATTTCCATCAATTTGAATACGAATAGTTATTCACCAAACAGGCGTAATCCGCACCGTAAGGTTATTCCCACAATTTAATAGAATTTGAACACGAAGAGTTATTCACCAAACAGTCGTAATCCGCACCGTAAGGTTATTCTCAAAGATTAATAAGGAATGAATACAAAAGGTTATTCACCAACAGGCGGTAAACCGCGCCGTAAGGTTATTCCCACAATTTAATACATGGAAATAAATGGCACAAGAAAGAAACGATATTATTTTCGAGAATCAAAGAATGATAATCCCTTCAAGTAAGAAAGAAAATAATATCCATTTATGATGATGAAAAGAGTGATACCCCTTACCGTAATAAATTTAAGAGTGTGAAAAGAATGATATTCCTTACCTTAACACGTGACTGGATATTGATTTAAATGAGGTTGATCAACCTATATTTTTATAATAAAATTAGTAATTTCCACATATAAATTTCAAAGTGTATGATAACTCGTATAATATGAATTATCAAAATTATATATATTTAACATAATTTTTGTAGTATAATATAACTACTTTTAAATAGTTTTAAAAATAATATTCCAAAATAAATCTTCCAAAGAAAGCTTTTAAAAATGAATCTTCTTAAAGAAGAGTCTTCTAAAGGAAGATTTGTGAATACTGTGAAAAATAGGAATTTATAAAATTACTACTCTTTAATAAAAGACTTACTTGAAAAATTTCTGCACTCCTTTTGGCTTTCAAACTCTCAAAGTAACCTTACTATTCTCAGAGAAAACTCATAAAATTCTTATAGAAAAATTTTATGTTTTAGGTGTGATTTTTCTATTCAGCTGAACAAGCTATTTATAGGGGAAAATGGGGTACTATGCGTGGTAGGTGGGCACTGTGCATTTGGTAGGTGAGAGAGGCTGCGCAAACGTTTTTTTTTTATTTTAAAAATTTCAATACTTGCACAGTAACTTTGCACAGTAACTTTAAAATTTTCAAAAAGTGAACAGTAATGAACAGTAACTTTTGTCAGCCGATGAATAGTGATTTCCGGGAGTGAACAGTGACTCCGGAGTAACTTTTCCGATGTGAACAGTAACTTCCGTCAGTGAATAGTAACTTTTGAAAAATAATAATATTTATTTTATTTTATTTATTCTACCTGTGGATCCAACATATAAAATAATGCTACAACAATGATAACAATAATGTAATAAACATGTTACAGATTATTATTAATTTAAATAATATAAATTACTGTGTATTTGCTACTGTGACAATTATTTGGTTCAATAATTTTAAAATACAACGCACCAGCAATTATTGACTCAATGATATAAAATGCAGTGTAATGACAATTATTAAATCAATAATGCAAAATACTGTGTAGCAACAATAATTGAATTGATAATATAAAATATTATGCAGTGACAATTATTGATGAAATGATGCGTAACAATTACGGTGTCAATTATCAGACCAATAATATGAGACACTGTGCAATACCGTGTGCTACTGTAGAGTACCGTGTGCTACAGAAAATACCATAAATTACTGTATGCTACTATTCTTTTATCACCGGTATTTTAACAGTTAACACCGTTGACTATTTTTATTTAAAAAGGTTACTTCTGTCGTTTTCTATATCCGACAATTATTCCGTTGTGGGGTCCACCAATAATTAGTTATTTCGGCGCCGTCGTACGGCCCGAATATTCCCCGACCAAACGAATATTCCCCGACAAAGCGAATATTGTCCGACAAAATAAAATTTGCACATAACATCCTTAACTTTTAACTTTATCTATTTAACCACTTACTGTTTCAGAAAAAATATATATGAAGAAAATTAATTTTTATATTTCATAAAATTCGGGGTCTTACAACCTCCCCTCCTTATGAAATTTCGTCCCCGAAATTGACGTACCTGGCATTTCGAAGAGGTAAGGATACTTAGATTTCATCTCAGATTCTAGCTCCCAGGTCATTTCTTCAATATCTTGGTTCCTCCATAAAACCTTAACTTGAGGTATAACCTTTGAGCGTAGAATATGCTCATTCTTATCTAGGATCTTAACAGGTACTTCCTCGTACGTTAAATCCTCTTCTATAACGTCCGGTTCTAACTCAATGACGTGGTTTGGGTCCTTCACATATTTACGTAACATAGATATGTGAAAAACGTTATGGATGCGAGACATACTTGGTGGTAGGGCTAGTCTGTAGGCTACGGTTCCTACTCGATCGAGAATTTCAAATGGGCCAACAAATCGAGGGTTGAGCTTTCCTCTCTTTCCGAATCTCGTAACCCCTTTCCATGGAGAAACACGTAAGAATACATGATCTCCGACGTTGAATCTCTCATCTCTCCGATGAAGATCGGCATAACTCTTTTGTCGTTCTTGTGCTGTCTGTATTCGTTGTCGGATCATTTGGATCTTTTCGGTCGTCAAGCGTACCAACTCGGGTCCCAACAGTTTTGCTTCTCCTACCTCATTCCAACATACTGGAGAGCGACATTTGCGTCCATATAAAGCCTCGAATGGAGCCATACCTATACTTGCTTGGTAACTGTTGTTGTAGGAAAATTCCACCAATGGCAAGTACTTATCCCAACTTCCTTTGAAATCTAGTACGCAAAGTCTCAAAAGATCTTCGAGGGTCTGGATCGTCCTTTCCGATTGTCCGTCCGTTTGAGGATGGTATGCAGAACTAAAACATAGTTCAGTGCCCATAGCTTTTTGTAGACTGATCCAAAAGCGTGAAGTGAATCTAGGATCTCGATCAGAAACTATGGAAACTGGCATGCCATGCAATCTCACGATCTCATTTATGTACATACCGGCAAGACGTTCAAGTGAAAAGTTTTCTCGTATAGGCAAGAAATGAGCGGATTTGGTCAATCTATCTACGATGACCCAAATTGCATCTAAGCCTTGAGAAACTTTGGGAAGACCCGTCACGAAATCCATATTGATGTGTTCCCACTTCCATTCGGGAACCTCAAGTGGTTGTAAAGGACCCTTAGGTACTTGATGCTCTGCCTTGACACGTTGACAAGTTAAGCACCTTGAGATAAACTCTGCAATCTCCCTTTTCATATTGTTCCACCAAAATGTATGTCGAAGATCTCGATACATCTTGGTACCTCCAGGGTGGATTGCAAATGGCGTGTTGTGTGCCTCCATCATGATTTTATGCTTTAATTCAGGATCGTTAGGAACACAGAGTCGAGAGTTGACTCGAAGTATTCCTTTCTCGTCGATTCTTGCTTCGGGAATGGTACCTTCTTGTACTTTCTTTATCATGTTTATCAGTTCCGGATCGGTAGCTTGAGCAGCTTTAATTTTATCGATTAAAGCTGGTTCTACTCGCACGTGAGCAATCTTCGAGTGGGTCCCTGGTGTCTTTAGCTCCATCTCCATCTTTTGCAAGTCGTACAAAATACGCTTTTGTGTTGTCAGCAGTGCACTTGTACTCGCATAAGATTTTCTGCTCAAAGCGTCAGCTACAACGTTCGCCTTTCCCGGGTGATACTGGATTGTGTGATCATAATCCTTCAACAGCTCAAGCCAACGTCGTTGTCGCATGTTGAGTTCCTTCTGGGTGAAGAAATACTTGAGACTTTTATGATCCGTATAGATATCCACTTTCTCTCCGTACAAGTAGTGTCTCCAGATCTTCAACGCGAAAACGACTGCTGCCAACTCTAGATCATGAGTAGGGTAATTTTTCTCATAATCTTTGAGTTGTCGAGAGGCATAGGCTATAACCTTTCCATGTTGCATAAGGACACAGCCTAGACCTTTGCCTGAAGCATCGCTGTATATGACAAATTCTCCCGATCCTGATGGAATGGTCAGAACAGGAGCTGAAACAAGTCTCCTCTTAAGCTCTTGAAAACTTTTCTCGCATTGCTCGCTCCATATGAATTTTGTGCTTTTCCGAGTAAGCTGAGTTAATGGAGTGACGATTCGAGAAAATCCTTCTACGAATCTCCGATAATAACCAGCTAGGCCCAGAAAACTTCGGACTTCGGTTACTGTCTTGGGTTGTTCCCAATTTAGTACCGTTTCAATCTTCGCAGGATCGACTGATATTCCTTGACTAGAAATCACATGCCCAAGAAACGTGACCTCCTCAAGCCAGAACTCACATTTCTTCAACTTGGCATATAATTTGTTCTCACGGAGCTTCTGGAGTATCAATCTCAGGTGTTGTTCATGATCCTCACGACTTTTGGAGTATATGAGGATGTCATCAATAAAGACAACCACAAAATGATCCAAATATTCCTTGAATATTCGGTTCATCATGTCCATGAAAGCTGCAGGAGCATTGGTTAGTCCAAAAGGCATGACTAAAAACTCATAATGCCCATAACGAGTTCTGAAAGCAGTCTTTGGAATGTCCTCAGCTTTAACCTTTAACTGATGATATCCAGAACGGAGATCAATCTTTGAGAAATGTTGAGCACCTTGTAATTGATCAAACATGTCATCAATTCGAGGTAACGGATACCTGTTTTTGATGGTGACATGGTTCAATTCTCGGTAGTCAATGCACAATCTCATACTCCCGTCTTTCTTCTTCACAAATAGAACAGGAGCACCCCAAGGTGATGCACTCGGACGAATGAAACCAGTATCCAACAATTCCTGTAGTTGGACTTTTAACTCTTGAAGTTCAATGGGAGCCATTCGGTATGGAGTTTTGGAAATGGGCTTGGTACCAGGTTCAAGATCAATACAAAATTCAATTTCACGGTTTGGGGGTAAACCAGGAAGTTCCTCCGGAAAAACGTCAGGAAACTCATTAACAATGGGAATATCATTCAAGTTTGACGTATTTTTGTTCAAATCAGTGACATGAGCTAAAAAGGCTTGACATCCGTTTTTCAATAAACGAATGGCTTTATGGCTAGAAATAACAGTTATAGATTTCAATGGTTTAGTTGCTTGAATTTGCATGATAGGTTGATTAGGAATATGAAAACTAATAATCTTATGAAAACAATCAATTTTAGCATGATGGATAGTCAACCAATCAATTCCTAAAATCACATCAAATTCATGCATTTCCAAAGAAATAAGGTCAACAGGTAATGTGAGGTTGTTGATTTGAACTAGGCAAGATTTATAGACAGTAGATGTAATGGTCATTTCTCCTAATGGGGTTTCAACTGATAAGTCAAAGTCCAAATTTTCAGGAGTTAAGTTTAAACGCTGAGCACATGCAGGTGAGATAAAAGAATGGGTAGAACCAGTATCTAACAAAGCGTAGACTTCACGAGAATTTATGAATAGCTTACCGGTTATCACCTCCTTCGGTTTCTTGATTGTTATCGTCAAATCGAATCCCGAGTACTTCATTCGGATCTTCACGTATTTCAACCATGGGAATACCACTAAATAATTCTCTAACGAACTGTTTCTCGGATTCCTCAACTTCATCAGTAGTAACGTACCAATGATTTCTATAAGAATAGTATTTTCGATAGACTGCAGTTTCCATGATAGTGACTAACTTAACCTGAATTCCTTTAAATTGTAACGCCCAAAAGTATAGAAACATCATTTTTAAATAATCTTGAAACTCATAGCTGGAACACCATAAATCCCAAAGACTAATATGAAAAGTCCATATATTCTGATCCTTTGTTATAAAGCATAACCAGGTGATATGACTCTCCCAATTAGTGAGTAAATTAAAGGCAATAATTTCCGCAAGTTCATTACTTCCTTTAATTGCTTCTAATAATGGATCTGGAACGACTGTAGCAGAACTTTCACCTTCATCCTTACTGGATAGAACACGCATAATTTTTGCCTTAGGCAAATGATTCAACTCTGAGTTTGTAAGAAGATTATTCGTCGCCTCTTGTTTTGCAGCTACATTTGTTTCGGTCATTTCATAGTTAACCTCCTGATTTCCAGATGCCATACTAAACTGTGGTCACAAAATAAATGTTAGTTCAAATAAACTGACTCATCACTTCATGTCCCTATATTCAAATCAACTCATTAGATAATAAAATCTAATTTAGGTAGGACACACTAGTGACTGATTCTATTCGTCTCTCCCCTCCTAGTTCTAACCCCAGATCTCCATTAAAGACCATATCCCTAAGCTCTGATGCCAACTGTGACTCTCATCCCACCATAGGGACAGCACCTCACAATGGTACCTATCAGTTTGCCACCTGTACTATAGGCGTCCCCTACGGAGAGTCTGGCTTTGGTGCATCCCCTTTCCCTAGGAAGTCACCAGCGAGAGGCTCGGGGCTCTTCGTTATATGGCTCTGATACCAACTGTGACGCCCCCAAATCTAGGCCCACACAGCCCAAACTTGAGTCGTCAAAAGACTACAACAAAATTATTACAATGAAATACAACGTACAACAATACAGTGGATAAAACAACACAACTAAGTCTTCATTATTATTGCCACACTATTTTATAACACGTGAAGACTATGATAGCTATCCCCGCACTCTCACTCCATTCCCCGGCTAGACCCCGTTACGTTCTCATCTCCTGTTGAAAAACAATGGAACGAAAAGAAAGGGTGAGCTCAAATAGCCCAGTAAGAAATATCATGACTAAGATAATGACGAATAATTTATCATTAGCCTTCAACAGTTGAGTTCTTGATAGAATACAATAGACTACAAGGTTTATATCAAAAACTGCAGTTAAATTCTTAAACAACGTTCAGATCAATAATAGCAGCGGAATGAACAATCTATTAGAAGAATAATGCAGACTATAATGTCCACTCGCTTCTCTTTTTAGTAAAAATATCATCAACTTTTATCATCTGAAATACCATTAGTCAAGATAATACAACTTCACAGTTCCTGGTCATAATCATGCAGATCAACAGTTCGTCTTTGCACTACGGGCCAAAGACATTCAATATAACACCAACGGTCATGATTATACCAGATTCAGCCTTTGGTCATAATCATACCAACCAACAGTTCATCTTTGCACTACGGGCCAAAGAGAACATTCACCACGTGTCATAAAAGACACCGAACAGATGTATCGCCTTTAACCTAGTTTATCGCCTTTAACCTATCATCTGTTCAACAATTATATCACATCTGTGCCCCCGGCCACAGATATTCACAACAGCTTGATTCTTGATGATTAATACAAATAACAGTGATACAAATGATGAACAGAAGAACAGGATAAACAATAAGTATCGGAAGTTTACTTTGTGCAGATTCAAATAATGTCCAAATTGCCAACATGATGTGGAGTGAAATTTTAAAAATGATATTCAAGATCCACAGTTCAGAATAACGATTACAGTTCAATAGAAATGTTCAGAAAATAGGAAGGTTCAGTTGAACTAATGAAATTCAACTATTATGGAACATATAATATTTTCAGGAATTATAGAAGCAATAGTTCCATAATAAGTTTCGATTTAGGTGTATGGAAGAAAGTAATATCCCTTACCGTAGCAGGTTTGATTAACAAAAGGTGAAGGGAATTAATATCCCTTACCATAGTAAGTTTGAATAATGGAAGATGAAAAAGATGGTATCCCTTATGAGTATAAAGGAAAATGATATCACTTACGAATATGGAATAAAAGTGTCATGTGATAATTCGTGTAGACAAATTATTTCCACACGAGACAAATAACAAGGGTTATTCACCAACAGGCGATAATCCGCACCGTAAGGTTATTTCCATCAATTTGAATACGAATAGTTATTCACCAAACAGGCGTAATCCGCACCGTAAGGTTATTCCCACAATTTAATAGAATTTGAACACGAAGAGTTATTCACCAAACAGTCGTAATCCGCACCGTAAGGTTATTCTCAAAGATTAATAAGGAATGAATACAAAAGGTTATTCACCAACAGGCGGTAAACCGCGCCGTAAGGTTATTCCCACAATTTAATACATGGAAATAAATGGCACAAGAAAGAAACGATATTATTTTCGAGAATCAAAGAATGATAATCCCTTCAAGTAAGAAAGAAAATAATATCCATTTATGATGATGAAAAGAGTGATACCCCTTACCGTAATAAATTTAAGAGTGTGAAAAGAATGATATTCCTTACCTTAACACGTGACTGGATATTGATTTAAATGAGGTTGATCAACCTATATTTTTATAATAAAATTAGTAATTTCCACATATAAATTTCAAAGTGTATGATAACTCGTATAATATGAATTATCAAAATTATATATATTTAACATAATTTTTGTAGTATAATATAACTACTTTTAAATAGTTTTAAAAATAATATTCCAAAATAAATCTTCCAAAGAAAGCTTTTAAAAATGAATCTTCTTAAAGAAGAGTCTTCTAAAGGAAGATTTGTGAATACTGTGAAAAATAGGAATTTATAAAATTACTACTCTTTAATAAAAGACTTACTTGAAAAATTTCTGCACTCCTTTTGGCTTTCAAACTCTCAAAGTAACCTTACTATTCTCAGAGAAAACTCATAAAATTCTTATAGAAAAATTTTATGTTTTAGGTGTGATTTTTCTATTCAGCTGAACAAGCTATTTATAGGGGAAAATGGGGTACTATGCGTGGTAGGTGGGCACTGTGCATTTGGTAGGTGAGAGAGGCTGCGCAAACGTTTTTTTTTTTTTTTAAAAATTTCAATACTTGCACAGTAACTTTGCACAGTAACTTTAAAATTTTCAAAAAGTGAACAGTAATGAACAGTAACTTTTGTCAGCCGATGAATAGTGATTTCCGGGAGTGAACAGTGACTCCGGAGTAACTTTTCCGATGTGAACAGTAACTTCCGTCAGTGAATAGTAACTTTTGAAAAATAATAATATTTATTTTATTTTATTTATTCTACCTGTGGATCCAACATATAAAATAATGCTACAACAATGATAACAATAATGTAATAAACATGTTACAGATTATTATTAATTTAAATAATATAAATTACTGTGTATTTGCTACTGTGACAATTATTTGGTTCAATAATTTTAAAATACAACGCACCAGCAATTATTGACTCAATGATATAAAATGCAGTGTAATGACAATTATTAAATCAATAATGCAAAATACTGTGTAGCAACAATAATTGAATTGATAATATAAAATATTATGCAGTGACAATTATTGATGAAATGATGCGTAACAATTACGGTGTCAATTATCAGACCAATAATATGAGACACTGTGCAATACCGTGTGCTACTGTAGAGTACCGTGTGCTACAGAAAATACCATAAATTACTGTATGCTACTATTCTTTTATCACCGGTATTTTAACAGTTAACACCGTTGACTATTTTTATTTAAAAAGGTTACTTCTGTCGTTTTCTATATCCGACAATTATTCCGTTGTGGGGTCCACCAATAATTAGTTATTTCGGCGCCGTCGTACGGCCCGAATATTCCCCGACCAAACGAATATTCCCCGACAAAGCGAATATTGTCCGACAAAATAAAATTTGCACATAACATCCTTAACTTTTAACTTTATCTATTTAACCACTTACTGTTTCAGAAAAAATATATATGAAGAAAATTAATTTTTATATTTCATAAAATTCGGGGTCTTACAACTTTACTTATAATGTTTTGTCTAAACAAAAGTAAAATAGAACATGAAAAATGATGAATAATGTTATCTCTTTATATATAAAAATTTTAAATAGAGATAATTATAATTTGGGATAATTTCAAATATTTGTATATTATAATAATGCTTTTTGCACATGCTTTATTTTGCCAGTGTATGATGCGATGCGATTTATTGTATATGATTTTACCCATAAACCAAACACAAGTTGCATTTACAATTTTTTAACTTAACTAAAATCGTCATATATATCAGAACCATTAATGCAATTTTAAATGATATAGTTTATTTTTGCCTATTTTCCCATTACCCCATCTTCTTCTTAATCACCTACACTTGCAAACTTCAAAGCAAATTTGAACTAATCCTTTGAACCCCTTTTCCCAAAATGATAATACCCCTTGTCCATAAATGATAATCCGCTTTTTAAATTACTCTCAATATTTCTTTTTAATTGATATTTCAAAATAAATACAAAAATTAAGTTATGTAAATAAAATTTTATCTAATTATTTTAATTGAGTTTAAAATGTCATTATTACGCTTTTAAAATTCATTAAAAAGCTGAAAGAAAAATAAATTAATAATTTATATTTATATTTAGTATAATAAATTAGGTAAAAATTGAATGAGCTATCGCACAAAAATGACTTTATTTAGTATAATTGAATATAAAAAATATATATTTTCTCCCATGTATATAAAAAGATGTTTTGTAATTTTTTAAATTAAGTTATTTTGGAAGATAGTTCAAACGAAAACATCTGATCAATGATGTTCACGCTTCTCGTGCTCTTAAAAAAACAAATAATCATTTTTTTTAGAATCGACAAACAATAAATAAGACAAAAATATATTTTTCTAAAAAGACAAATCAAAAAAATAGGGAGAGTAATTAAGGGAGATTAATAGGGAGAGAAATTAACAATGGGAGAAATTAATAAAGTTTTATTTGCTACCATATCTATCACTCTCCTATATATAAGCTATAATGATTATCTAATATTAAGACCACCCCATCATTCCCTTTTATAACAAAATTAAATCTTGGTCACTGTTTTTTTTTTATAATAATTCCCCAAATAAGCACCACCGCCCTAACATTTGCCTCCCACTCTTTTCTAGAACTAAAAACCAAAAGTGTTTTTGTATTCTTGTTTCTCTCTAAAGAGTTTTAAGGGAAGGGGAGAACCAAACCAGTGGTTTTTGGCTGGTTTTAGCCTCTTCTCCCATTTTCAGTCACAGCCATGGATAGTAATGAAGCTACTAGCACAGTTATGTTGAGGATCCAAGGCTTGGATCCTGAAAACGCTTGCAAAATCATGGGTTACATCTTAATTCATGACCCTGGTGAGGAAGAGATGATAAGATTAGCATTGGGGCCGGAAACCCAGTTGATTAATCTCATAAACCAGGCAAAAGCTTCTTTGGTACTTTTATCAAACACTTCATCTGCACCTTCTACTCCTTCTCCTTCACCATTTAATCCCATGTCAAATCTTCAAAGGAGCCCTGTTTTTCCCCAACCTGCGCCTAGAATCATAATACCAAATAATGGGTTTAACATGAACCCATCTCAACCTTCTTCGCCATGGGCTCACGTGAGTCCAAAACGGGTATCTTATGCTGCTGTTGTTAATGGCACCGGTTCTTCTCCTCCAAATCCCTCATTTTCACACCCATTTCACAATGATACCGGTAATGAGTTTAGTGAAGATCAGCTATTGTTTGAGCCTAAAAATCTTGACTTTATGGACCCGATTATGAGCCCGGGTGGGCGGAGTGATTCGGTTCTGTTCCCATATGGGAATTTTAATGAAAATCACCACCATAATCTCAATCTCCATAGGAGGAGTATTTCAGTAAGTGATGTGTTTCTAGGCGGCGGTGGTGGTGAGAGTGATGATAATAATGGTGGATGGAGACCTTGTATGTATTTTGCTAGGGGCTTTTGTAAGAATGGTAGCAGTTGCAAGTTTGTGCATGGTGGTTTTGGTGATTCACCGGATGCGATTGTGGGTTCGCCTAACTTTGATGGGTTTGAAGAGTTGTTGAGGATGAAGGCTATTCAGCAGCAGAGATTCGCCGCAGCGTCTCAACTCATGGCAGGAGGAGCTCCGTTTCCGTATAATAGATGCATGAACTTTCTCAATGAGAGCCCGAGGTAGAAGTTCTAATTTTTATTGTTAATGTACAAAAAATGACTCATTTTGCCCAGTGCATTGCTTCTCAAGGGTTATACCTCCATATGTGCATATTTGATTTTTTTTTTTTTTTTTGTGTGTGTACGCATTAGATATTATGTAGATGTGGAATTACAAGTGGGTATTTTAGTAAAGTTCGGTTTTTTATCTTGAAGAATTTTTTTTGGACCAATCAGTTTGTTGATTAAGACATTTTTTAGATATTGGGGAAATGTTGATTCGTTTTGATATTGAGGAATGTTGATGGGGATTGGTTGTTTATAGTTTATCGTGGTGCTGTGGTACATTTTAGATCTGCGGCTGCGGCATTAATGATGGGGGAAGAATATCACAAGTTTGGTCGGTGCCGACCAGATGGGAATGAGTTTGCTGCACTGGGATTTACGGGAAATCCTAATTCTAGCTCACAACAAATTTACTTGACCTTTCCGGCTGATAGCACTTTTAAGGAAGAGGATGTTTCCAATTACTTTAGGTAAATGATATGGGGTTGCTTTAATTTTTGAAGTTCAAAGTTGAAATGCAGGAATTTACTTGAATCTGTCTTTTGAAGTACTTTTGGACCGGTGCAAGATGTGCGGATCCCATATCAGCAGAAGCGAATGTTTGGTTTTGTTACGTTTGTTTATCCAGAATCTGTGAAGCAAATTTTGTCCAAAGGAAACCCTCATTTTGTATGCGATTCGCGCGTGCTTGTTAAGCCCTACAAGGAGAAAGGCAAAGTCCCAGACAAGTATAAACACTTCCTCGGTCTTTAACTAGTTTTGATCCAAATTGCCCGGTTTCTGTATTAATGCTGATTGTAAATTGAACAATATATAGGAAGCAACAAATGGAGAGAGGAGAGTTTCCTGCATGTTTAAGTCCAACCGGGCTCGATTCCAGAGAGCCTTATGATCTCCCCTTCAGTAAGTAAGCAAGCAATGTGTGCTGTTCCCACTCTAATTATTGCTTTTATGTTTTAAAGTTGCTTGTCTCACTGTAGGAGGAAGAGTGGTTTACAATAGCCAGGAGATGACGTTGAGAAGAAAACTAGAGGAGCAGGCAGAATTGCAACAAGCCATTGAATACCAAGGGAGAAGACTGTTGAATTTTCAACTCCATGACTTGACAAATCATCCTAATCATCAACTCCAGCCTCGTGTATTGGCAGCTGTTCCCATTCCCCCACCAGCGCCAGGTCTCATGTTTTCATCTGATGGCATCAATCAAGAAGCTTTAGAAGGTTAATTAATCAAATTAATTGTCTTTACCGGCATAAATCAAAATGCTGATATGTTGATTCATGTGTTGTTATATAGGTAGTTGATTTGAATTCATTGTTGCAGGAAGTAATGTTGGCAAAGATGAAGCTATTTCTCACACAGTTGCAGCTGATCAGAAGGTACAACAGGAAGTAAATGAATCTTGTAATAACAAAAATGGAATTGGCAGTGGCAGTGGCAGTGGCAATGACAATGACAAGGGAGAAAGCCCCAACCTTGAAGATTCTGATCTCCATGGAAGGTATGAAACTTCAGTCAAGAGAAAAATTAAGCTTACCTATTTTTACAATTGATTGTATATTGATCATACTGGATTTAATTTTAAGTTTTTAATTTTATGTCAACGGGATTCTTTTAGGTGCTGTAATTTATTTCTAATACTTTGTAATTTTGTTTCTGTCACTAAAGCAGCTTAGAGCACATCCTTCCTGATAGCCTTTTCGCCTCTCCTACAAAATCAGCTGCTGATCACCAATCTCTCTTCTGCACTGCATTAGCTGAATCAGATGATAGCATTCCAATAACTACTAAATCAGCTTTTTCTAACAATGTCCCAGTGCTGTCCACTACTTCTCTCAATATGGCTTCTCTCAAGTCATGTTATTTTGAAATGCCAAGGTATTAAATCTATTTACTGCTTTTAATTGTAGAATTATATTCCATTTGGGCCTTTTATGTACCAGCTTTTCTTTTGGGCAAGAAGTCATTGAGATGTAGGAGCTAGAGGTTAGGCATATAGTTGTCAAAAAGAAAAGAAAAAGAAGAAAAAAGCATCAATTTTGCTGTAATTTTTGTTGCATAGTTTTTTTTTTTTTTTAAAATTATTTATTGTTGCCCTTTTTGTGTTCATTTTGTGCAGAAAGTTTGAGTAGCGAGCAGATACAAGGAAGAAAAGTCCTCTAGCTGTATAGCCAAACCATACCCACAACAAAAGAAAAAAGATCTGTAAGGAAGATCTCATGAAGATTATTGTCATCATCAATACCATACTACTACTTACAACAATACATAATGCATACATAAAGGACAGATGAGCTGATTTATGGGAGTGGGGTACCCTCTTTGTTTACTTTGTACCTCCTCTCTTTCTTTGGTAATGTGCTGGACTACACAGAATAATAGGGTAACAAACAAAGGATTAGTACTATCAGTAACTTTTCTATCATGATGTCAATAGTACTAGTAACTATTATCATCTACATATTTATAAGTTTTTACTAGACTACTACTTTTCTATCATGATGTCAATAGTTTGACCCAATGTAAAACTCTTTTGTCCTCCATTTTAGTCATCTTTACAACTTATTTGACTTGTGAGTCAGTTCAACCAAACACATTAACACTTGATTCTAACTTATAAGTCAAACTGGTCCCAAATGCTTTTATTTAACTTATAAATTCTTTTAAAATAAGTCATTACTGGGTAAGTATTAGGTGTCCTTTTTTACTTTGTTTGGTACAAGGGAAAAATAAATTGAGGACTGTAATTTGTTGTAGTACAGACGGAGCAGAGCATCCGGGAAGTTCATAATAGCTTAACAGAATCTCAACAACTGCACTAATATAGAATCCTAAAGGAGTAAAGAATCTGTTGGGGCTGAAAAGCTGAGTCTTCTGTCGTTACTTTTATTGTTTTTCGATACCTTCTGCTTATTAAACAGCTTTTTCCACCATTTAGATCATAAAACAGAGGAAATAGAATAGAAAACAGTATTGGAGAGTAAAAAGGGAAAAGGGTGTTTTATTTAAGTGATTAAAGCCAACTTTAGGGTGAGTCTTTTGTCTCACAAACTCCATTTTGTGGGTTCTTTTAGGTGGACATGAAAGGGAGAGGGCCATATTGTCACATGGGGGTACTGACACCCATTTGAATGGTATCTAAGGGTACCACCAAACAAACACTCCTTTCACTTTCAGTCTCTTCTGGCCTCGTTCAGAGTTTTAAATATACTTGCTTGGACTTTTGTTTATGGGAGGTTTTGGTATGTTTTTTCAATTATGGTAGTGCTACTTTGTGCATGTGTTGAACCATGGTTAAAACCCCTAAATTGGGAGGAAATGGAGGGAAGAAAAGATGCACATTAAACTTTTATAATTTGGATAATGTCCATATAATAAGGGATCAAGTTCAGAGGAAAGGCTAGCAGTTTTACTTGGCCACTACAAGGGTGGTAAAATTCAGACGACCACTTAAGATTTGGCCAAAATTCCATATGGCTACTATTCGTTTAAAAATATACACAAAAAGCCCTGGATGAAAGGGTTACAATAGTGTAACGTACAATAACTTCAAAGTAAAACAATGGAGGAAAGGCTAGAAGTTTTACTAGGCCACTAATAGGGTTTTTGTGTCTATTTTCAAACGATAGGCGGTTATGTAAAATCTATCAAAATTTTAAGTGGTCATCTGGGATGTTGCATGGTTTATTAATGCTAAATTTTCTTCATTGTGTTTTACCTTTTAACCAAAAGTAAGGAAAATATATTCTTCCCATTTTCCCCTTCTTTAACGAGGAAAGGAAAATGAATCCCTTCATTTGTGTCTTCTCCAATGGAACACTTTCTTTTTTATCTCAAACTTCCCTACCATACTGTTAACATAGTGGTTGGTACTATAGAAAACTACTGAGGGACTAGTACAACTCCTTGGCTTTGCCCCATTGGTGTCCTTGGAGATCCTTCTTGTTGATCATGCTGTTTTTCTGTCTCTTATGTTTCTCAGGTATCTTCTTCCAAGTAAAAACATATTACCTCTGTACCAAAATGCATAATTAATAACGACTTTTTAAAATTATTTTTAAAAAATATCAAATTTAAAATTGATATAAATTAAATTAATATTAGACGATATAATTATGAAAATTAATAGCTATAAAATTTATTATTTTTAAAAATTAAATGAATTACACTAATTTTGAACTTAAAAATATATTCAATTGACTTTGAAATATCGAATATAATTTTATGTTTTGGATCAGAGGGAATTTAAACTAAACAAACCATAGTCTCGTGGTGCGACCAAGTACTGTTTTGACTATAATTTATTTATAATTTTTTATTTAGTAATTAGGTAAAAGGACAAGGATTAAATGACGACACCAAATATATGATATGAGAAAGGGGATGAAACAGGAGGTGCTCTTGGGGAGGGTGGCTCTAATAAGTTACGCTCTGTTTGGTTAATACATTATTGATTCATTGCGAGCCCAAGTAGTATAGGGGGAACCCACTGTTGACCTGTAGGATAGGTCTTTTTCTCAAGGAGAGGGTCCAAAAGGAGGGATACGGATAGTGGAGAGCAGGAACCGCGCAAACAAAATCGCAAAAAGTACATCAATGAAATTAAAAGTATAAAAGTTATAAATAATTTAAAATTGGGCATTTAATTTGAAACGGAGAGAGTATAGTCTTTGTACCAAATATAGAATTAATATTGACTTTTTAAAAAATTTTAAATTTAAAATTGATATAAATTAAATTAATATTAGATAATACAATTATAAAAATTAATATTTATAAAATTTATTATTTTTGAAATTTAAATAAATCACATCAATTTTAAACTTAAAAATATCTTCAACTGCCTTTACAAATTCAAATTTGATTCTATATTTTGAAACATATAAAGTATAAACTAAACAAATCATAGTCTTGTGGTGTCATACAATAAAAATACATATAAAAACATCAGTCCAAATTTACTATCTCATTTCCTTCGTATCTTCTGTCTCATATTATGTATTATTTTGAGATGTAATTTCATTTATTTTTCTTATAATTAATTTTGTTAAAAATAAAAATTATCTGACACTAATATACGAGATAGAACATTAGATGAAACAGGAAGTATTGTTGAGGAGGGTGGCTCAACAATCTATAATTCTACAACAGTATTAAAACTAATATCAATATTAACTATAAAATCAACCCACCAATAACCAAGACAATCTCTAATTTGTATTTATCTCATTTGAATTTACTCCAACACGTTGGTGATATTTTATTATCTTTGGTCTTAAAAAGATGCATAGAGTGTTATTTGATTAAAAAATATAAAATATAAAAAAAATAGCCTATCCGGTAGCTCTCTAGTCCCTAGGGGCTGGAATTGGCCCTCCCATTTTCAATTCCGCTCGTTCTCGACTGAAGCCCAGTCCGACACTTGCAGTGATACATGCATATATTAACCGCAAATATTTAATACCGTTTTAAATTATGAAATTAATATTAAATTTTTAAAAATTAATTTAAAATAAACATAAATTTAATTAATTTATGTTAACATAATTATAAATACTACGAACTATTTAAAGAGAATTACTAGCTGTAAGATTTATTATTTTGAAATTTTACATGAATCGTGTCAATTTTGAATTAGAAAATATTTTTAATTGATTTTTTAAAAATTAATAGTGATCTTATAATTTAGAATGGAGGGAGTATTAAGAAAAATGATATATTCCCTCTATTCCATAGTAATAGTCTTTTTAATTTCATGTACACATATTAAGAAAGTTATTTAATATTATTTATTAATAATTAAAATTTGTGTAAAATTTTATAACTAACCCTTTATTGGAAGTTAGAAACCACTAGCATAAGATAGAATATTTCTCGGAAGATGAGAGATTCTATGGGTAATATAAAATATAAAAAAAATTTACTCCTAGAAAGTACAAATGAAAAATAAAATGAAACAATTTTCTTTAAAAAAAATCTATTATTATGAAACGAATGGAGTATCTTACGACTTTATGTACATGAATAGGCGTGAGTAATATTTTTTTTAAAAATATATTTAATATGTTGGGTAACACAGTAAAATAAATCAAACGGTTTAGACTCAATTCATATTCGTTTTGCTAAAAGTTCGATTCGAATTGACTCGAAATATAAATGATTCAAATATGAGTAAAGTTTAAAATTCGATAAATTGTTTGAATCTCTTCAAATTGTAATTTTTTTATTAATACTCAGATTATATTCGCTCGAAAAATTTAGGCTGTCTGAACTCGATTCAAGATCGTGCCTTACTCGATAATTAAACGAATTTCAATTAAATCTTATTTTATACTCGATAAATTTTACAAACTAAATTTGAGCAACTTAATATTCGACTTGACTCAATTCGTTTACACCCTTAATGTTGTGCCATCCTTATTATTCAATTCTCATGTATTGATCTTTAACAATTGTATAATTTGACCCAAAAAAAATGGAAATACGCAACAAGATTCTAATACTAATAATGTTTTAGGCAATTTTAAGGAAGGAAATCCTCATTTTGAAGCATATAAAAAATGAAACTCTTTTTAATATGTTAAAACTCCGATGTATAAAGAGAATAGGAAGACCGTTCAACCAATCTAACTTGTGCGATCGGCTAAGAAAATAGATAAATAAAGATTGATCATATTTTTTTGTTAAATTTATTAACAGGACAATCAATAAGATCGTTCAAAATGGACTTCTACTAGAGCTAATCTTTACAAATAAAATTAATAATTTCATAAATTTAATCTTATATGAATAGTAAATGAATCCCAATTCATATAAGAAAAAATTTGTAAAAATATCAAAATTTACTTGTGAAAATAACAATTTTCTATTTTAAAGAGTCTTGCTATGTATTGTGAAAGTTTCTATCGAATTATAATTGAGACATATCAATACATGAAATTGGATAAAATTGTAATATTGACTCTGTATCAAACACATTATTAAAATATTACCAACTATAGTTATTCACGTAACGTGCAGCATATTATCTTTAATTATATAAAAGATTATTTAAGTACACTTTTTACACAAATTAAAAAACTTAAAACAGATGACAGAGTATCATAAATTTTAAGAGGATATAAAAATGATAAAGTCAAATAATTTAAAGTCAAAGAAATTGAAAATTGACAAGTGTCTTAGATAAATTAGAAAAACGATAACAATCCAACGGAAAAATATCAAGGAGACACTATAAAAGGATTGTTACTTTAAACATAAATACATACGATCAATCAAGAATCAAATTGCAGAAAGCCTAAGTGCTCAAAATCTCACTCTACGATTCACAATAAATTCTTCTACAGTTAAGTCATTTGAATGGAAAACTTAAAACTATTTAGCAACAAAGCAAAAACAATATCATCTCTTGATAATTTATAAATTTTAGTGATCTTGTAAAGCCAAGTCTAAGTGACTTGTTTGATTCTTAGTGAATCAACTATTGTACTAGTTCTTAGTGAATTTAGATTTTTATAACCTACCATCCTTAATGGATCATTCCTATTCTCGAAGTATAAGAGAGAATTCTATGTCCCTTTACTTTATCGTTTTTATAACTATTATATTCCAACAATTTTACAATTTCTTCTTTAAAATTTATGATTCTCTGTCTTCTACTTTAAATTTCTTAATTTGTGTAAAAAATGTACTTAAATCATCTTTTATATAATAAAAGATAGTATGCGATTTTTCTCATTTAAAATAGAAAAATGATATATATTGCAACTTTAAATGACGATTATTTTATTGCACGTTACGTAGATAATTATAATTGATAATATTTTAATAATATATTTGATATAGTGAGTCAATATTATAATTTTACTCATTCTCAACATGCACGTACTTACGTTGCAATCATAATTTGACTAAAAACTTTTACATATATAACAACTCTTCTTATTAAATGAGATGGGAGAGAAAAATTATTAAATGTTCTTGGGATACCGGTCACGTGGTGCCCTACACCACTCATGTACTTTTATTTTAACATTTAAAGTTGATCATTTCATTTTAAGTGTTGAAGTGATAGCACATGAGTAGTATGAGACACCACGTAACAGGTATTCTAAGACTACTGAATAATTACTCGATTCGAGAAAGATAGCAAAATAAACGTCCGCAAAACTATTGTGTTAACGCAAGTTCAAATAGGGCACTAAATTTTTTTTATTTCACGAAGGTCCGTTCAACTATTTGCACATCTTGCATATAATTAATTAGGATGATTGATATTCCTAACCATTGGAACTCACAATGGAAAAATTACAGATACATTATAAGGTAATGGTTCATATCCAATTTTAACTATAGATCATTCACCACACACGTGTGTGTATATGAAAAAGGAAATATAAGTCATCCATTAGCCAAGCTTAGCTACAAAACACTTTAAAAATGACATTTTTTAACGTTTTCTTTGAAATCCAATGGTATAAATGATGAAAACAAGAAAAAATAAGATGGTCTATCAATCATGTGTTCGTATATATATTATAGTATATTTTTGGGATATTCCAGCATGGTATTGTAATCATAAAGATTTTCAACTTTCAAGGCACCAGCTTATTTGAAACATTATGGGTCTGTTGCATTCATGCACAATATTCGGATTCCCATAGTCCTCTAAGAATGTGACTGCTTGAGGACATCAAACACACTGTCGTGCCAATGGCAGAGCAAATATTTGTACCCAAATCTACAGTTTTGATTTTCTTTGCCATCAATGGAAGATGCCCACTCTCTCATCAGGGTACTACTCAAAGGATCACAAGGCATATAAGGTTATTATAGCTTATATAAACTTTCTAAAGTTCACGAGTCACTTAGGCAGAGGACATTGTGGCTTTGAAGATACGAGTAACACTACAAGGTCAGTTTATCTAGCTTTCTTATATATATATGAAAAAGGGATAACCTCTTCCTTAGTCCCTAAACTATAACTATTTTTCACGTTTAGTCCCCTAATTAATTTTTCTGCGTCTATTTTTTTTTCATGTGAGTCACCAAAACATGGCAACTTTTCACGTTTAGAACCGGAACTATAGTTTTGCTTTAAGTTTATTCCTTAATCCATAGTTGTTTTTCATGTTTAGTCCCCTTTAATTGCTCGGTTTTTGCAAGATTGGACAGACTACTGAGATTGTAGAAATGATAAAAGCCCAAGGATGAATACGCGAAAAAAATAAGTTAGAGGACCAAACATGAAAAACAACTATAATTTGAGGACATGTGAAGAGATTGTCCCTACAAAAAATTTTAAAAAAATATGCCGCTACTTCGAATAAATTCACGCAATTCAGATAATATCTTACCTTATAAATGAGCTTTAACCCTAGAGGTACCCTTTCGTTCCCTAAGAGTAGAGTTCAAGCCTAAGGGCTATCTTTTGTAACCCTGTAAGGGTCTACTTGTTAAGTGTTGAATTTAGTTCCTATGTGCTCTCACACGCCTTGATAATAATAATTTAAAAAAATAATAAGAATAATGTCTTGCCTTCTCAATCATAGGTAAAGTAAAGAGCAGCAGCGAAAGAAAATACAGGATTTCAAAAAAGAATGTAGACATTAAAAGCTATATGTAAGGTAGGACTAAAGGAAGGGAGAAAATTATAGCTCCATTAAAAGTATTAAATGGGATCTGGTAATTACTTTATTATGATTCTGCTGCAATGAGTAAAATTAACCGCCCGAAAGAGCTAGAAATCTAGACTGTATAAGAGAGTGTTACATTACATAAAAAGTTGAGTAGAAGGTCTAGAAGTATATAGGCAATTGGGCATAAGTTGATGCAGAGGAAGCAAATATTTCATAGTTTCAATTAAGGCAAAATACTACGAACACACTTGATCACTCGATCATCGTTGACAATTTCTTAAACCCATAAAGAAAAAGTGAACAAATGTCTAAATAAAATTGGGCTAAAGGAAGATTACTACGAAGATCAAAGCATCGTTGACAAGTACTCAAAACCATAAAGAGGATGCAAACAAACTTCTTCACAAAGTACGTTTTCAAGATAAGATCTTCATAAATATTGCAATCTCTTTTGCGTGATTTTTTTGGAATGACTTTCCATCTTTAAGCTCTTCTTAAATGCATTTGAATAAGATAATCTGCGTAGATTATATGAATTAGAAAGGATTTATGTCAGTAGAGTTTGATAATATTGCAAGTGAAAAGATATTCATGAGACTACTAGAAGGTTCAAAATTGTGAGTACTATATATAACAAGTTCCATTACCTAAAGAACTACTTGTACAGAGCTGTAATCTCTTTCAAAATTTCAAGTCATGGACGGAGGCAGCAACTCACTCAATCCTCTAGGTACCTTAATTTGTTTGCCTTTTCATCAAATCTCTTTATTGAGTTTCTATGAACAGAAAAGAAAAGAAATATACAATAAATTTAGCCACTTTTCATGCCAATGTTTTTCAACCAAAAATGGACAAAAAACTAAAAAACATAATCATATCTTTCATAAATCCCAATTATATCCTCTACATTACAAACACAATAAAATTCATGTGAAGGTAAAATAGTAATTTAAATATACTACTTAACTCTCTGTTTTTTCCTTTTCATGTATAAACTTGGAAACAATCAAGTACAAGTTTTCTATATTTTTGTATCCTAATATAAGTTTTCCATTCATTTCTATCCTAATGTACTAATAATTTGTTATTCTAGATATTTTCTGAAACTATATGTAACTTTCTTCACATATACAGCTAGGAATGTGTCAGAGTTGGAACAATTGCAGAAACAGCATGAGGAGAAGATGCTGATGATTCAAGAACTGAAGAGAAAAAAGGTAGAAATGAAGCTTCGTTTAGAGAAGAAGAAGACGGAAGTTTCAGAGGAGAAATTGGAAGGTTTCAAGAACTTGAGTGAGAAATATAACAGACTAAGAGATGAGTACAATGCACTGTTAGCTGAAAAGCCACAGGAAAATAAGGAGTAAACTGTCATGTCCATTCTCCTTCTTGCTAACTTGAATGCACCACCAAAACTATCTACAATCTTATAGTTTAGGACTGCTTTCTTGCAATGGCTATTAGTTTAAGCAATGTATGTTTTTATCTGGTAATAAAAATTATCAATAATTTCGATTTATGTCACATTAATCAACATATTTCAATCATATTAGGTATTGTTAACTACGTAATAGAGTGTGTTTACAATTCATAATTTCCTCATTCTTTTCCTTTCCCCATTCTTCTAAAGTTCGAAAATGGAGCATTAGGAAATGAGAAGTGCATTAACAAAACAGAAGAAATAAATGAGCTCAACTCGAGATATATTCAGATCAATGTTTTGGCCAAATAAAAAAAAAATAATCAAAATAAAAAGGGCGGGTAACAAGATTTTGAATAAAAGAAGATTTTATTAGATTCGAAGGAAATAAATGTGGAATAATTAGCATATTAACACAATAGGATAGTAGTGACAAAAATGATTTAGCGCAAAATGTTTATGTAATGAAAAAAGATTTGCTTATGCTATTTAGTTTTTTGTATATAAAACTTTGACAAGAAAATTGACCAAGTTTTTGCCAATTTCTATTTTTTTTTTCTGTTCATTAAAAAACTAAATAAGAAGAGAATTGGATATAAAACTTCGGTTTTCCGTCCTTCCTTTTTCTTTTCCATCCATTTTAAAACTCAGAAACACAATGTTATGTCATGAATTTCCTAAAGGAAAAAAAAGATTTGATAAAAAGAGCAAGCAAATAAGGTACCTAGAGAATTGAGTGAGTTGTTGCCTCTCTCCATGTGAAATTCCTAAAATATATCATAAATAAGCTATGCCTGTTTGAGGGATTAGGGAATGGGACTGGACTATCAGTCCTATATAAAAAAAAAAGTACTGCATTGTTTTGAGATCTCTGGATAGGACTATTAGTCCCCTTTAAAAAATTAGTCCCCTATATGAGGTACAAATTTGAGGGAGGGGAGGGGAGGGGGGGGGGGAGGGGGATTCACAATCCTAATCCTGGGTTTGGGACTAAGTTTTTATGGACAAAATTGTCATTTTTTTAGTATTTCATAATTATCTTTATTAGGTATTATATAAACAATTCATCCCATTCCTCAATTGGCGATTAAATCATTTGTTCCATCTCTAGGGTTTCATCATCGATCTCCATCTTCTTCACATAAGATTTTCATCTCTCTCTCTCTTAAGGAAATAAATAAATGAAATATTATATAAGCTTCATTTGACAGACCTTCGGGTTGCTCTTTAAAGTTCAAGATGAAACAATAATTTATTCAGAACAAAATCCACCATAATCTAGTGTATAATTATTATTGTTGTGCAAATGAAAAAAAAAATCTGCTTTTTTGTAATTTGAAAATAATGATGAAAAGTGTAACTAGGAAGAGTTTCTCCTTTTAACACTAACAAATGAAATAGGTGAGAAAGAAGTTTGGAACATAGAAAAGAAATTTCCAGTAAGAGAGACAGTAGGCAAGCGGGATAGGGGCGACGGAAAGAAGGTTGACACTAAAAAATACATTTATTTATGCATCTCTTCTCTTTAGATAAAAAAGAGGCCATAGATTGATATATTCCTCCATTAGACGGTCTGCACTTGTTGGTAATAGTGATTTTGATTTTGTTTGGTGTGAAGGGGAAAATGTTTTTTGGTGGGTATGCTTGAAATTTGATCATGCTATTTTAGTCTTTTTCAACAAATAGTCCAGTACTTGAATGAGATTATTTGGTTAAAACAAACGTTGATCTGAACTATCTAGTCCAATCCTAGTCCAGTCCAGAGCAAAACAAAAAATTGATAAAATAGTCTCATGTAATTTAGTCCGGTAAAATAGTCCTTGCAATCCAATCCTGCAGGCTGCAAACAAACATGCTCATAGTTCTGTAGCTAATGGAACTGGTTATCTTGTAGTTACACTTTGAACCTTATAGTAGTACCGTTAAACTCTCTTCACTTGCAGTATTGTCAAAATCTACTCCTATAGTCCTTCCTTATTCATATACTCTACATTGATTTATCTAATTCAAATACATTTAAGAAGAGATTAAACATGGAAAGCTATGAAGCAAGGATGCGAGTGCGGGGATACGATGCGCGACATGGGGATAGATGGATTCATCAAATCTTAAAAAGTGGGGGTTCAGATGCGGCGGGGATATGACATATTTAATTAATAATTATTAAATATATGTACCACATATATAGGGTATTACATTATTATTCTACTAGTTGTTGAAAGTGTTGTACTATACATATATTTAAATAGCTAAAGCGTAGGGAGTGATACACAGAAAGATAGAAATATGGGATTATGATCTGAAATGCATAAAAAGAAAAAAGGATTTGACTGTAGTTTTGTGAATAAATAAATGAAAGGGCCATAATTATTAGATACTTATCACGTCTAGCAAAGGGAGAGAAAGAGTTCCAAAAACAAGAGAGAAAGAGACAGGAAAGAAGAAAAGCCACGAAGAGAGAGAAAGAAGAAAAGCCACGGAGAGAGAGAAAGCGACGACGACTCAAAGGTGATCATCGCCTTAAGAATATCTGATCTTCCTTCTTATGGTTAGTCTTTCTTCTCCGTATCTTTTTCTTTGTTTTCTCTCCCTTTTTTTTTTGCAACACTAATCTGTAGCGGGCCTGGGCCAGTCCGCCCGTTAAATTTTGGGCTATGGGCTTACATTTGTTAGCCCAAAAAAATTTGGGCCATTTTGGCCTGGTCCAACTTCTGCTCGGCCCGCCCGCAGGCTTTTTTATTTTAACAAAACAATAATGCTCCCCGCTAAGGTTTGAACTCAATACCTCCCATCTCAAACCGACTGAGCTACAAGAGTTTGTTATTCTAAATACTATCTTCAACCATATTTCTTATAAACTCAAGACCTCCCACTCACTTTTTGTTTCACTATCTATCTTTTTCCAAACTTTTTGTTTCAATTTATTTTTCCTCTCCTTAGTCTTACCTACCAAACAGATTACTTCGAAGTGTAAAAGAGAAGAAATCCAAACTTTGTACATGTATATATATATATAGGGTGAAGCTTTTTCTCTAATTACATACAGATCTAGACCCTGACCATCAACCGTTGGGGTCATACAACATACAAACATACATACAAGAAAGCGAGGGAAAATTCCTTCGGGTTTTAGCTGCTAAAAGTCATCGACTCACCGGACTCATTCTTCAACTAGTTGCACATTCAGATCTGGTATTCTATTCGGTATGATTTCCTCTTAATTTCAATCGTTTTTAATTTCTTATGGAGAGTTTTTTTTATTTTTTTTTATTTTATAGATCTGTGATTTGATTTTTGGTATTTTCTAGAGCAATTTGACAATGTAATTAGTGTCGGGACGGTTTAATTATGCCTGATATTGATTTTAAATTCTATGTATGTATGTTTGTCAGCCAAATTCAATGGCTTGGTTGAATTTTTCAGAGGAATATTGGCTGTATAATTTGATGAAGTAATTGGATATGGTAGAAATATCAGATCTAGCATTTATGAGTTGGGTTTGATTTATTTAGTTTGTTTTTGCTTATGATTTGGTTTTGCCCAGCACGCTTGTCAGGTCTACTAATCTGCAAGGAAATATCAATTATTGCATGGAGTGCGTATCCCCTTGCACCCTTTTCGCATTAATCGCACCCCTGCTTCTTAGATGAGAAGTCTTCCAAAAACACACCCGAAACAAGATTTTTATTAATAAAGATCTTAACTTAAAAAACATACTTGGCGAACTAGAAGTTTGTTCACTTCGTTTTTATGGTTTTGACAAATTGTCAACTACAAAGACTTGATCATCGTTGAAAATTTCTCTCAAAATCATAAAGAAGAAGTGAACAAACTTCTAATTTACAAAGTCGTTATAAAGGAAAAATACTACGAAGAGTAAAGTATTGTTGAAAATTTCTCAAAACCATAAAGAGGAAGTGAACAAAGTTCTAGTTCACAAAGTACATTTTTCAAGTTAAGATATTCATTAATGTAAATCTTATTTCGAGTGTTTTTTTGGAATGATTTCCATCTTTAACTACTTCTTCAGTGTATTTGAGTAAGATAAAGTGCAGTTATTTAAATAAGGGTTTATGTATGTAGATTTTGATAATATAGCAACTAAAGTTTAATAAGACTACTAGAAGATTCAAAGTATGAGTACGAGATATAACCAGTTTCATTGCCTAAAGAACTAGTTATTTGTATAATATCTTTCAAGAATTTCAAGTCATGGAGGGAGGCCGCAACTAATTTAATCCTCCAGGTACCTCATTAGCGGACTATTTTTATCAAGTCTCTTTCTTCTTTAGAAAATTCATGGCATAATACTATGTTTCTAAGTTTTAAAATGGATGAAAAGAAAAAAAAGGACAGAAAATCTATGTTTTATGTCCAATTCTTTTGTTATTAAGTTTTTTAATAAACAGAATAGTAGAGAAATAAACAAAAAAAACTTAGTCACTTTTTTTGCCAAAGTTTCTGTCTAAAATGAACGGATTTGGACAAAAAACTAAATAACATAAGCAAATCTTTTATAATCCCAATTATATCCTCTATACTACAGATACAATATGATTAACATGTAGGGAAAATAGTAATTTAAATTAAAACTTAACCTTTTCGTTCCTTTTCCTTTTTTTGAATCATATTTAAGTTTTCTTTACTTTTCTATCCTGATGTACTAATAATTGGTTATTTTTGAAACTTTCTGAAATTTACATAATTTTCTTCACAAATACAGCTAGGAATGTGTCGGAGTTGGAAAAATTGCAAAAACAGCACGAGGAGAAGATGCCGATGATTCAAGAACTAAAGAGAAAGAAGGAAGAAATGAAGCTTCATTAAGAGAACAAGAAGGAAGTTTTAGAGGAGAAATGGAAGGTTTCAAGAACTTGACTGAGAAATATAACAGCCTGAGAGATAAGTACAATGCACTGTTAGCTGAAAAGCCACAGGAAGCTAAGGAGTAAATTATCATGTCCATTCTCCTTCTTGCTACCTTGAATGCACCACCAAAACTATCTGTAATCTTATAGTGTCCCATTAATTGACATATTTCAATCATAATAGGTATTGTGAAGGCTAAAATGCAAAGTTCTGCCCTCGTCCTTGAGTTTGACTAACTAGAAAATATCTCTCTCTCAAAGTACAATTATTTGTACAAAATTGTGATTTTTAAGGTATAATTTTCTGTGCAAAAACTAACCCAAAAGGTATAGCTTTACACTACTAATTGTACAATAAAGAAGCGGTTTACTATATTGTAAAATCAGGTACCATATCTCCACAACATGATAAACTCAGGGTACATTTTTGCATTTTAGTCAATCGTGAAATATGTGACTGCAAAATGATTCTCATTTATAGTTTTATTTCATTATGTCATATAAGATTATGACGATGGCTTGAGGTTATCATAGATGTGTCAGATTAGGTGAAGGACAAAGCCAAATTTTTGACCAAGTACCATTTGGTACAGAAATAAGAATACAAATAAAGAGGTGCATGAAGGTAATATTAGCAATAATTTAGACGAGCTGAGAAGCTGAAAGAGAACTTGAACGAATATTTTGTGTAGGCTTTGTTTGGAACTTGAACATGCTAGGGAAAGGAAAGGAAAATGAAAACTGATAAAAGATATTGAATTTTTTATGTATGTATAATTGAATTATAATCCAATCCTCGACAAGTTCAAAAATGGAGCATTAGGAAATGAAAAGTGCATAACCAAAACAGAAGAAATAAATGAACTTCAACTCGAGATACATTCAATTCAAATTTTGGCATAAAAAGGAAGAAGAAATTACTAAAAATGAAAAGAATGTTTTTGGATAACAAAAGAAGATTTTATTATATATGAAAGAAATAAATGTGGAACAATTAGCATATATATATATATATATATATATATATATATATATATATATATTATAAAAGGAGAAGGGGTGTGACACAGTCTGAAGAATTTTTTCCCTTTTTGCCCCTGCAAGTTTAGTTATTTTGCAATTTTATACTATTCAAATTTTTTTTAATCTTATCCTCTAAATTTGATAAAATTAATATTATTTTTTTTTCCAGTAATTGCACACGCAATGCGTGTCATTATGACTAGTAAGTAAGAAGAAGAAAAATAACCAATTTTTTTGTGAAGAAAAATAACCATTTTTTTTAGGCTGTGTAACACCTTATGCTATAAGAAAGGGTAAAATGCAAATGCGACCACTGAACTTTAGGTGTTTTTGGGTAATGAGTCTTTTTTTTTTGTCAACAAGAATCAAACCATTTTCTATCCAAAAATTTGGATATTGAACTTTATGTGTTTTTGCGTGAATCAATCCCAAAACCTCAGGTTTGAACTTTTGGTCATGAGACTACTCAAGCACCATGGGCCTACCTGCTTAAATTACCCAAGAAATAAATCATATACTAAATGAATTAATTTCCCCATCTTATTAACATACTAATTAATCCAAAAGGTAATTATTAACTTAAATTCACGAGTATGAGGATCAATGATCTGCAAGCTCTTGAAGAACTCAACATCTATTTTTTCAAGGAACAAGGAATGCGCTTGTACTCCCTATTTATCATATCTCTCTGTTCTACGGCTGCGCTTCTCTGTTAATGGATAAGACTACTTGGCCCCTATATATATTCCACCATCAATCTAGCGGAAAAGTTAAATCATCATCCATGTGTCATGATCAGAGCCATCGATTAGTGACCCCACATAACCAACTTGACTTACAATTTAACGCATAAAAATCTTATCCTCTTCCTCACTCTTTTCTCTCTCCTCTGTAACTAAGAAGCTCCTTCCAAGCTTGTTAATGGTGTTTGTATATTAGATCTGAATGACTGAATGTATACAAAAGATCTTATAATTTATCTAAAGCTGAGTTGCCTCTACGTTTCCTTGCCTACAAACTTCGGTTTTAGTTCGTAAATGGAGTATCATATCTAAATAAAGCATAAGCCTTTTGGATTAATTAGCTTTCGAATGAATTAATAGGTTAATAATTACCTTTTGAATTAATAAGATGGGAAAAATTATTATTTGATGATATGAATTTGGTGTTGGAAGAGGGATAAATTGATGTACGTTTGATGAGATGAATTTGTGTTTGAAGGTTGCGAATTAGGATGCAGGTTTAGGTCTGTGACTGTGGAAGATTAGGAAATAATGAGATATTATAATTATTTTAATTCTCTAATTTGTTAATTGAATTTATTGTATAATAATTTTTTAATGGTGTTTTTTATTTTAAGCTAACTGTTTAACTTGTTTAATTTATGCCTTTTTGTGCAATTTGCTTAATTAACATGGGTGCTGATGTACTCTGAGTTTATCGACATTATTGCATTATTGATTATTGAGTATCCATCGACTTATTTTATTGCAGAGATAAATTCCCTAGAGTTAACAAATGTATAGACGTAGAGTTGAAACCTAAACCCCCAGTGATTTATGCGTAGAGATAAATTCTAGGTTTTTCCCCATCTTTTCATTACAAACACTAACCGTCCTACATCATTTTGGTATCAAAGCTTGCGATTTCTCCAATAATTTTTAAATTTTTGGGAGATCTTGGGTTTGGGGAAAAAGTACTGTTCATCAAGACACTGTTCATTGCAGTTATTGTTCTCTAGGTTACTGTTTACGCCGGAATTATTGTTCACTTCCAGAAAAAAAAACAAAAAAACAAAGGAGTAGAGGCTGCTTTTGTTTGTAGAAAGAAAGAGGAGGCTGCTGCAAGGAAAAGGAAAAGAAAAAAAAAAGAGGCTGCATCTCTCATCCAAGGTGCTGTTTGAAAGGAAGAAAAAAAAGAGAGGCTGCTGCTACACAAAGGAAAGAAAGAGCCTCTATTGGTAACCTATTCTATAAAATTACATTTTAGTACCCCAAAGTTTTTGATTTATTTTAAAAACTTACCCGCAGTTTGCAAAATTTTCAGTTTAGCCTCTGCAGTTTTCTGAAAATGTCAAATTACAGTTTAGTGGCTTAATGTTTCATAAAGTTTTAAAATATCCCCTGCACTTTGAAGTTTTTTCAGTTTAGCCCCTGCACCTATAGCTTTCTGCATTTTAGTTCCTGTTGGCATATAAAAAAAAATAAAAGGAAAAAATAAAAGAGGAAAAATAAAAGCTTTCTTTTATTTATTTATTTAGTTTTGAACAATTGTACTCATGTCCCGCGCTACGGAGGAGCGGATTAAACGATAAAATGAGTATATTTGGTTTCTTTATAAAGAAAGTGATCGAGTACGCTACCGTATCAATACATGTAGGTTTTACAATACACATTTGAAATTTGAGCAAGAAGATATTGGATGGAATATTATTGATGTGGAGGACAATCTTACAAAATTGCAACGTCATTATCAAAAGGAACAAAAAAGAGCTGAAATAGAAAGAAGTCAACTAGATGAAGTACAAAAGCGTCTACAAGCTAAGTCAAAAAGTTTTTCTAGCTAAATTAAATAACTTCAACACGCTGGACATAAAACTCTACAGATGCAGTCTATGCAAGAGAATGAAGAAATGCAAGAGCACGGGAATGAGGATGTTCACCATTTCGGGATTATAAACAATTGTAATGAATCCATAGGAATTCTTGAGGCACCAGCGGTGGAACCAACAATTGTGTTTGAACCGCTTGATGCTAAAGACAGTTGTGATGTGGCTATGAGAATTTTAGAAACTCCAAAAGTTGAACCAATGGACATTATAGAAGTTCCAAAAATTGAGTCAGAGATTGAATGTGAACAACAAGTTGAGAAGGATTCTGAAGTTGATGTTAAGTTGTTTGTTATCAAAGAGAAGTCGGTTTTAGAAGTGGATCCAGTCCAAGCCGATCATGTTGAATTCATCATTCCGGATAATCTGCTTCAATGATCTTTGAATGCAAAGCTGATGCTCCTATCAGCTATCTTTCCAAAACAAAATTGAGTCTTATCGCGTGAAGGGGTTGTCAATGGTTCTCCAAGGTGTTTCAATGTAGAGGAGTTCATGGTTTATTCTGTCATTCTACAAAACTCGACGTTGAGTTTTCTCCAATAAGGGAAGAAATGATGGGAATCAGTTCACATAGATGTATTTATTTATTTTGATGTACTTTATTTATTTGGGATTATTTTAGTTTTATTCTGATTTAGGAGTTACTTGGTATTTTGTTTTCATTAGTAAAGGTATTTGAGTCTTTTTATTATTTTATGCAGATTAGGGTCTTTATGGATTATTTAAACACTGATGTACTCTGAGTTTATTGACATTATTGATTATTGAGTATTCATCGACTTATTTTATCGCAAAGATAAATTCCCTAGGGTCAATAGACGTAAAATTGAAACCCTAAACCCCTAGTAATTTATGCGTGGAGCTAAATCCTAGGTTTTTTCCCATCTTTTGATTACATCCAACATCCAACATCAAGTACATTTGTCTTTTAATCATCTGCTGGGGAAATCAATTCATTTAGTATATCATTTATTTCTTGGGTAATTTAAGCAGCTAGACTCATGGTGTCTGGGTGGTCTCATAGCCAAAATTTCAAACCTGAGGCTTCGGAACAACGCACATTGAGGGTTAAATATCTTTTTTTTTTATAGAAAGGGGCTCAATTCACCTTGACCAAAAAAAAAAGCTCAATACCCAAAAACACCTAAAGCTCAGTTGTCACATTTGCATTTTACCCCTATAAGAAATATTTCCTGACATTATCTAATTCCTTTTTATCTCCCCTCATCCCTAAATTATCTCTCTACAATTAACCAACACAAGAAGTTATGTAAAAAAAATAATTTTGCAGTTTTAAATTGCACACACAGAGTGTGCCAAGTAGGACTAGTTACCCCAATAGGATAGCCATGATAGATATGATGTGGCACAAAATGCAGACATATAATGAAAATATATAAGGCACGGAGTTAGAAGAGATTTAAGTACCATGTATTTTTGAAAGAAGAGTAGTCCCATCATCAAAGTAATACTTACGGGGGGAAATTATCAGTGGATAATGTTGCAGCATTCTTGTTAGAGCTTGTTTTAATCTTCAATAGGTTTCCACCAGCGGTTAATCAAATTACTTGGGTTAGCATGGATTCGACCAGATAGCTGCAGTAATAACATCTGTTACATAATTACAAATATCATATGATCATTTCTAACTATAAAATTTTGAAAAAATTAAGGTTCCATTTCACAACTATTTTTTAAATAAATACAAACGATGGTAAAGAAAAAGCAAAAGAGTTGCTTAGGAAAAGCTAAAAGTTCCAAACATATATTCTAACATTTGATATGGCATTATTTGGGCAAACCCATATATGGCCGTCTGTAAGATAAGCATTCAGCCCAGATTTAAAAAATAAAAAAAAAAGAAGAAAGAAAAGAAAAGAAAAAGTGTTTTCTGCTACTAATAGTGCACAAGGGTTAAGAACAAATAGTGTCACAGCAAACATATCAATTTGGTATGGATCACTCCCTATATATGCGTACACAAGGATTGATTCAGTATTTACTCAAAATTGAGCTTGAAAGTGAATTTTATTTTATTTTTTATTTATTTATTTTGCTAATTTTGAAAGTGAATTTTTGCGTAAACATTATCATATTTATGAAAGCCGTGGCATTAAAGTGATCTAAAATTGAGAATATATATACACAGAGAGACAAATAACTGAAATAAGCATGCTTCTAATTCAGGGCCAGAATAGCAGAATTAGATAGCATCCAACTACTAAGCATAAAACTTAATTAATGTGCATGTTTGGTTATACAGCAATTAGCGTTTGGTGCGTTTGAAAGCGAAAGCACTTGAAAATCAACCGATTATTTCAAAGTAACTTGTTTAACTCCCAAACCCAACTTTTGGGATTAAACACAAAACACCTAAAATGGATCACACACACGAGATTAAATAATTATCCTGAAATTATGCAAACTACTTCAATTCATTATAAGAATCCAAATCAAAATATCATTATCATCATAATAAGAATCCCTAAATTACGGCCACAACATACATTACGACTCCATAACAATTGTGCAAAATTTGTAGATGTCCTAAACCGCTGCACAGAATGCGGATGGTATCCAATTCGATTGATATGAAATTGCAACAAGTGAAGAAGGGTAACAACCTGAAAACGCAAGCGTTGATCATTGATGCTAGATCAGGTCCGGCTACCGTCCCGGTTCCTGCAGCATCCGATGGAACAGGCCGATCGGTTCTGATAACTATGGTCCGTTGGGCGTGTTTTGGTTGGTATGTTGATGGATACGGGCCGATATTTTTACAGGGAGATTCACTGCATTCTCATACGAAAGAAGATTTTGTAAGAATATTAAAAGTATGTGGTAAAAGTGTTAATTATGGCAAAAATAAGATTATATTATTATTACTAGTTGTCTGTGCTAATGATTTAAAATAAAGAAACAAGAGAGTTGGAGAGAAGTAGGGCCGTAAATGGAGTTTTAAATGTATAATATTTGATTCAAAAATTTGTATTTATATTTGTCTTAAAGTGGTATTCGTATCAAAATAAATATTATTCATATTCATATTTGTGTAAAATAAATATGAATTCAAATATATGTATATTTGTATCCATTAATATCCGTATTCATAATATATATACATCATTTTATAGTTTTTTTTAAGAGAAAAGATATTTAAAAAATTACATATAAATATTATATTTTATTTGATTGATTATATATCATTTCTAATTGTTAGTTAATTAAATAAATAGTTTTTTGATTATTAAATTAACATTGTGCAAGAATTTTAAAAAAAAAATTGAAATTTTTAAAATTTTATTTTAAACAAATTCATATACAAATACAAATCATGCAAGTATTTGATATATTTATCTATATTATATTATATAAAGTGGATATGGATAATATCTGTATTCGTATATTATTCGACGAATATGAATACGAATATTTCATATTGGATCTGTCGAATATAGATACGAATACGGATATTAAAATTATTTTTCGGATACATATATAAATGTTATCGCATCCAAAAATATCCGTTTACAACCCTAAGGAGAAGAAATATAAATGAAAAACTAATAGAGACCAAAAAAAATGTCCTTTCAAGTATAAAAGATCATATGAATTAGTCCATTAATTTTGAACTTAAACAATTTAATCCATTAAATATGAGCTTAAACAATTTAGGCCCCATTCGAGGACAACTTATAAGTTGGTCAAACTAATTTATAAGTTATTTTTTATAGTTAAAATGTTTGGGGCTGACTTATTTTTTGATTTATAAGTCATTTTTGAGAAGTGACAATTTCTTACTTCTAAAAATAAAATGACTTATAAGTCATTTTAAAGCAAGTAAATTTGACCAAATGTAAAGACTCTTTTACCCTTATTTTAATAGTAGTTATATCTTATTTTAACTGATAAGTAAAATACCTTTATATTTTATTTTAACTGAGTTTTTGATTTATAAGTTAAAATTGTGTCAAACACTTTTATTTATACATCACTTAAATGACTTATAAATTATTTTAAATTTTAACTTATAAGTCATGTTAAAATAACTCACCTTGAACAAGCTTTTAATCCACTAAACTCAAATGAGACTCTTTTTTGTGAAAAAATAGAGAATGAATTTATATAACAGTATATCATAATACTTTCTACAAATCCGTTGCAATTGGGACACGTCTGTATGCATATGGTCTTTATTAGCTTATCAATTAGGATGTATAATTGTTAGGGGATGGTCGACAGTTTATATTAGGCTCGGCCTAATGACTCATAGGCTCGGCGGTTATTTAAGAGGATTCCTTAGTCCGATAGGCTTGGGTTAGAGTCTTAAACCAATTCGAGTGTTGACTAATTATCACATCTAATCCTAATTAAGGTGGAAGTCGTATAACCCGGATAGAGTAGGATGATTGTTACCCCCTTCAACTGTAACTCTTCAATTAACACTCCTAATAGGATTGGTAAGAGCCAAGTAAGTATTATAAATATTCAGTTAACGATGGAGGTAGATTATGATTATTATCTTTCTGCTAAATACTTTAAGCCTCTATCACCTTCTCCGATGATGATTGCCCCCTCGGGGATGGTGATACCCCATCAGGACGCCCTAGTAATTACAACACAAGTGGGAACTATGGATTTCAAAAGGATGCTCATAGATAATGGGAGTTCAGTTGGCGTACTATATAGTCATGTGTATAATCACCTTGACTTGGGGGGTAGGAAGGTGGAGATCTACAATGAGTCCCCCTTATACAATTTTGGTAACAATTTAGTCCGCATAGCTGGGACGATTGAATTGTTAGTGATCTTTGGGACTCCCCTGAAGAAAGCTTCCATTATAATCAGATTCTATGTGGTTCAAGTGTAGAGCAACTACAATGCCATCTTAGGAAGAACTACTTTATCAGCATTTAGAGCAGTTACATCAATCCCACACCTAAAAATGAAATTTTAAACTGAAAACGGAATCGACGAAACCGTTGGTAATCAAGATCTTTCTCGAAGATGTTACCTCCAGACCATTCAGGCGGCTTCCGTAGGGATTAGTAAACAGAAAACAATATTAAAGATCAAGCTTGAACCTTTTATGGAAGGAGGTACTGAGCCAATTGCGACACCTGCCAAGGAGACCGTGGAAGTTCCTCTATTTAAAGGAAATGACGAGAAAACAGGACAGATCGGGACCAGACTACATGACAGTATCGAGCCTAGTTGGTCAGTTTGTTACAGGAATACTCGAATATCTTCGCATATACTCCAACTGACATGCCAGGGATTGACCAAACTGTTGCCATGTATAAAATGAGTATTAATCTAAGCTCTAAGTCTGTGAAGCAGAAACAACAAAACATAACTCGAACGTCAGAAGGTAATTAATGAAGAAATTGATAAATTATTGGCTACTAACTTTATCTTTGAAATCACTTATCCAGAATGGCTCGCCAATGTGGTGCTAGTTAAGAAGCACAATTGGAAGTGGAGGATGTGTGTGGATTATATGGACTTAAAGAAAGCATGTTCTAAAGATTATTTTCCTCTCCCGAGCATCGACCAATTGATCGACTCAACCTCGGGACATACTGTAATGAGCTTCCTCGATGCTTTCTCCAAGTATAATCAAATTGTTATGCATGACAATGATATCCCGAAAATAGCCTTCTTCACTCATCGTGCTATCTACGCGTATAGAATAATGTCCTTCTATCTCATCAACGCTGGAGCAACTTATGAACGGATGATGAACAAGGTATTAAAAAACCAGATTGGGAAAAATATGGACGTCTATGTTGACGATATGATCGTCCGAAGTATAAAGGAAGAAAACCGTCTATTTGACCTTAGAGAATGCTTCAAAAATATCAGATTTTACAATATGAGACTCAACCCCACTAAATGCACCTTTGGCCTCGGGTTAAGCAAATTCTTGGGGTATATGGTTAGCCGAAGAGGGATAGAGGTAAATCCCAAAAAGATATCGGCTATCATTAAAATGCAGCCACCAAAGAATTTTAAGAAAATACAAAGATTGACCGGAAGGTTAGCAGCTTTACAACAATTTTAAGAACCAGAAGACGTTTCTATGGACCAAAGAATGTTAAGAATCTTTTGAACAAATTAAGAGGTACATCTCTTCTCCTCCAATACTCAGCAAGGCTCTTTCCGAGGAAGATTTACAATTATATTTGTCTGCTACACCTTTAGCAATTGGATCAGCTTTGGTGAGAGAAGACTCTTAGGGGCAAAAGCCCATGTATTACGTAAGCTATGCTCTTCGAGCCGTAGAAACTAGATACCCAAATTTGGAGAAGTTGGCTTATGCATTAGTTATTTCCAGTCGAAAACTCAGACATTACTTCCAATGACGACACTTGCCATAAGATCTTGAGACAAGGATATTGTTGGCTGACTGTGTTTTAGAATGCCAAAGACTTCGTCAAAAAATGTCATAAACGTTAATTATTTGCTTAAGTTCCACATCAGCCTCCCTAAGAGCTTACCCCAATATTATCCCCGATATCCTTTGTAGTTTATGGAATAGTTATTCAAGGACCACTCCCGTAAGGGAAATGTCAAGTAAAATTCGTTGTTGTAGCCATTGACTATTTCACTAAATGGGTAAAAGCTAAGCCTTTGGCTAGAATTACTGGAAAAAAACGTGTCTTTAATTCCTTAAAGAACAGGTGGTCTACCGATTCGGTATACCTATAGTCCTAGTTTTTGACAACGGGCTTCAATTTGTTGGCAAGGAATTCGAAGGATTTTTGAGTGAACTCAGCATTCAGCATCGTCGAACTTCATTAGTCATCCTCAAGCAAATGGTCAAGTTGAAATCACTAACAGGATTCTCCTCAATGGGATAAAACGGAGATTAGAATATGCTAAAGGTGATTGGCCCGAAGCTCTCGTACATGTTCTTTGGGCTAATCGAACAACTCCTCAGGCTACCATGGGAGAAATACCCTTTAAGTTTACTTACGGAGCCGAAGCCTTAATACCTACTGAGATCGAGATACCTTCATCCAGAGTTCAAATTTTTGACGAAATTCTCAATAATGAAGGGCTTCGACAAAACTTAGATCTGCTAGAAGAGGAACGTGATGCGACAGTGCTCAGATTAGCTACCTATTAACAACGCACTGTAAGACACTTTAACAAAAGTGTAAAAAATAGATCATTTAATATAGGCGACCTGGTCCTTCGGCAAGCCGAAGCCTCTACACCTCGGGAGACTAGAAAGCTAATGCCTACTTGGGAAGGACCCTACATGATAATTGAAATATTTAGAGCCAGAACGTACAAGCTTCGGAGCATGGATGGGAAGATTCTCTCCAATACTTGGCACGATGTTCGGCTCCGAAGATATTATCAATAGATAGGATTTTGTACTTAGTTAATTTTGAGGCCATGCATTGGCTGATAATATCATTCTTTTCGAAATAAATGAGAACACTTCTTTTATTTTACCTTTGTGTTACTATTTTGATACATTCTAGTTAAATTCACCCTCTAGCCTTACCATCAATCTATCCGATAAGGCTAGGGGCAAGAAAGTATAAGTAAACAGTTATACACTTAGAACAGTAAGACTTAACTCATGAGAAAAGATAGTAAAATAACATTAACAAGTACTCGATCACATTAACAAAAATTATAGTTTAGCTCATCAAGGTACAAAATTCATCAACAGTTACAAAAAATAAAACATAAATGCAATTACTCATCAGAAATAACTATTCTAAGCTTATCAGGATCATGGCATTTCTCTCTGGCGAGCTCTCGGGCAAATTTAAAGCCATCTTTAAATTCATTTATCACAGCAGCATAGACATCTTTGTGAAAATCATCTGATGCTTTGTACTCCTCGATAACTTTCTGTCGAAGCTCAGGCGTTAACACACTTTGGGAAGCAGAAACAATCGTCCTTTCAACCAATCGACCTCCTTTGAAGCCCAACCTTCAACGATCATCTCAGTATCTTCTTTAAGATTTTTCATCTAATCGGTATGAAGCTTGATAACGTTCTCCGATTGGTTCAGGAGCACGTTCTGGTTTTGAACTTGCGCTTCAAGCTGTTGGTTATTATTCTCTAGCATCAACCCCATACCTTCCTAGGCTTCAACCCGTTTAACACCCTCCTCGGTGAGTGCTTCACTTTTTACCCTTTTCTCCTCGATGACTTTTAGTTGATCCTTCAAGGTGCTCATCGCTTTATCTCTCTTGGCTTTCTCTTTTTGCATCTCTTCATGATATGGAAAGCATCTTATTGAGCAAGCAACTGATTACAAATCTTTTCTTTATTTTTCTTTGCCTCAGAACATTCTTTGGAGGTCTCTTCCAATTTTCACTCCAGACACTCGTAGAAGAATGACATTATCCTGAAAAGAGACGTTCAAGCTTTAAAGAATGACAGAAAAAATAAACAATGAGTTGATAGGTGAAGAAGTCATACCTTTGCATAGAAAGAAAATAACATCTCCATCAAAGCTTTCAGGTTTGCCCTCTTGAAGCTCGTCGTATCAAAAGGAATCATTGAGGAACCCAAGTCATTAAAATTTGGTCCTACATCTGCCTTTACTTCTTCAGTTGCAATCGGAGGGTCAGTAGGTCTTTTATGTTTTTTCTTTAGAGGCTCTACTTTCTCAGTGGCAAACGATCAAGTATCGAGAGGAGAAGGTACTAAAGGCTCCTTCTCCTATCTAATAATAGCTAACCTACCAGTTGGGGTGCTCAAGGACTCCTCAACAAAAGGAACAAGTTCAACTCCCACCCCAACCAAAGAACGGGACACCAGTTTCTTCCTCTTAACCCTAGGTCTATCTGGCCTCAGTTCCTCAAGTGCTATCGGCTTTTCCCCTGCCTTCTCGGTAACTTCCCCCAAATGGGAGGATCCAGTAGTTCTCGTAACATTGGCCATTACCACGGTTAGACCTTTGGAGCCCATGGCCTTTGAATCTCGGGCAACTTTTAACCCTTTCAGCCTCACTGAGTTTAATCCTTGGGACTCTAACAGGTTCCAATATGGCCTTATTATCAGGATTCTTCCCTTGATCGGCCACTTCAAAACAAATAAATTGAAGGGTTTGTACTTTATCAAATCTAGAGTAAACAAGTCACATAATACACATAAGACAAACTTATAGCCAAAAAAATATAACCAGTATTGGTCATTAATGAGGTCCCAGTCCTACTTCACCGAAGGTCTCTTGGAATACAAAACCTCGAATGCCTCCAACCTCGCTTGTGATATCCGATTAGGATTCAGCTAGTCTTTGTTCGGGTTCGACCAAGGTCTGACTAACTCAGTGTCCGACCCCTTAATAAAGAACCAGTCCATGTGCCACCCTTTATTACTCGAAGGGGTGTCCATTAGGGTTTTCCTACCGATATTTTTTATTATTTTAAAAAACCCTTTTTCTTTATTATTGGTGATAGAAAAAAATTTAAAGAAGAAATCTAGGGCCGGAAGGACAGACTCAGATGCACAAAAAGCAATAAAATTATTCAGATGAATGAAATAATTTAGGGATAATTGATTTAAGTTAAGCCCAGTCGTGTGTAGTAGTTCGAGCACAAATAGGCGAAGAGGGAATTGGACCCCGAAGAGAAGGAGTTGCCGATGAATTAGAATTTACTCCCACTGGGGTTGCTAATACACCCTCTCTTGAACCTCGAGTCTCCTAATCTCATATGAATCTGGGATATAAAAATTTTTCTTTAACAAATCAAAATGGTGATTTCGGATTGAAGAGGGAATGTTGGCTACTCTATATATGAGAGTCAAATATTTGGTCCTATTGTACTCTTCTACATCCCCCATCTATTTAATGGCTACCAATTTCCATGGCTGACCTTCTGGGATCCCTGGCTCAACAATAATAACCTCGTTTTCAATCTGAGAAGCCGAAGCATGTGCTCCTTGGGTTCGAACCATTTTAAAATTTGGTGACAGGGCGATAAGGAACTTACTTGAAGTTGGAAGAAGATCGACAGAGCAACGATCGGCGAAGACTGGGTCTTGAAGAAGGAAGTCTTGAACAATGGTTGATTCTCTGTATCTGAAAATGGAACTTCCAGTACAATGGCTATTGGAATAACTTTTCCTCTTTAAATTAGCAATCAATGGTTCAAATGGGATAGATCCAATGGATGGGTGTTACTCTTTTACGGCGGGATAATAATGACTCTCCACTGGTTCCTCACGTGCCCATCGCCAGCTGTCCCAGAGCTGATTTGAAGTCAAAACCCTATTTTAAGGTGATTGGATCAAGGATTGGGCTGAATGAGTTTGGGTTTAAAGGAAATGATTGGGCTTAGACGCACAAACAAATAAGTCTAATACTTAACATCCAATTATAAGGTTAAGCTTTTAAAAAAAATACGCGAAACACATACATGGTATCATGAACAACATGTAAAGCACAAATTCTAACATTTATAAGCTCTGATACCAGTGTAATAAATTGGAGTATACATGTAGCAGATATAAACCGAAAATAATATTTTTGATTACCTCTTGAAGCGTATGGCCACAATCACGATTAATAGAATCACCTACTATACGAACTCAAAAATTCGCGTACTCCTAACGATGATTTAAACTATGTTATCATAAGTACTAGATATAATTTATACGGTCTGAGAAGTTACAAATTTTTAAGTTTCACGAATGACTTCTAATAGCTATGATAAACTCTATTTTCTCTCTACTTTGCTGGAAAATTATCATCTCATTTTTGTTGTTATGTTGTTTTCCAAAAGGAAAGTTTATACATATTATATAAGCCAAGAAACTATATTGGTTAATTAAGTTATGTGATTTGTAACTCCTAAATCAAATAACTTTAACTTCTAACCCCCATATAACATGCAACTCCAAGAGAGAATTAAGATGTAGATTAACACACATGTTCATTGTATCTAGAAAATGAATCATATGGTTATATCCATCGGGTTGATCGCTCTATGGACATTCCGATTCGAGTCCATTAACCAACAATGTATAATATAATATAAATAATAATCTAGCAGGTGAATCTACAATTGAATTAATTTGATTGATCATTAAATTTGTAGATAATTGTTAAAAAATAATTAATCTAAATTGAAATGAATTCCAATTGACAAGAAAAGAAAAAAAGAGAAAAATATCTTACACCACGTGAAATAAACATATAAGAAATATAGTTCGTACCTCGTACGGGTTCCAAGCTTGTATTATGGAATGGATGCAATATTTTTTATCATGAAGAAATGACTTAATTGTTGTTGTCACAAGTCAAATTCCTTGATTTTCTCTAAAGATAGAGAGTTTTAGATTCCTACCAAATAATATTTAAAAAAACACTAGTTTATAGATATAGATAATACATATAAAATTAATTCTTAAATAAAATTCGTCTACTTCAAACTACAAATTTTTTTCTCTATTCTATAAAAAGTGTTATGTTTTTTTCCTACATTCTAACATATAAAAAATTCCTAGACTGGTTATAGCTAAGAATTTTTTTTGAGTTAATTACATGGCATACCATGCGTTTGGCGCACTTTTTAATCTTTTGTAAAAATAATAAAAAAAATTCTTTTCTATTTTTTCGACACAACCTTTCTTTTGTATAAAAAACCGAATAATTCCCTATAAAGGAACAACTATGATCTAAGTTCAATTGCCTACACTTTAATTTCGTATAAGTAAAATTGATAAGCTAATAAAGACTATATGTTAACGCTTAAATTTGTTTGCACGTTCAATCACCCGTCCGGAGATGATACCTGCATAAGAGTCTTGACGGCTTGGGTCGCCGATGGACTTCTCCGGTGTAAGAGTAAGTGAAGGTTTCAAGAGAAGTCAACAATGGAGGCTTAAAGTATTTAGTAGAGAGATAATAATCATAATTTACCTCCATCGTTCACCGTATATTTATAATACTTGGCTCTTACCAATCCCATTAGGAGTGTTCACCGAGGAGAGTTGAAGGGGTAACAACAATCCTACTCTATCTGGGGTATACGACTTTCACTTTAATTAGGATTAGATGTGATAATTAGTCAACACCCAAATTGGTTTAGGACTCTAACCCAAGCCTATCAGACTAAGGAGTCCGCTTAAATAATCGTCGAGCTGATGCGTCATTGGGCCGAACCCAATATAAACTGCCAACCATGCCCTAGCGATTATATATCCTAACATTGCCCCCCACTCCTCTAGTATATAGAATGTGCTAGGGGAGTAGACCAAAGGCTCTGAGAGTCTATAAACTTATATACCCGAAGGAAAATTAGTTTTTCGAGATTCTAGTGTCATTAACCAAGGAGGACTTTCCTTCAAGTACCCGGAGGCATTATCTCGAAGGGGAAAGCCTTTTTGGGAATCTCGAGGTATCATACCGATGGTAAAACCTCTTTGAACTTCCAAGGACATGGTCCTGAAATAAAAACTCTTTTTAGGAACCCGGAAGTAACATATCAAAAGAGGAAAGCATCGTGCCCTGTTTCTCTTAAATACCTTAAGCCTCTATTGTTGACTTATCTCGATATCTTCACTTACTCTTACACCGGAGAAGTCCACCAGTGGTCCAAGCCGTTAGGACTCTTGTACATGTATTCTCTCCGGATGGGCGGTTGAACGTGCAGAGAGATTCAAACATTAACATAAGTATATCTTGAATGTAATAACCAAGAAAAATGTACTATTATTATTAATGAGAAATAAGAGTATTTTAAAATTTATTTGTGTACTCATACATTTATGTGTTATGTTACAAGCATTAATAATTCAATTTAAATTGAATTAAATATGTGATAAATAATAAAGTAAGTGATGATAATGACGAACTTAATTTATAATTAATTAAAGCTTATGTAATATGCCTTGTGTGGCATAATGATTAAGATGGATCGATTAATTAATTAATTAATTAATTAATTGTGAGACGACTAAATAATGCAATGGATTAATGAGGGTAATTAAATTAAACCCAATGTGAATATTAGGAGGTCACATGAATCAATGTGACATGGCCCAACATGTTATAAATTAAAAGTCCATGTGTGTAGAATTGCCAAAATCAAATTAATTGACCCACATAAAGAATCCATTTTCTATATATATGATATAGATATACAAGATTGCTAGAAAATTGTTTGTCTTTTATGCTTGGAGCCATGGGAGTTATAATTGTATAGGGTAAGGCTAGAATATTAAGCTTATTTTTAAATGAAGCTATTGTAATCATGAATGGAGGCATGGAAATAAGCCTTAAATTGAGGAAATATTGACAACACTTTACCAAATCCTTCTTAGCCATTGGGTAATGCATACTTGGAGGATATTAGTACTCCTATAAATAGGGGTTCCTAAATGTATTTTCAAAGTGTACTTGCTTTTGGAGAGAGCTATATAGAGAAAATAGTGAGTTAGAAAAATAGAAAGCCTAGTGGAACTCTTATAAATTTGAGTTCTACAAATCTTAGAATCAATCAGAAAGAAGTAGAGGCTCTAACAAAGTTCATCTCTGGACGAAAGAGAGCATCAAAGAGGTATAAAATTCTTAAACCCCAAAACTTTAGTTAATGTTGCGTAAATAAGCTTATAGTGTAAAAATGCATGTTTGGATTATGGGAGATCTTGTGTGGGAATCATGATGAATTCCGAAGACATAAGAATGATGTTATAAAGGAGTTTATGTGTTAGGTATGTGTTTATAAGTGTTTTATGATAAAATGAACCAAAGGAATACATGAAAGCATAAAAACCTTAAATGTCATAGTGAAAACATGTGATTTGTGTAAAAATGGAATAAAATGTGTAACTTATTTGCATGATCTAAAAATTGTATGTTGTAATTCTATAAAAATACGAAGATATTCCAAATCGAACGAACAAAAACAGAGCTAAAATGGATTTATGATGAATTTTCTTGTAAAGGGTGTCAAAAATAGAACTCTAGCTTGAAAAACCAATAATTTTGGTTAAATAAATATTTTTAAAAATAATGTAAAAATAAGAATGTTGAAGAGTTGTGAGTTTATGAACTAACAAAACTGATTTGAGCTCATTTGAATTTAAAATGAGTAAAATATGGAGGATAGAATCAAAAAGGGTAGAAAAAGCCAAAAACCAAAAATGGATTCTGCAGGGGGGCGCTGCAGCGCCGCCCCCAGTGTTAATCCGAGCGCTGCAGCGCCGGTCAAAGTCAACTGTTGACCCCGACCGGTCAAATCGGGTCAAACCGGTTGGGTTGAGCGGTCTGAACCGACCTGACCCGTTCTGAAAAAAAAGTTTTATTTTTAATAATAATAATTAAAAATAATAATAGTAATAATAATAAACAAATAAAATAATTAACAATTATTTTATTTGTAAGTTAATTAAAATAATAAATAAATAAAATAATATTTTGTTTGTAAATTGATTACATAATATTAAACAAATAAAATAATACTTTAAAATTATTTTATTTGGGAGTTGATTAAATAATTTAAACAAATAAAATAATACTTTAAAATTATTTTATTTGTGAGTTGATAAAATACTTTAAAATTATTTTTGTGAGTTAACATTAAACGAATAAAATAAACTAAAAATTATTTTATTTGTAATTTAATAATGAAGATTATTTACATAATTAAAATAGTATTAAAGGACTATTTTAATTGTGGAATAATAATACTTAAGCAATTAAAATAATATTATTTTAATTGTGAATTAATGAGAGTCAAACAATTAAAATAGTATTAAAAATTAATTTAATTGTAACTCAATAAAGAAGATGTAATTAAATAATATTAATAATTATTTTGATTATGAATTATTAAAGGATGAACAATTAAAATAATATTAAGAATTATTTTAATTGTGAGGAGTAATTAAATTAAAATAAAAGTAAGGGTTACTCTAATTGGGAAATTAAATAAATAAAATGATAACTTAAATTGTTTTATTTGTGGATTAATAAAGGGTGTTCAAAGAATTTGATAAAAAGTTATAAACAAATAACGTGAGATCATTTTGTTGTGAATCATTAAGAGATAATAAAGAATAATGAAACACATAGAATAATACAAAGTGTTATATTATTTTTGATAGTTAATGAATGAATTAAATAAGGAATGTGAGAGACAATAAAGTATAAACAAATAATTTTATTTGAAATCGTATGCATAATGATTTGAGAGTCCAAGTTATATAGAAGTTGAAAGTTAAATCTATTAGATTATTATGTGAAGGTTAATAGAATTTAACCATTAGATAATATGTTAAACATAGGTTGTTCAAAGATAAGGAATTACGGTCAGATAGAATCGACGATCCAGGCAAGTTCTTTAACTTCTACTTTTATCAATTCGTACAAGTAGAATTAATTGATGGATTCATTTCTATTTATCTATATTGCAAAGATTAAATTATTATCTCTAAAACTTGATTTAATATCATGATTATATCCTTGAACGATTATTTGAACCCTAGTTGCGAACATTGAACGTATCAATTGTTTCTAATGGTGTTGAGAAATATGTCTATGGCATTTGTATCGGCTAGACCAATGATAATATCGATTGCTAATCAATCATATTTTCTTAAGAAAGCTATCCAGGCCAATTGCCTTGGTAAGGACTTTTATAATATGCTGAGATGAACAACTACTTTACGTCGGGGAACCAACACGCGCGAGAATAGCCTGTCTGAGTGTTATGCATAACATAGGATACTTTAGGCTGATCACCTATTGTACTTGTTTATTATTGTGAATTTTCAGAAAAATACTGTTAATTTAAGTATGTTTTCACGGTCCATAGTGACCTCTCAGTTCAATATGTTTATTTATTTGAAAAAATTAAAATTCTTGATTTCATATATATCCTTCAGTCCATAGTGACTTTCCAGCAATAGAAATGTTTAGAATTGGAACTTTTGACACTTACATTGTTCAAAATTCATTTACTAAATTCCTAAGCTTTTAATTATTGTTACATACCTTGATATATGTATTCCTGCACATAAATGCTTACTATTATTATTTTTATACTTGCTGAGCAAACTCGTTGCTCACCCTTGCTTCCTTTAAACATTACAGTTAAGTTTGAACAAGGCACCGACTTAGGAAAAGATAAAGGCAAAGGTAAAGTTGCTGAATAGCCTTATTAAGATGTAGTAATTAAATTTTATTCAGTGTTGTATTAAGACTTATGTGGTACTTGTTATTATTAAGGGGTGTTATGTTTTAGTAACGGTTACGAGACTTGGGACGCAAATATTTATGTTATCTCGATGTAAATATTCTTATTATTCCGCATTTAGTTGATATTAGTTTGTTGTATGAGTTGGATCGTGAAACACCAGATTCAAGGTACATGTATCTAAATTTGGGGGCGTCACATTGAAGATGTGAAGGAAGGATATAAATAGATGGCACACTAAAAGTAAGGTGAATTATAATAATAGGAAAGATATAGAACGAGCGAAGCGATGATGATAAGATATGTGATATTTTTCATGATATTGCGGACATGACATATGATATTTAAGAGAGATGTGACCACTAAGTTGATCGACTTCTTAATCTGAAGATGGAATGAAAATCAAGTGATAGAGTTTGTGTAAGTGTCCAACCTACTCAAAAGTCTAATGCAAGTGGATTAGAGAATGGTACATCAAGTGGAAAATAAAAAATACTACTATAAAAATAGTTTAATGCAAAGGGCATTCTTTTATTAAAAGGAAGCAATCCTAGATAGAGTAAATTTCAAAGAAATACAAGGAGGAGGGGGGGGGGGGGGGGGGGAAAGGGACAAAAATCCATTTTGAATCAAAAAGTAAAAAAAATATGAAGGTATATATGACTAATTTGTTAGGCAATTTTTTTTTTACTCTAGGCAGTTTTTTTTTTTTTTTTTTTTTTTTTTTTGCCATATATTAAGAGTAATTGTGATCTTTTGATTTCTAGTCCATAATTTAATCCACAACCTGTTTTTCTTGAAATACAAGAGAGTAACAATAGTATTGACATGAATGTAAGTAACTAATTATTTTTCCTATTTTAATTATCTTTTTATTTTTTACATTAATGTCATATATCCATTCTGATGATTCATTTCTTTAACATTTAGGAACTTGTATGGAATATGACTTTATGAATTTTGCAGTAGTGTGAAATTTTAGACCTGGTCATTTACTTTTATGGATTGTGATTTAGATTTTTGGATTATGAATTGTTTGCAAAAGGATGTATCTTGGTGGATTTGAATTTGAAAACGTGTATGTTATTTCCAGATGTCACGTATATGATTTAGAATGTGGGTTGAATAGATCATTATACATCATTGTATACTTTTTCTTTTCAGCATATTTACCAAATATTATTGCAATTGAATAACACAACAGAATTAGCTATTTGGTAAAACCCATTTCTGATACTTGAAAGATAAATACATAATTTTGTTTTAAGTTTGCTAATGGAAAGATATTGCAATAAGTAACCTTTCAATAAGGCAGTTATAATAATTATGGCAAATATAACAAAGATAATGAAATTAATAAATAGACAATAAGACACAGAAATTTGTAAGAGGTTCGAAGCCTAAATTATTTTTAGTCATCTCTTCCACTCCACTAAGCAGGGATATTTCACTATAGGATAAATGGTTCCTCTAAACCTTACAACTGGACACATAGTCCTTCCCACACAGGGTCTAATTCCTCCGAATCAGGTGAGTCATCTAAACTCATCTTTTGTCGTACACAAGGTTTAATTTTCTCCGAATTAACCGAGCCATCTAAACTTGTCGTTTGTTGTTGTTGATATTGATGTTGATGTGTGAGGTGCTACTAAGTTGGCATTAAGCTCTATTCTGAAGAACTTAGCAGCTGAATAATTTTGTTGATCTTTTTTCTTCATGAGCTCTCAACATATTTCTCTCGATTTTGCTCTAGCTCTTGTATGGCTGAAATCATTCTCTGATTGATCCTCCAAAGTGTAGAAAGGATTTAGATTAGTGATGTCATCTTTTTCCTTGATTGATCATCTATTCGGTCATTTGCAGATCAACTGACCCCTTTGGTCTTTTCTTCCATAGTTGATCTATTTTCTCTCTGTATTGATCGAGTTCTCTCTCTTTCTTATGTTTGAATCTGAAATCTATTTATAGATTTCCTTCTAAAAAAAATGCTTGTTTGGAAGTTACTGTTACACAACTGGTCTTTACCTTAAAAGTCTTATGCTCTCTAATAGTGTCAGATCATTTGTTGTAGCCGTCCAATTTGTCAACTATATTAGTCTGATGTGTATGGTTGATAGACTTAGACTTGGGTTTCCAAAATATAGTTGTTGGAAACTTGGCTGATCGAACATTTATTCTTTCTTCCAACACACTTCAAAAGATCTTCAAGGTAAGGTGTGTTTAAGAATATTCTTTGTTAGAACGATTACTTGTTGATGTCAGGAGTTTCACTCTACGAAATCACTCCTCAAATATTCTATTGAAATAAGCAACTCTGCGTTCTTGCTCTGTACCTTCTCCTACTCAATACTCCTGAGATTCCTTTCGGCAATTCTATAATCTAGCTCTCTGTTTATAGTTTCTCCTTGATTTGCACTTAACTCTTCGACTTTGCCAAATGTGCTTACTTTGCAGTCCCAGAAACTAAGACTTTAACTCTACAAACTTGAACCTTTTATCCAATTCAAGTTCTACGTCTTCTGCCTGAGCTATCTTCCTCTTAAGGACATTTGCTATTTGCAATGAAGTGGATTATACTATGTTTATCTTTGTTTGGTGTTCTTCTTCTGCTGTAGTGGATGTCATGTGTCCTCTTCACTTAATAAACTAGTCGTTGTTACATAGTACTGTGATCCTTGTCTTCTTAGGATAGTTTATTCTGGACTTCTTCTTGCTAAAGAATGCTTGATAAGGACATCTCAATCATCAGTCGTAGGTCAGTGAATCATCTTCTTTGTTTCATCTTCCCATGATGAAAGTAACTTCTAGGATTCTATCAATAAGTGATGTTTGACATTCGGTGTTTTGTACTCTATTAGGTAGCACTAATGAAGCTCAACAATGATGTGGTTATGCGTTCTGAAGCAGCTTAACAATCTTAAGTAACTCAAGGATCTAATGATATTCAATTAAGCTCCATTCTACAACCCTGAGCATTTTGACTTGTTTTACTCTTATGAGCTATTTGTCTTCACTTTATGATCAAAGCCTTTTGTCTTTCCTCTACGGTGTTGAATTGCCTGACTGAACTCTACTAACTCTTCATATTTGTGGGATGACCTTTGTTCTTCTTCCTGTTTATTTTCTTGCCTTGAAGTAAGTCTGATTTCTCCTGTTCTATGCTTGAGCATTCTTCTTTGATGGTTTAATGCTCAGCATAGAGTCTCATTCTGTTCTTTTTTCCTTGGCTCTTGCAGCTCCGTTCTTCACTCGACGAATCTGCTCTGCTCTACCCTGCTCAATGATCTTCCCTGTTCTACACTCGACGATCTGAGAGTCATGGATCGTAGAGTTATGCTTTAGGTATCTCACTCAACGATCCTGACTTACTCTACGATTTTGGCTATTCTACATTTCACTCTACGATCTTCTAGTCTTGTGCATTCTGCTTTGCTTTGACTCCACTACTTCTCTGTTCTACTCGGTTGATCTTTAACCTATTATATTACATTAATGGATCTACTTAACAAATTTGATCCATAAATAGTCTATCTTTATCATTTGGATCAACCTAACAAATTTAATCCCTAACTAGTCTATGTTTGTCATTTGGATCAACCTAACAAATTTTGTAATAACCACGAATATTTTGTAACATTGTAAATAAAATTAACGAACTATTTATCAATGAAATGAATTTTTGTGATAATTAATTTGTGCAAGTATATGATTGAATGAATATGTGTGTTTGTGTGTGTGTGTGTGTGTGTATTTATTAATCAAGTAATTATGGAATGAAAAGAAAAGCCAAATGTATTAATTATAAGTCTTATAAAGAGTCCAAGTAATATAATTAAATATTAGTGGACTGGCCTAAGTGATTATATTTAATGGGAGTCCAATAGAAGAATTAATACAAGCCCAAGTTAAGTACTATGGCAAGCTAAATAGAAATGAATTAATAAGCCCAAGCTTTTAAATACTTATTAGTATTGTTAAGAGATGTAAGTTGGCCTAACTTATTAGACAAATGAATTAAATGAAGCCTAGTGAAAGATAATTAATGTAGCCGAAACTTAAAGTCAATAGTTTTGTCAAATGTGGGTCATGGTCGAGGAATATATATATATATATATATATATATATATATATATATATATATATATATATATATATATGTGTGTGTGTGTGTGTGTGTGTGTGTGTGTGTGTGTAATAAAAATACAGCCAAAATAAGAGAGAATTAAGGGCCCACTTGGGGTGCCTTGTAGCTTCCTTATTGCTTTTGTGTTACTCAACCAATTTGTGTTGCTTCATTCTTTGTACAATAGTCATTCAAATTAACAGTAAGCAAGCTTAGTTAGTATTAATGGTGTTTAAGCCAACTTGTTGGTTGATTAGAGCTTAAGTGTGAGGTTTTCAAAAGTCCTATAAATAAGACCTTTCACCAAGCCTAGCTAATGTTCGTTCATTAATTAGATCTACTAAGTATTGTAGAGAGAGTGTGAGTAGAGATAAGTGAAAGCTTCACTTATTAAAAACAATATAAAGAATAGAGAGAGCTTGTGAGTTAAAAAAAAACATGAAGGTTTGTGTAAGCAATTTTCGGATTTCTAAGGAAGGAAGAGGTGGAGAGTCTAGCAAGATTTCTAGCAAGGAGGAGAAGAGCATCACGATCAACAAGGTTTAAAAGTGTTCTTAATTTAAAACTTTAGTTAATTTATAGTTTAATGATAATAGTTGTAAGATTTGCATGTTTGTTGTGGGAGATCTCTGTGAAGAGAAACGATGGTGGGTTTTGAAGATATAAGGATGGGTTTGTGTTTGAAGATATGTGATTTCATGTGTTTAAATATGTTGTATAGCACGAGAAGTCAAGTTATGCATGTAAAGGTCCTTAGTTTTGAAAACCTTATGTATAAACCTATTTTCTAAGCTATGTTACGAAAGTGTATAAGCTATTTGTGAAGATCTAAAAGTTATATATTATGTGGTTATATGTGTTAGTATATGTCTTAGTATGTAAAAAATGTAGGAAATAAAAAGTATATGCATGATCATAGGTGAAAACCTAGTTTATAGTATTTTCTAAGCCATGTGGTTATAACTGTGTAAGTCATTTTTATGATTCATGTGTCATATGTTGTAGATTTATAAGCTATCAAGATAACCTAAGTGGAACAAATGAAAAATATGCTAAAACAGATTTATAGCGATTTTTCTAGTAAACTATGTTATTTTGACAAACCCTAGATACTATATTAAGATTGATCATGGTTTCGATTTGGAAAATATTTTTGAAAAGTGTAATATGTCTTGAATATAGTAAATATAAGATTATAACAAGCTATAGTTCGATTTTGAACTCAATCCGATGTGAAATGACTAAGTTATAAACGTTAGAATAAAAACCGACAAAATTGAAAAATCTGAAAATTTGAAAATTTGAAGGTCTTGAACTTTCGGCCATGCAGCGTAGAGGCGTTGGTTTTAGGGCAAAACTCAATGCCAGGGCATTGGTTCGACAAAATGAATTTATTTTTAAATCGGGTTAGGTCGAGTCAGAATGAGTCAAGTTTTTCAAAATTAAATATTCTCTGTGTAGGACCCGATTATGATGTTTAAATGTTAGATAAAAGTAAAGTATATAAATGACATTAAAATATATTAAATTATTATGTGAATTACTAATTTGTAGATCAAATTATTAATTATATATGTCATTCAAAGTAGGGTGGAGCATAAAATCGATTTGCCCCCAAAATGAGCTGAAAATCGCACAAATTAAAACCGAGCCAACGGTTGCAGCGTGTACGACGGTTTTAAGGTGGTTAAAAAATCGAAATTGCGGGTTAAGTGCGGTTTTTGGTCCAAACCGCACCTGTAAAACCGCACTGCACCTGAGGGCTGGCTAATAAATAAAACTTCGTCGTTTTGAGTTTTATATATAACATATATACACTAATACTACCAAGCCCTAAAATTATTCCCAGTTCCTGGCTTCCTGCAATCCTGCTTCGTCTCTTCCTCCTCTCTTCACCTCTTCCTCCTTTCTCTCTAGTCTCTGTAGTCTCTATTCTATGATGTCCTGTACCCAAAACGTGGACTAAAAGAGAGAGAAAGAGCTCAAATTCTCATAAAAGCTTCTCACTCTTCACCATCTTCTTTCTTTTTCTTATACGGTTCTACCCATAAAAACAATTGGTCGATTTGTTCATCTATTCTTATCTTCCTCAGGTACCTTTTTCTTCTTCTTCTTCTTCTTCTTCTATAATTTGAAATTTACATATTTGTCAATTTTCTTATTTTTTAGGGATTTTTTTTTGATAAAATTATTTTTTTTTGGTTGCATGTTGATGTAATTGCGAAAGTAAGAAGAAGGATCTGTGGATTTTACAGTCTGGTTGAAAATTTAGTGTTTTGGGTTACTTCTTCTGTATGAATTTAGTTTGTAAATGTTGCTATGCTGGTTTATTTGAATTTTTTTGCATCGGTATTATCGAAAGATTCCACCTTTATGCATCTAATAGATAATCCACCAAAAACTGGCCTCCATGATATTCACAAAGTTGCTACCTTTTTGTGTCTTCCTAATTTTTGTTTAATTTTGGGTATTTTAATTATGTTTGTAAAAGTTTATTCTATTTTGTGAACTGAGTTTGTGGATGAAGAATGCAGGTATATGTCTTCACTATTTCATTATTTTTTTTTATATTGTTTTAGTATATAATTAAATCTTTGTACAGGGTATTTTTAAGGATGTTTACAAATGTAATAAAATGCAGCATTGATGATTCAACAATTGTTCTTCATTTAGATTATATTAAATTTTCACCTTAGATTTATGTGCTCTGATAAGTTTCATAATTTTTCCGAGGTCATACTTTGATATTTGACTTGATTCTTAGCTTGTATTTTGTAGATAGGTGACTATGAAATTAGTGCACACACATATAGATATCAATTAGGTGAAGCTAAACTTTCAAAAATGAGCATATAATGATTAAATGACTGTTATTGTTATTATTGTTATTTTTATTTCCGTAACGGGCCCAAATGATATCTCCTCATCAACCTCCTAATAAACATTCTCAATTAACTACTATTGCTAAGAAGGTGTAAAATCAACACTTTTCTCGCTCTGCTAGACTGCTATGTATTTATAAGAACTAGTTATTACTTAAACATTTTGAATGAGATTTAATCATTTTATATAATTTTATATTTTCAGCATCAACAAGAACCATCTAATGCTACCAATGCTATAAACATAGATGATGATAAAAAGGAGAATAAGGAAGAACCTAAGTCTAAAAAGCGTTCGATTGTTTGGGAACATTTTAAGTCATTAGAGGGTTGTGAATTAGGTAATGAGAAGGCCAAATGTAAATATTGCAAACTAATGGGATGTAACATTAGAAAGAATGGCACAGGTTCAATGGTTAATCACTTGCGTAATGTTTGTGCTATATCCCGCCTCCGAATCAATAAAGACAAAAAACAAAACACTTTAGAATTTGTTGCTTTGGCAAAGGAAGAGAGAGAGAAAAGTATGAGCGCAACTCATAACCTTGAAAGTCATACATTTAATCAAGAGAGGTTAAGGAAAAAAATTGCACTAATGTGAATCAAAGATAACCAACCTTTTAGGATTGTGGAACATGAGGGTTTAGAGGATTCACGAGTGATGTGGAACCAAGGTTTAAGATGCCATCTTGATGGACAGTTGCTAGAGATTGTCTAAAAATTTACAAGAAGAAGTAGTCAAATTGAAGCAAATTGTCACCCCACAACGAGTCTCCCTCACAAAGGATACTTGGACATTCATTCAAAACATTAATTATATGTGTCTAACGGCTCATTGGGTTAACGATGATTGGAAGCTTTGTAAAATAATTCTAAACTTTTGTCAAATTGGAAGTCATAAAGGGGTTGTAATTGAGAAATTAGTACATGCTTTGTTGACAAAGTGGGGGATAGATCGTGGATTTACTATCACGGTAGATAATGCATCTTCGAATGACGCCGCTATCTCATACTTGAAAAAATTTCTTAGGGGTCCAAAAGCAATATTGGAGAATAAATATATACATTTAAGATGTTGTGCTCATATTTTGAACTTAGTTGTGAAAGATGGCCTAAAAGATTAACATGTGTCTATTAGTAGGATACGAAATGCGGTGAAGTATGTTAGATCCTCTCCGACAAGGCTTGCAAAATTTAAGACTTGTGTAGAAAGAAAGAAAATAAAGTGTGACAAAATGGTGTGCCTTGATGTTAAGACTAGGTGGAACTCGACATATATGATGTTGGAGATTGTCGTAAAGTATGAAGGGGCTTTTGATATTATGCTTATTAAGGATCTTAATTATAAGGGATTCTTTAAGCATGAGGAGGAGGCTTCGGAGGATAATATTATGAGAAGAAAATAGTTGAAGGGCATCCGGAGTGAAAAGATTTCGAAAATGTCAAGTGTTTCATCCAATTTTTGAAAATCTTTTATGATGTTACAATGAAATATCTGGTTCTTAATATTGCACTTCAAATCTTTTTTTCATTGAACTTGTAAAAATACAAGAGGTAATAATGAAATTGTGTTCAAGTGGGGATATTTTGATGAGAGACATGGCCAAAAGGATGAAAGAAAAATATGACACATATTAGGACAATTTGGATCATTCTAATTTCTTGTTATATATCTCAGTTACTTTGGATCCAAGATATAAGATGCACTATTTGGAATTTTGCTTTGCGAGACTTTATGGGAAAGGATCTCCAAAAACTACATTAATGTTTGAAAAAAATGATGAAGATAATACACGAAATATTTGACCATTATAAAGATAATAATGGAGGTCACATTTCTTCTTCTTCTTCTAGTGTAAACATTGAAGGGGATTTAGATGATGACTTTGAAAAGCACATGCAAGGAAAAGTTACAGCGAAAAGTGGAAAAACAGAGATTGATATATTTGGTGGATGGTAGAGAGAAGAAAGATGAAAACTTTGATGTTTTGGGTTGGTGAAAATAAATTCGGTGAAGTTTCCAATTCTTTCAAAAATTACTAGGCATGTATTAGGTATGCCTATTTGTACAGTTGCTTCCGAAGTCACCTTTAGCACCGGTGGAAGGACTATTGATGCATATAGGAGTCAACTCTCTCCTAGGATGGCCGAAGCATTGATTTGTACTCAAGATTGGCTACGCAATTCACAAACTTTTGTCTACTTTTGAGAACAATCGGAAGAACTTCAACAATTCGAGAATATTAAAAAAGGTAGATTTGTATTGTACCTTTAAAATTATTATTTGATTTTATTGTACTTTTTCAAATGTTCTTAGTTCTCACATATAATTTTTTTTGTATGCTTCATAGATGAATTCAATTTGCTTAGACAATTGCTTGAGCAATGCGTGGTCGATGAGTGACTAATAGAATGCAAATAAGTAAGCTTATTTTAATGAAGATGGAGATTTTCTGTTTTCATGTATAGATTGGTTTATTTAAGTGTTGTATAGCTGACTTAGTTATGTGAAAATGTATACATTGCAGGTTGTTTCTTTGGGAAAGGGCTTATTACTATTCCAGGTATATCTATGTTTGCAAGATTCAAGATAGTGGTTTTTTTATTAGTTTTGCAGTGACATTCTGTTAATCAGATTATTATATCATGGTCACTAGTTCTATGTTTCAATGTTTCATTTATTTTCCCATTTGAGTGTTGGCTATTTATAAGCTTACTTATGTACTGTTTACACAGTGGAAAGTCAATGATAGGTTTGACCTTATTGAGGAGATGACAAAGTCTTGAGGAACATACTACAAGGATATTGCAGATTTTTAGCAGTTATATGGCAAGGATATTGCATATTTTGTTGCAAATAATATTTGTTTTAATCATCTTTTGTTGCAAAGAATGTATATGTATTGGACACTTGGACTTATTTTTGAGCACTTTCTTAGAGTAAAATTTATTGCCATCAATTTTTGTAATAAAAAAGATATATGTTTAATTGGTTTTAAAGCCGATATTGAACCAAATAAAACCGCACCGCGCGTTTTAAAATCACACCAAACCGCACCATACGATTTCATGTGCGATTTTCGATTTGTCAAACCGCACTTAAACAGTTTCATATACGGTTTGAGCTTCAAACCATAGCAAACCGCACCATGCTTTACCCTAATTCAAAGGACGATAATTAAGAGTTAGCCGTAAACAACGGAACACGCACGTTTTCTAAGCTGAACTAATTCTTGGAAATTATTTCTTATTGATATTGATTATCGTTATTCGTACTTATGTGCATTTGAAAGACTTGTTCTATATTAAAACTGTGAAGAATTAAAATTCTATTATTCATGAACTGTTTAAGAAGTAGGTCTATGTCATTTGTTTCGGCTAGACATTGAATGATATAATTTAATGAATTGAATATTCTTGCAAAGTTTATCTAAACCAAATAGTTGGTGCAAACTCTTATGATAAGACTGAGTTGAACAACCCTTATAAAGGGTTATTTGATGTCGAAAAATCGATTTTTGCGCGCTAAGACTTAAATGTTATGCATATACATAAATTACAATAGGCTTATTCCCTTAAATACTTGTTTTAAGTGTTTACAGACTTTGTGATTGTTAAATACACTAGAGGTATTCAGTTGAATTACTGATAATTCCTTTAAGAAGTTCATTGTCCATAGTGACCACTCATCAGTAAAGATTCTAAAAAAATTCTTTTATTGGAAATTATTTCCTATGTTTTGTTTCTTCACAATTATTGAACATTGTTAAAGTCTCAAAAAGATAAGTTCTTCTATTCATGATATATTGTTCATTGAATCCTTTAAACTTGTTAAGCAAAGTAGTTGCTTACCCTTGCATAATTATTAATATTTTCATCTTAGCCCGAGTACTCTAAGAAGGACAAAGGCAAAGGAAATGCAAACGAGTAGAGCTCTTAGAATAATTTAGTATTATATTTTGTTTAATGTAAATCTTTTGGGATAATGTGTAATAGTTAAGGTTAGTGTAACTTGGGATTGTAGTATATTTTGTAAGAATAATTTATGTAAATATTTTCGCTAGTTAGTAAAGAAGTATGTTAATGGATGTGTTGGATCGTGAGCACAAAACCCTTGAGGTTTAGGGACTCGGATGTGGGGGCATCACAAATTTGATCCCTAAGTCCTTTTACAATGATTGTTCTTTTTAAAGACTGTATAATATTGTCTGTTTTTCTCTTACACTTGTACATTGGTCATTCAGTTTTTTCAGCAGTGAAATTAAACGTTGAAATAACTTATTGATTATATCACATATATAAATTAACAGTTATATTATTAATTACACATGTAAATACTTTGATTAAGTCATCATCAAATTCAGATGTCAGTGATCAACATAAATACACTAACAATCTCTCTCTATTTGATGATGGCAAAACAATTAATCACTATGAATATATTTAAAAATAATCAATTAGATACAATGTAAATAAATCAACAGTAAATACAATGTCAAGAACAAATACAGTGAGAAGCTATATTAGTCAAAGGAAATAATTTTATTCATTTATGATTTAACAATACAAAGATTTATCATATAAAAATGATTCTAACGTCTCCCCCTAACTTCTATATCTACCCTTAACTTGTATTTCTCCCTTTCTAGTTGTGTTTGAGTGTGACTAGTTTTTATATCTAGTTATTGAATACTTTTGAACTTTATGATTTTGTGAATTATTTAGCATTTTAGTTAGTTTTATGTGTTTTTGTGTTATTATTGTAAAATATGGTATAATATTAGTTTAATGTTTTTAAATTATATTTTAGGTAATTTATATTAATTATATATATTTTATTTAGTTTAATTTTGTTTCTGTAGGAAATTACTGCTGGAGTGCCAAAATGGTAATTTTGCACTAGAGCCACCATTGCAGCAGTGTCGTGCTACCGTCGCAGCGGTAGTACAAAACTCAAAGCAGTAGAAGCCACCGCCACGATGCTCAAAGCCACTGCCGTAGCGCTCGAATGAACTGCCCAGAAAAGTGTAAAGGAGCGTCGCAGCGCTCCCCTGCTACTGCCGCAACAGTTTACTATTCATGTGCGGGATTTTTGCTTTTAAGTCCAGTTTTCAGCCCTAATTTTCATAACTTTTCATTTCCTTTTCCGTTTTGAGAGAGAGATAGGCAATTTTGGGAGAAAGAAAATGAGGGAAGTGAGTTTACCTTCATTGGATGCCTACAATCCTTTTATTATTGATTCCATTATCTTCAAGTTTTGGAACATTGACAATGAAGAAGATGAAGAGCAAGCTTGGAAGCCATTGATGGAAGTCATTGATGATGGAGCTTAGAGGTAGAGCTTGGATGATAACAACTGTATCTTCTAACTCTTTATTTATCTTTGTATTTTGTTGTATGGTGATTCTTGGAAGATTTGTAATGAATATTAGCTAAACTTCTATCATTAAATCTAATTTTGCTTTGGAAACCAATATGAAGTTGTAATTAATTTTCTCTCTCTTGATTGACACCATATGGATTGATTTGTCATATTTGTGATTCATGTATCAATTAATTGCAAGTGATTAATTTAGGGAGCCTATATGAAATTGAAAGATGGATTATAAGTTTGGCCCTAAATATGATAACATGTGTTGTGTATTTGTCCTTAGGAGCGTATGCATAATTTGTGTGTAGCATAGACATATACTTGCATGCCTCGTGTAACCAATGTGAGAATATGTGCCTAAAATTCTTACTTATATTAGTTCTCATAGAAATATAGTGAATTATCTTGCTTGGGTTGTTCTTGTTTGAATTCTGTCGAATGGGATAGGTTTAAACTGGATTTGTTTATGTGGATATCGAAAGATGTCAATAAGTACTATCGTATTCTCGGTTGACAATTCGTCTTGACCGTATAATTGAGAAGAGAGTTAGGAGATTTAAATGACGTGTAAGAAGAAATTACAGACTTAGATTCATCTATATTTAATTACGTTCTAGTTTAAATGTTAATTTGCATTATGTTCATTCACATTTCATTTTCTTCATTCAATCAAATGTTTAATTAAGATTGGCTTATTTTGCATTAGTATTTGGAAAATTGTTAGAACTAATTCCTCATGGGATCGACTTTTACTTTTACTTTATTACTTGTTGACCGTGTATGCTTGCACGTTATTCATTCAAATGAATTCGAGATCGAAATTTAACTAATAAATAAAATATAAATAAACAGTTCCGATTTTGCCCAACAAGAGGGTACAGAGATGATGAATTATTTCTTGTCAATAATTCACCATATGTACCTCTCTATCTTTCTCCCCCGTTTTGTCAGCATCATTTATAAGGTCACGATGAATTGTTAAATAGGAATTATTAATTATTTATAAGCCTATTTCGACAGCAGATAAAAGACGAAAGTACTGTTTGCACCCTAAACTTTATATGCCAGACACCTGTCACACCCCAGACTTTAAAAGGTTCACATTTGCAACTCAAACTTGTAATTTTAGTTTTAAATTGTAGTCTCCTGGCTTTTAACCAGTCACTTTTGACCGGGACTTATGGTATTCACCTGTTATTTTAGCTTTCTTGAGGATAAAATTGATAAAACACTATAAAAATGATTATATATTACATTTCTCTTTCCATATTCTCTCTAATCACACACATCACCAAATCTCCCTCTTCCTCCATAACCATCTTCCTGTGTTTTCTCTTTCTAAAATACCCACAAATTTTTCTCTCTATTTATCTCTCTCTCTATATATATATATAGCCAACACAACTGATTTAAAATTTTGATAACCAACACAACTGCAGTAAGTTTTCTCCCAATTTATAACTTAGTACTCCAATTATCAAAAGAACGATAATACAGTAGACAAGTACAACATACCGTAAAGCATTTAATCAAGCTGGACTAAATTAACATACTTAGCAAAACCAACATCATATAGTATCTAATAATAACAACCTATTTATCTATTACAATCTTCATTTCATTCTTGCTGTCTCAAATTTTAATGCGGACTCTCTCCAGTTCAGAAACAGTCATTCAGTGCTTAAAAGAAAAGATGAAAAAAATAATTAAACTTACTGAACATAAGCTTATCAAGACTCTCATTAGCTATGTACTCGTATACAAGTAGCTTCTCTGTGCCATGAGTACAATAACCCCAACAAATTAACAATATTCCGATGTTGAACACGCGCCAGCAACTTGGCCTCATTCAAGAACTATTTCTTCCCTTGTTTTGAGAAAGTTTCTTCACGTTAATCTCTCTTCCATCTTCCAATTTTCCCTAAACATTAAAAATACAAAAATTATAAGAGAAAAAGTATGGATTTTGAATAATTTTGGGGATTTTTGTGATGGACCCAATTCATTACAAGGCAAAAAAAATACATTGAAAACATGGCCAAAACCACCTTGACTAGGCTTGTTATTGGGATGGAAATATTTAGTAGTAGAAACTAGGGTTTGGAAAGTGAATATCTTCTTTTTTGGGCTGCAATCCTTTACAAATTTTTTGCTTACCCTTCTAATTGATCAAATTATAGATCCACGAAAGAAAAAAAAACACAGATCATGGGATTTTCTTAAAATGGATTGAAAACAAAGCAAATATACAAATAAACATAAATTATTCGAGTATGTCAAAGACATACCTCTACTAGAGTGGAATTTGAAGGGGTTGAAGATGGTGTGAAGGAACTTTCGGGAGGGGGGGGGGGGGAGAATAAGGAAGATTGGTTTGTTGTATTCTTGGTGGGTTTTTGTTTTCCTGATGATTGGTGTTGCGTAGAGATGAGATGAGATATGGAGAAAGAAAATGGACGGAGTTTGTATTGAATGGGTTTTTTCGCAGATTGAATTAGTTTGGGAAAGATCTACAAATACCCTGTGAATTTCCAGTAAGAGAGATTGAGAAATTTTTTAGAAAGAGAAAGATGCAAGTGAAGAAGAGAGAGAAAAATTTATTCTGTTGTAAAAGGGATTATTTTACCCCTAAAGATCCTACTATTGGAAGCGAAAACTGGGAGTCCCGGTCAAAAATGACCGGTTAAAATCCAGAGGGTGCAATTTTAAATTAAAATTACAAGTTTGGGGGTACAAATGTGAACCTTTTAAAGTTTGGGGCGTGACAGGTGTCTAACATGTAAAGTTTAGGGTGCAAATAGTATTTTAGTCCAAATAAAAATATCTCATCTAATTAAATCACTATATTCCTATATGAATTAAATTAAAAAAGGATTCATTAAGATCAGATTTCCCAAATTTGGTTAAACATGACATATAGGTATATTTTTATCTTATACACTGCTCATGTTACTCTTATAAAGAATCAACAAGATCACATATTATCTTATTCAGATTTAAACTTTTAATCCATCTCCCAATTTCATATAGATTATCCCAAGTAATTACTGTAGATAATTAATACATGAACACGTAAAATATGATAAACAATTCATATGGTGTCAATCAAAGAGAAAACAAATCCATTTAAACTGCACATTGAATTCCATTAAAATCTTCAATTAAAAACTTGTTCATAGCAGATAAAATTATAATCTACAAAATATTCAACATCAATGAAAGCAAAAATAAAATAAAAGATTATAGAAGAAAAACTGCATTTTGATATCAGTTTGTCATCTAGATAACAATCTTCAATCCCCAAGCTTTTGCCTTTGATCATTGATCTCCATCTTTGATGATATTTTACTTGTTCTTGAACTCCATAAATTTTTATAGAGAATTAACCTCCCATAATAATAATCATTGGCTTTTTCCCAACAACTAATTTTAACCCTATAATAACATTATTTATGGGAGTTTTTATTTTCCAAAACCTAATAGAATTAAAATCCAAATTAAACTCAACATGTAACATCCCAAGTCAAGTGAACCACCAACAAGACTGATAAAACATTGTTGTGGTGGAATCCATAAGAAAAACAATAAAACAAGAACTATGAAATTCGCATGAAATAATTTGGAGTCCAACACCTGCCGCCATATGCATCAAACGTGGGCCCAACAACCATATATATATATATATATATAACCTTTCCTCACTTAATTATGGGGACCCACTACAGGAAAACAAGTAAATAAAAGCCTGCGAAATAAAATAAGGAAGGAGCAAGTGTTGGTGGGACCCGCTCTTCATAAAAGGATTCTGCAAGCCAGCTCCATTTCGAGCTATGTGCATTTCACCACTAGTTGGCTGCACCCCGTTCTTTTTGCTGAACCGCATGCGCACCATCCGCATGGCTTACATGATCCTCAATGTTTACGACTTTGCCCTTCTAGCCATAATTCCTTCATTTTTATTACAAAAATAAAATAAAATAAAATAAAGAAATAAAAATAAAACATATAAAAATACTTAAAAACTCACAAATTATTAATTCAAAAAATAGTTAATTCACATGTATAAAACTTACTAATCAAATACCACCAAACTTAAATCTTTATTTGCCCTCAAGTAAAACAAAAACTAAAACTAAAATACATAAGACTCTAATGCACAACTTAATGACTCGTCAACTCGAGCAACGACTCAATATGAATATTAAGATTGGCCGCAACGATTCCTTTAAATGATAACTCACGAAAAAAATTCAAAATCATGAATTGTCTAAAAATTTTAACAAAACTGTTAGTCTTACTTTACTCTTGGCCCTTTGTGTATGTATGAGTCCATATATATATATATATATATATATATAGCACACAAAAAAAACTCAACTAAGCTCATATTATCAAATGCCTCATAAAAGATATCAAAAACAAAAGAGAAACTCTATATACTTATTTCACACCACTCTTCGCTAATACATGTAAATATAAATTAAAACATCAAAAGGTTTTTAATACATTAAACACACTAGGATTATTATGTTACTAGCTAGTTTTTTTTTCTTTTTTTCAATTCAAGCAATCCTAGATAAATTACCAAAATAATCTCCCTTTTATTATATTCAACCTAGAATTTCGATTCGAGTTATGATCAAATAAGTTATATATCTCTTATAAGCATTTAACCTTATAAACTTCCCTTAAGTTAAAACAAGCTTAAATAAATGAAATTGTACATAAAAGAATAAAGGATCTCAAATAAAGTAAATACTCAACAAAAAGTCAAAATTCAAACTATGCAAAATCTAGCCCTTTTTCGAGAGTTATTAAATAAAATCAAAATTTTATTATTTGCCAAAAATTTAGTTCAATTAACCATTGCCCGAGTTACTCTTAAAAATAATACTATCCCATTTTCGTAAGAAACACGATTGCCCTTAGCATGTGTAACAAACCTTTAAACCCCAAATGGACAAATTATGTCTTGTGAGGGTTTGTAATTAATATACCCACAAAAGTCACAATAAAACCTTTGACATGGACATACACATTAAAAATAAAAGTAGAAAGACCCTCAAACTTAGAACTGACATTATCCTTAATATAAACAATAAAAGAAAAATTAAGTGCAAAGGACTTCCCTGAAAATACGTCAGTTGTCGCTCTCCGTAACCATCTTCTACTATTCGCTAAGATGCATAATCTGAAACACAAAATAAAAAAAATATCAAAACCTATAAACTAAATATCTAAACACTAAAATTAACTAATATGAAATCTAATAAAACTAAAAACTAAAAACTTGGGTTGTCTTCTAATAAGCGCTTGTTTTAAAGTCTCATTCTGACTACTTCCTTTTTATTCAATCTGGTTTAATTGCAAAAATTATTATGTCATGTCGCCTTTTCGTCTTTTCCTTGTATGCTTTGGCTTTCACGCACGATTGAAGACTCCTAAACTTGACTTTATCGATCAGTAGAAAATAACTTTCATCATCCAATTTGATTGAATCCTTAACCACATCAACCCAAAAGTACTCCTCCCGATTAGTTAGGATCTTAATTGCTTTGAACACCTTGACAGTGCCCTCTTCATCTTTCTTTTCAAGTTCCCTATTTTTTATCTTCTTCTTTACAACTTCACTATCATTGTCCACAATAGAATATGTCATCTTTAAATTTTCTCCAACAACCTCGTGTAACTCATTGCCTCTTCCTATTGTATATGTCTCGCACTGCTCTTTACCTTTCTTCGTAGGATTAATCTCTGTATCGCTAGATAAAGTGCCTTGTGGACTATTAATGATAACATTGGCAAGTTGTCCCACTTGATTCTCAAGATTTCAAATTGATGCTTCTTGGTTGATCATCCTCATCTCAATTTGATATATGTACTTAGAAAGAAGCTTCTCCAAAGCTTTTTTCTCTTGTTGTGAGGGAGGTTGATACAAAAATCCTTTTAGCTATGATAGGCTTGGAGCATAATATTGGGATTAATGGTTAGACCATGAAAAGTTTTGATGATTCCGCAAACTAGGATAATAATAGTTTGGGGTGTAGCTGGTTTGTGCTGATAGTATGCATTCTGAATGGACTGACTCTCAAAAGCGTCAATCTTCCTTGTAAGCTTCACTACTAGTGCAGCGAATGCATTAACTGCATCAAGATCAATTATTCATGCCGCACTTGGTTGTGGCATCCTCACAACATGCCATCGATAATTAATTACATCCATAATACCTGAAAAGGAAGTAAAAATAAAAATATACACATTTAAATTAAGACTAATTTGATTAAAATTAATATTGTCGAAATTATTAAATTAATTTCCCGACAATTGCGCCAAAAGCTTATTTACCTAATTCTTACTTAGTAATTCACACACAAGTATACGTGATCGACCTATAATCTAGTGACAAATAGAGTATTATTCCCACAGAGAATTATATCTAATAATTTTCAAGTACCAATTTTATATCAACTCAGTCTTATTTAAACAGATGAATTACACTAAACAATAAAAATAAATAACTAAATAATACTCCCTCCATTCCAGGATAAAAATTTTTATTACTATTTTAGGTAATCCTAAGTTAAATGTCTACTTACCTTACATAATCTATTTTTTACAATAATTTATCTATAATATTCTTAGTATTAATTGTCATATTTCTATTATCTATGCATATTTATGAAGTATCACTAGTCATGTGCAGAAAATCATGCAATTGAATGAGAATTTAAATATGGACAATTTTGTTATTTTATCATTTTTCTTAATATGCGCAAAAAGTTAACCAGAACTTTTATCCTGGGACAGAGTGAGTAAAATATAACTAAATAATAAAATAACTCTAAGAATTCAATTTCACTTAATGCTTCATTCAAATCTCATAACTCTCTATTTAATTATAAGGTCATGATGAATTGTTAACAAGGAATTCTTAATTATTTATAAGCCTCTTTTGATAGCAGATAAAAATATCCCATCTAATTAAATTACTATATTACTATATGAATTAAATTAAACAAGGACTCATTAAGATTAGATTCCCCAAATTTGGTTACGCATGACATATATGTATATTTCTATCCTATAGAAATTCTTAATTATTTATAAACCTCTTTCGATAGCAGATAAAAATATCCCATCTAATTAAATTACTATATTCCTATCTGAATTAAATTAAACAAGGATTTATTAAGATTAGATTCCCCAAATTTGGTTACGCATGACATATATGTATATTTCTATCCTATACACTACTCATGTTACTCTTAATAGAAAGAATCAACAAAATCACATGATATCATATTCAGATCTAAACCTATAATCCATCTCCCAATTTCATATTGAGTATCTCAATTAATTACTCTAGATAATTAATACATGAATGTACAAAATATATAAACAATTCATATGGTATCAATGAAATAGAAAAAAAAAATTTAACTACACATTGAGTTCCATTAAAATCTTAAATTAAAAAATTATTCATGGCAGATAAAATTATAATCTACAAAATATTCAACATTAATGAAAACAAAAATAAAATAAAAGAGTAGAAAAGAAAAACTGCGTTTTGATATTCGTCTGTCACCCGGATCACAATTTTTAATCCCTAAGCTTTAGCCTTTGATCATTGATCACCATCTTTGATGATATTTTACTTGCTCTTGAATTCCATAAATTTTGATAGAGAATAGTCTCCCATAATAATGATCATTGGCTTTTTCCCAATGACTAATATCAACCCTAGAATAATATTATTTATAAAAGTTTTTATTTTCCAAAACCTAAATAGAATTAAAATCCAAATTAAACTTAAAATGTAACATCCCAAGTCAAGTGAAACACCAACAAGCCTGATGAAACATTGTGGTGGGACCCACATGCAAAATAATAAAACAAGAACTAAGAAATTCGCATGAAACAATTTGGAGTAAAACACCTGTCGCCATATGCATCAAATGTGGGGCCCAACAACCATATATATATATATATATATATATACACACGGGATAACCCGTGTATCCAATATAACAGTTGAGTACTGTATCCAATATTTGTAGATTGAAAAATCTAAAACTGTTATAATTATTACTATTATTATAATAATAATTAGTATTATTATTATTATTAGTTTTTATTATTATTATTATTATTATTATTATTATTATTATTATTATTATTATTATTATTATTATTACTATCATTATAATAATAATTATTATTAGTAGTATAATAATAATAATTATTACTATTACTATTACTATTATTATTATTATTATTATTATTATTATTATTATTATTATTATTATTATTATTAGTAGTAGTAGTAGTAGTAGTAGTAGTAGTAGTAGTAGTAGTAGTAGTTTTATTATATTATTATTATTATTATTATTACTACTACTACTATTATTAGTATTACTATTAGTATTAGTATTAGTATTATTATAATTATTATTATTAGTAAAAAGTACTACTTTTTACATTGTTTATAATAAATATTCTTTTATTATATTGTTTATAGTAATTATAATTGTATTACTTAATCTTAAATATTCTTAATCTTAAATTATTCTTTTATTATTATTATTATTATTATTATTATTATTATTATTATTATTATTATTAGTATAATTATTGTTATTATTATTATTACTATTACTATTACTATTTTTATTAGTAATATTATTATTATTATTATTATTAGTATTATTAGCATTACTATTATTATAATTATTATTGTTATTATTATTATTATTATTATTATTATAGTGTAGTAGTGAATTTGATTTGGGAGGAAAATGTGAGTGGATCAATTTTTTTTAAAAAGATGTTGAATTTGGGGGGGGGGGGGGGAATGGGTGATAGATTATTGACCGTTGGATGTTGAAACCTAAATTAATTTGAGACAATTGGATGTTGATATCTTGGGATTTGAGCCGCTCTGTTTTATTATATATATATATAACCTTTCCCTACTTAATTATGAGGACCAACTTTATGAAAAGAAGTAAACAAATGCTTGTGGAATAAAATAAGGAGGGAACAAGTGGTGGTGGGACCCGCTCTTCATAAAAGGATTCTACTAAGCCTGTTTCGCATCCGCGCCATGCGCGCATGACCACTAACCGGCTGCACCGCACGCCATGCTCGCCCGTTCCTTTTGCTAAATCACATGCGCGCCATGCATGTGGCTTGCATGATCCTCAATATTTATAACTTTGACCTTCTAGCCATAATTCCTTAACCCATTCATCAATTTATGGCAGTTATATCAAATAAAGCAATTTTATAAGTTATGCATACAAATATTTTAAGAGTTAGTTACATGTTTGTCTTTCCCATCCCTTATCTACAAGTTGGCTTTATGTTGTGCTTTAGATCTCCTCAGCTATCATCCCTTGTATCTTTCTTGAAGAGCTTCTAGGGATATACCATTGTTTTCTTTTTGGCTTAACCTTTCTTTTAAACCTCAATTGACATCAAACACGATAGGTCTAATGACTTTCACCATCATAAACATTCAGCATTAGAGTCAATTGGTAACGAGCCATGATCCTTCAGAGATCAGACTTTTTTCCTTCATGTGGAGTTTACTACAGAGAACACATTTGGTGATTTGGCTAGATGAGGCATAGATCTATGGAGTTGAACTATTGTTATTGTAGTTGGTGTTTGATGAAGTTATTTTTGTCTTTCTTTATGATTTTCATTAAACCTCATGGCAAGTATAACACTGTCTTCATCTTCCTTCCAAAAGAGTCTTGAATGGCATTTTTGCAGCTATTCTGGTTAAGCTTAAGCTCATCGGTGAACATTATAGTAGCTGTAGAGTTATCTTGTGTAGGCTTTTTGACTCTCTAGACGCTAAGGTCTTGGAATTCCATTTACTGGGTAGAGTTTGCATGAATTTGTAGTTGACATCCTTCTTTAGGCATGCCTTGTTAAAGGCTTCTATAGAATTGAGAAGGATGTTGAGTCTCTCATTACCGGAAAAGGTGAAGAAATTTTACTCTTTTTAAATCGAGAAAGACCGCTTGTTTAATTTGGCTCTGTAATATCCTAGAATTTTACCAAGATTATAAATACGATCTTAAAAGGTTAAAGAGTTAAAACCCTAGAATAACTAATGAACGACTATTCAGATAATCTTTGAAAACCTAATATGATTCGAAAATGCGATCGTATACTTTTAGAATTAGAATGTATAACCTAAAACTAGGTATCGAGAAGTTTAAAAACCTTAAACCCTAAAATGATATTCATTTGTGCTTAATAAAGATCTAAATGATATTTCGAACTAAACCCGAGGTTCAAATGACCCGGATTTGGGGGCGTCACAAATATAATGTCCCGTATATTTATAAAACTTATAAATATAATTAGAAATAATTTTGAGGACGAAATTCTTATAAGTTAGGGTGAGTGTAATATCCTAGAATTTTATCAGAATTATAAATACAATCTTAAAAGGTTAAAGAATTAAAACCCTAGAATCCCTAATGAACAACTATTCAAGTAATCTTTGAAAACCCAATACAATTTGAAAGCGCGATCGTATACGTTTAGAATTAGAATGTATAACCTAAAACTAGGTATCGATAAGCTTAAAAACCTTAAACCCTAATATGATATTCGTATGTGCTTAATAAAGATCTAAAAGATATTTTGAACAGGTGTTTTGTGATTCTATTGTGTAAACGATGATTTAGATTAGATAATATTTTTTCGAGAAAAACATAGAAAACGTCAAGCTTAATATATATATATATATATATATATATATATATATATATATATATATATTCACCAATAAGCCCGTCAGTATATTCGTTTTTGACAAATTACTTTGTCGTGCTTACACTGACAAAACATTTTCTCATGCTTACGATGACAAGTATGTGCCACTTGTTAATCCCACAACATCTCAAGCCATGACTAAGCAAAATAGCAAGCTACTCTAGAGAAGCTTAATGATTTAAAGTCCATTTTACCTTAACCTTGTTATGCCTCTAAATAGGAGCCTATAGCCTTCATTATTCCTTACTAATTCACCAACAATCCAAGTGTTACTCGAGCAATTGAAGAATCAAGGCAAGCTCTACAAAAGGCTTACATAAAGCACAAATATTAGCATAAACTACGAAGAGTACCGACATGCAAGTTTACTAATCCCTTGTACTCCGTGCAATGATGTGTTTTAACTATGGAATTTCATTTGTAATATGAATTTCTTTCTTATGTATTGAGCAAAGTTTCTTAACTGTTTGTGAGGTCTTTTCTATACTTGTTCAAACAACGTGCTATTAATTGATTGAGTAAGATTTATTGCTATTGACTCAACTTAACTTGAGAAATGAACCACTATTTGTGATATGTTGAACTATTATTCATTGTTAAATAAAGATTATTGTGTCAAACCAAATTTCTTTAGCAAGACATGTAACTGAGTTGATCAACCCTAGATCATGGAAAATATATATGATAATGTGTTGGGAAATCGAAATTAATGATTATTATAAACAGTAATGTTGATGATATGCATATACATATGATATTATTAGGTTGATCCCCCATAATATCCCAAATAAAGTTCTAAGTCTTAATGATTGACGAGCAAGAGAATAGTTCTCGGTTGTGATAACCCTCAGTTACGGACATGAACATTTGTTGTTATTGAATTGTTATTCTTTTAAACAAAGTGTGAGTTTAAGCTATATGCTATTTGTTAAACTTGTTAAGCATTCATAAGCTAATTCTTGCAAATAAATTATATTTCCAATTAAGGATGATAATCCCGGAAGTTCGTGAACGAACAAGAAAAGAAAGCAGACATGTTAGAATAGGATAGTTGTTATAAAAATGTTTATCTTTTGTATTCAAGTCATATTGACTTGTTATGTAATAAGAATGATTATCTGGGAATGATGTAACAAACAAACAAATAATATTTTAACATTATCACTTTTTCGCATTGTACTTTGATTATTAGATGTTAAGATTGATTGAATGTTGACTCATTATAGTTAAGATAAGTACTTCGTTTATGAAGTTGTTTATCCGAGTAAGGGTATTGATAATATTAGGAGTTTAGTAAGAACTGAGGTTGGCCCTCTCTATTCCAAGAATAGTCTTATTATTGATACTGTGAATCTTGGAAAGAAAGAATTTATGGATTATCTATACTCGTAAAGGTTTAACATTAATAGTGAGCACGAAGTTCGACATTGTGAGCTGAAACAAGCAGGTGAATTTTAGGGCATCACAGACGCCTTCATGCATAGATGAAGATTCCTAGACTTCCTTAGTGGTTTTGTTGTTAAGCACATCAGTGAGCAGTTTGTCTTCTAGAGATATGAATAAGACATTATCTACTTGTCTAGAGCAACTAACTACTTCTTTGTCCTGCTTCATATATACTTTTATCATAAATAACCATAAATACCTGCACTTGAACTTTTCAATTAGCAATTTAAAACTTTGACACACATAGGTGGTTTTTCTCTATCAACCTCATAACTGGTTTTGGTGAATATGCACGCTCTAGGATATTCTCAATACGGTTAAGTAAGGTTTGTGACAGCCTGCTCTGATACCAATTGTTATTCCCAAATGGCACACATATGATCTAGAAGGAATAGATCATTAAACATCATTGTATATTTTTTTCTTTTCAACATATTTTTACCAAATATTATTGCAATTGAATACCACGGCGAAATTAGTTATTCGGTAAAACCCCTTTTCTGATCCTTAAAAGATAAACAAACATTTCTGTTTTAAGTTTGCTAATGAAAAGATATTTCAATAAGTAATCTTGTAATAAGGCAGTTATGACAATTATGGCAAATACAATAAACTTAATGAAAGTAGTAAAAAGACAATGTCTTAAGAGGTTCAGAGCCTAAATTACTCCCAGTCCTCTCTTTTACTCAACTAAGCAGGGATATTCCACTATAGGATAAATGGTACTCTAAACCTTACAACTGGACACATAGTCCTTCCCACACAGGGTCTGATTCCTCTGAATTAGGCGAGCCATCTAAACTTGTCTTTTGTCCCACATAGGGTTTGATTCTCTCCGAATCATGCAAGTCATCTAAACTTGTCTTTTGTCCCACACAATTTTTAATTCTCTTCGAATTAGGCGAGCCATCTAAACTCGTCCTTTGTTGTTATTGATACTGATGTGTAAGGTGATGCTAAGTTGGCATTAAGCTCTATTCTGAAGAACTAACCAGCTGAACAATTCTGTTGATCTTTTCTCTTCATAAGCTCTCAGCACATTTCTCTTTGTTTAGCTCTGACTCTTGTATGGATGGAATCGTTCTCTAATCGATCCTCCAAAGCGTAGAGTGACTTTGGGTTAATGATGTTATCTTTTTTCTTGATTGATCATCTGTAGATCAATTGACCTATTTGGTTTTTTCCTCCTTAGTTAATCTATTTTCTTTGTGTATTGACCGTGTTCTTTATCTTTCTTCTATTTGAATCTAACATCTATTTATAGATTTCCTTCTGAAAAATGCACGTTCGAAAGTTACCTTTGCGTAGCTGGTTCCTGCTCTCTAATAGTGTCAAGGCGTCTGTTGTAGCCGCCCAAGTTGTTAACTGTGTCAGTCTGATGTGTATGGTTAACAGACATGGGTTTTCAAAATATAGTTGTTGGAAACTCGGCTGATCGGACATTTCTTCTTTCTTCTAACACACTTCAAAATATCTTCAAGGTGAAAATGTGTTGAAGAATCTTCTTTGTTAGAATGACCATTTGTTATGAGTTTCACTTTATGAAATCACTTCGCAGATATTCTGTTGAAATAAGTAGCTATGCGTTCTTTCTTTGTACCTCCTACTACTCAATACTCCTGAGGTACCCTTTGACAGTTCTGCAATTTGGCTCTCTGTTTATAGTCACTCCTTGATCTACACTTAACTATTCGACTTTGCTAGATATCTCCCAGAGAACTAAGACTTCGACCTATGAACTTGAACCTTTTGTTCAATTCAAGTTCTAGCTCCTTTGCCCGAGCCATCTTCCTCTTAAGGACACTTGTTATTTGCAAGGATGTGGACTCCACTATGTTTGTCTTTGTTTGGTGTTCTTCTTCTGCTGTAATGGATGCCACGTGCCCTCTTCACTTGATAAACTAGTTGTTACTGAATAGTGATATGATCATTGTCTTCTTTAGTTAGTTTATCCTGGACTTCTTCTTGCTGTATAATGCTTGATAAGGAAATCCTAATTATCTGTCGTAGGTTAGTGAATTGTCTTCTTTGTTTCATCTTTTCATGATGAAAGTAGCTTCTACGATTCTGTCATTCAGTGCTGTTTGACATTTCGTGTTTTGTACTCTGTTAGGTAGCACTAATGCAACTCAACAATGATGTGACTCTGAGTCCTAAAGTAACTCACCAATCTTAAATAGCTCAGCTCTATTCTATAATCCTGAGCATTTTGACTTACTTTACTCTTGTGAGCTATTTGTCTTCACTCTTCGATCAGAGTCTTTTATCTTTTCTATGTGGTGTTGAACTGCTTAACTGAACTCTACGAACTCTTCATGTTCGTGGGATGACCTTTGTTCTTTTTCCTATTTATTCTCTTGCCTTGAAGTAAGTATGATTTCTCCTGTTCTTGTTTGAGCATTCTTCTTTGATGGTTTAATGCTCAGCACAAAGTTTCCTCCTGTTCTTCTTTCCCTGGCTCTTTCAACTCCGTTCTTTACTCGACGAATCTGCTCTACTCGATGATCTTCTCTGTTCTCGACAATCTAAGAGTCATGGATCTTAGAGTTAAGCTTTAGGTATCTCACTCGACGATCCTAACTTACTCTACGATTTTTGCTATTCTGTAGTTCACTCTACGATCTTCTAGTCTTGTGCATTCTGTTTTGCTTTGACTCTGTTGATTCTCTGTTCTGCTCGGTTGATCTTTAGCCTAGTTCATTACATTAATGGATAAACCAAACAAATTTGATCCCTAACTAGTTTATCTTTGTCATTTGGATCAACCTAATAAATTTGATCTCTAACTAGTTTCTGTTTGTCATTCAGATCAACCTAACAAATTTGATCCATAAGTCCTTTTACAATGATTGATCATTCAGTTTTTTCAACGATGAAATTAAACATTAACAGAAATAAGTTATTGATTATATTACATATATAAATTAACAGGTATATTATAAATTATACATGTAAATACTTTGATTAAGTTATAATCAAATTTAGATTCTAGGGATCGACATAAATAGTGTTGATTTAACTATTGATCTATTTATGAGTTTTGAGGCACAATTTGTTTTAATTAGTTATTTATTTTTTACTCAAACAAAAATGGATGCTAACTACTCTTATAAATTGCACCATTTACATCCTCCTTTTTTTTCTTTCATCTTTTATGCACAATAAAATTTTATAGTATACTGCTTCAAAGAATTGCTTCACGTTTTATCCTCCATGGCCTTAATTAGAGTAGTTTTTTTGTTTATATTGTTTATGGTTAGGAGTTTGTGTCGATACTATTTATGTTTGCTATAGATGTATTAAATCTAGTTGGACGCTGTAAATTTGTATTTTGCTCTCTTAAGTTAATATATTAGTAGCTTTCGTGCCAAAGAGGGACGAAAGTATGAAAGAAGAAAAAGAAACCTGATGAGTTGTGTGGATCGGAAGAAGAAGAAGAAAAAATATAAACGGTTGGTCTTTCTGTAAAGAGGAGAGAAATTGAGAAATAAAACAAAAGGTTAGAAATATTCAAATAAACTATTATTATATCTCTTTGTATTGAAAAAAGGAAAGGAGTCATTCTTTTAAATTTTGAAAATATTGCTTTCAGTACAATGTAAACATGCTTAATAACATTTCTAAGTTATGCGTGAGTATGGTTAAATATTCTCTCTTTACTTAAAGCATGTTGGCGTCAAAAATCTGATAGCCAATACCTTGTATAAGGAGCCATAAACCCTCTGGTGCACCCACTGCTCTCTATTTTATAGGCAATGAAATATTTATTTAATGTAACTATTAATTTGTATGTCACATACCCAAAATCTTCAATAACGTAAATACTATTAGCAATGTAAATATTAATATGTATGTCAAATACTGAAAAAATACATTGTAGAGTCTTGTGGTTTTTTTGAGATATTAGGGGTTGGATCAAATGATGTAGACCCTAGGCACTATAATTTCTTTTGCAAATTCTATCATTCTATCTAGCACCTCATGAAAATATCTATGAATCGTTTCCAGAGGTGTTGAAATCTCCGTTTTTGGCCTATAATAGTTAACAATATTGTCATTTTCTCTTCAAGTGTTATGTACTTGCTATCATGTACCCAATGTCTTCTTCGCTTAAAATGATTGCATAAACTTTCCTCGAAGAAACTTGTTTCAAGTACCAATATACAATCATCAAGTGCAATATATATATTTTTTGCTATGTTAGGCTGAAATTTAACAGTCAAGATTGGATCACAATACCTTATAGTCACCCTAGAGTGAGTTTACCATTGGGTTACACGAGACATCGTATTAAGCACAATAGTTGATCTTCAATATCCATGTTTTACTTATTTAGACATAATAAGTTTAGGAACTATAACAAATGTTCAACAATTTTTTTTTATATAATTAACTACAAGAATTCATGACAAGCTTAAAAGCCATCCATAGCAAATAATACCATAACTAGTTTGATATATCATCCATAACAAGTACACAAAAATCATCCATAACAAAAATTACATAATCAAGTTTGAACCATTCACTCACATTAATTATAAACAAGTTTGAACTACCATAACAAATAAGTTCCAAAAGTAACTAGGTTTCAACCTCATTTTCGTTTAGGAGCATCCATGCTTCCCATTAGCTTGCGCTCTCACAAAATATTACAAGAGCCATTTCGTGCAATGAATTTTCCGCTCTCCACACAAATCCTTTTGACATCTTTGCAATCTTTCATAGAAGGTTCACTATTTTTTTTAACGACAAGTAGTTTCAAGGCACTGGACATCTCTTCATCTAGATTAGTGGTGTTGACTTACTTTGAAGAATTCCCATACTTTTTCGTTGGCCTTCCACCTTTAAATTTAGGAGCGGAAGCATGTGAACTGGTGTCTAGAGTTGATAAATTAGGAATTAAACTTGAGCATCCTTGAGGTTGAGTGCTAAAAGGAATGTCATCACTGCCAATAATCTCCTACTCCATATTTGGATCATTTGTCCTAGCCTTTTTGGAGCAAGGGCCCCAACCATCAGGCCCCGTAGCAGCCTTTCCATCAAATAGTGTAGTGCATAGCTCAGGAAATACTAAAGGTGAGGCCTTCAAGAAATTATCTACATATTTATTTCCCTGTGTTCATAGAAAAAAAAAATTAACATATTAACATAATATTTTTTAATAAATAAAAGTGAAATAGGGTTGATTAAAAAACCTTGGTCTTATCTTCCATTCCTCCTCCGAAAGGTTGAATATATTAGTTGAGGGGTCATACAAATTTTCAGTCTTATTTTTGAGTTTGCATCATGCACCGTATTTTCCTTTTTAAGTAATCATAGTGATTTTTCATTTGTCTTTGATCAACAATGAAATTGTGTTTCTTCTAGTGTATCCCCCACTTTTTTCCATGAATGTTGTCTAAGGCTAGCACATTCCCTACCATTTTCTGCAACTTCACGTGTACATGCTTCAAAAAAAGTTTTTACTAGAGCTTCATTCCTCCAACTCACATTAGTGTTTTTGACATTGAAATCCGTATCATATTCTATTTTTTAAGGACACGTATACATATATTACATCCGGACACAACATTGATCTCAACCATTAAAAAGTAAAGCATGACATGAATTTCCGTGTCAGACCACACTTTTTAATGGTTGTGATTCCGTGTAGACCCCACTTTTTAATGGTTGAGATTAATGTTGTGTCCAAATATAGTATGCGTAAACTTATTAACTTTTTAATAGTGTAGATAGATGTAGTATTTGATTATTGTGTGTGTAGACTTGTCCTTATTAGCTTCTACAAGTTTAGAGTTACACTTTCAATTATGCTATTGGTAGGCCTTTAAAGTTGAGTTACGTAACTTGTATTTATTTGATTGATTGGTTAATTGATTATATTGTCTACATTTTATAAAAATAATTTTAATTTACAAATTTTTGTATGAATTGAAGATTATATTTTCTATTTGGTGTTTATGAGAATAATTACTTATTACTTTACCATTATGACATAATAATAAAATTTTATTATTAATTTAAAAATATTGTATCGTTTTATACTATTAATAATAAGATTTTTTTTAAATAAAAATAGAGATGAATATGTAATAAAAAATATATTAGTATTTTTGTCTATAAATATTAATTCAAGAATATATTTTTATTAAATGTTTCTATCTAAAATTATTAAAATTTAATTTAGTACTGATTACAAATTTATGTATATTTTATATAATCATTTTTTTTTCTTTTGAAAACCTAATTAGAAAATTCAATACAATTTTGTTAAAATAAATAAATAAATAAAAATTGCAGCACAAACGCGTTACGAGACTTATGGATCTCTGAGCTAACTGAAAGCACGGTTAAGCAAAGGCAGGCTCAATTGCAGCAGAGCAGTTACCCCCTGTGTTACTAATTATATATTGTTTTAAGCTAATGCATAAGCCTCTATCTTAGGAAAAATTATTAAATGTTCATGTGGCACCAGCCATGTGGTGCCCAACACCATTCATGTGCTGTTATTTCTGTGACAACCTTAAATTCGGGTTTTATAACCTCGGGTTTGGTTTATCACTGTACAATACTAAATAACATCTAAAACATAATCTTTAATTAAATATCGCGGAATAATACACAAAGTTCCTTATAAAAAAGTTACAATCCCAAGGTTGACTAACCTTAACATAACAGTACATATCTTAAGGAATTACAAAAGATTTACACAAGAAATTACATGAAAGCAATTAATTTAACATGTATTAAGCTATTCTATGCTTTGGCTTTTCCCTTGCCTTTGTCCGTTTTGGAGTATTCGGGCTTAGCTGAAAAATAAGTCATGATATAGTAAGAATGAGCAACTGGCTTGCCCAACAAGTTTAAGAACAGATAATAGAAAATATATCATGCTTGAATGGGAAATAACATCAAGTGTTTCAGCAATAGATAATAATTGTGAGAGAACAAGAATCAATTTTCAATAAAAGAATAGATTGACTCTTTACTGCTGAGTGACCTCTAAGGATCATGAACTGCTGCTAAATGTAAAACAGACATATATATCTGACACCTTGATAGTTTGGTACGCGAGGGGATCGGCCTTTTGTACCCTATGTATATGCATAACATTCAGACATCTTGCGCAAGTTCAGTTTCCCGAATATAATTCTCCTTATATAGGGTTGTTCGTTATCAGTCTTACTATAAGAATCTGCACCAACCACTGGTTTGGATAAGTTTTTAAAATATTCAATTTGATGAATTTAAACATATATTATCTAGCCGAATCAATTAGCTTAGACATTCTTAAACAGTTCTTGAATTAATGAACTATAAAGTTTGCAAATGCACCAAGTGCGAATACAGTAATAATATCGATGTGGAATAACTTTAAATAATTAAATCACTTAAAGCTCTAACAAATAAATACAAGTGTAGAAACTTGCTCAATAATAATTGAATAAAGTTAGAGAACTTGCTCATTATAAAATTTAAGTAAGGTTAAGGAACTTGTCTCGTGTGTAGATTACGGCTAACCAATTCAATTTAATTTTCTTTGAATAGACCTAACAATTAATCAAGTTGATCTTTAAATTAGTATCATATATGCATTCATATGATAACCTCTATACATCTTACACCTCTAACATTTAACCAAATAATTATATAGTTAAGATATATAAACACTTAGAAAATATTATCATCACTTGATAATATCTTAATCACATAAAACATATATTAATTATTTAATATAGATCAAACTCTTATATAATATTATTCATCATTTAATAATATTTAATTAGTCCTATAATATTATTAATTATTTAATAATATTTTATTAACCTTCTAATATTATTAATCATTTAATAATATATTATTTACATCATAATATTATTAATTATTTAATAATATTTTATTTACTTTATAATATTATTAATCATTTAATAATATTTATTCATGTTTTAATATTATTAATCATTTAATAATATTTTATTCATATTCTAATATTATTAATTATTTAATAATATTTTATTCATTATCTAATATTATTAATCATTTAATAATATTTTACTCATTTACTAATATTATTACATATTCAATAATTTTTTAATCATTTACAAATGTTATTAATCATTTAACAACCTTTAATCACATATTAATATTATTCACCACTTAATAATACTTTATTTCAAACAATACCAATAATTAACTTTTTAATTGTGTTAACCTTAATCTTTATTTTAAACATTTAGTTCTCAATTAGTTACTAATAAACTCTCTTACAATAGTTTATCTTTATTTCAATAGTAAAATTTTCTTTTGTTAAGTTTTACAATGTTCGAGAAGCGAAACTTTCAGTTCCAAATAAGTTTGGACCAAAAATCTAATTTTTTTTATAAGCATGGGCGTATATACGCCAGCCCAAGGCATTTCTGGGGCGTATATACGCCGATGGGCAATACCTAAAAGTGACCAGGCGTACACTTGGGCGTCTAGACACCGGGTATTCGAATTTTAATTTTAACTTTGACTGTTGGAACCTCTCTTAGTAATTTGGCCATAACTTTGCATACAAAAATATTTGGAGATGATTCTTGAGTCTAAATTCATTAGAATTTCATTATCTACAATTTTTTTTAGATCACAAATCCAAATTCCAAATAGAACTGGACTCAAAACTGCTCACAAGGACAAAGTGAAAACTAACTTGACAAATCCTTGGTTTTATTGGTTTAAACTTGAATAAAATAAAATCTACACATTCAAATGACACCAAATCAGTGTTGTGGTCCTCATAACTTCTTGTTTTATAATATTTCATGGTTCCATCACATTTTTTAAAATATTTTGACACAAAAATTAAGATCAAACCATCTAGGGTTTCAAAATGACCTATTTTACGGTAAAAGTCATAACTTCTTTGTTTTTTCATATTTTTGAAAGCTTCAAGTTAGGTTTTCTTTAAAACTCATATATGTAACTTTCTAGCCATATAAATCCATTTTTCAACTTGTATATTTCAAATTACAACATTAATTAGCACAAGGTCAACTAGGGTTTTACCGATAAAGTTCAATATAGACTTTTCTTCCGTTAATATGCATACAACACATACCAAAATATGATTTAAACATATCAAATCATGAATCTACCAATATAACATAGCTTAAGACTTCTAGACTATCAAAATAACTTTTGATCGGTTAAAAATATTTTTTAACCATAGAAAACATATATAGAATACAAATATGAACTAAAGAAGGGTTGTAGCACTTTTGAACCTTATGGACTTGTGTGCTCTTCTTCTTTTCCTTCCAAAGTAAGATATGAGGCTATGTGACATCCACCAAGCTCCTCCTCTAGCAATTTTCTTAGTAAAACCTTAACACACAAATGTATTATCTCTTTTCTCTCTTGGAAGCTCTCACTTTTCTCTCTAGAATGTTCTAGCAAATGACTAACCAACATAACACAAAGGTGAGACACTTTATATATAGCACTTGGGTAATCCTTGATTAACTTTCTAATTTGCTAGCATTGGTCAATTAAGAGGCTAATTAGGATTACTATTTGATTGATTGACATGAAGAATGACTAGGTGATTGACTAGGGTTGTTCAACCACCAAATCTTAGTGTGTGAAAGAAGCAATGTGAAGCAATCAAGCCACCCAAGTGGGTCCCCTAGATGTGCCAACCAAATAGGGTTTTTACCCCCCATTTTTGATTTATTTTTCTTCCTTATATATTCATGCACACACACACACACACACACACACACACACACACACACACACATATATATATATATATATATATATATATATATATATATATATATATTGATCAATTTTGACTTTGATTTGGGCTCCACATTGGACTATAGGATTTAATATATTGGGCTCATCCATTTAATTTGGTTGGGCTCAGTTTAATTGTTCTATTGGGCTAAAATTAAGTAACATATGTTACATTTAATTAAATCAAGCATTGGGCTAGTTTAATTATTACATGGATCAAAGTTTAAATTAATTACATGAACTACTAGGTAAATTTATTTGACCTAGTTTAATACCTCATTTGGACTTATAATATAATCCAATTAGACTTGTTTTAAATTAATTATAACACATTACTTCATTACTTTAAATAAATATACACATACACAAGTATATTCATGCAATTATTTAATGCACAATTAATTAATACAAAAATTTTAATTCATTGCTAATTATTTAATAATTATAATTACAATGACATATAGAATTCGTGGTCATTACAACTTCAGCACTAACCATTTCACTTTAAGTGCTAAAATGACAGCACATGAATGGTGTGGGGCATCACGTGGCAGATGCCCTAAAACCACTGAATAATTACTCACATATTAGACATAGGGAGGGTTCTCCTTATTTTGGAGAGACCTTCTCCTAGATTTTATCTTCTTGTGCTATAATAATTTCTCCTTTCTTATGGAGCTTTTTTTTTCTTTTATTTGACTTATTTTTTTCATGATATGACTAATTTCTTTCTCTTTTATGAGAGAATTTCATTATAATCTCTTGAGAGACTATGCTTTATTCGGTTGTGAGAATTTTTTTATTTGTGAGAAATTTTTTTGTGCGTAAATCGTTGAAGATAGATTGTTTAGATTTGGGTGTGGCGTTATTATGACAACTAATTCTTCCTCTACTCATATTGAAGAATTGCTCAAATCTGTACATTCTTTTATTATTTTTGGAATATGACTATTTTTCAGGAGTTTATTTGGTGTTCACTTGTTATTGCTACGATTAATCGTTTTCTTGATTATTTGTTATTCTGTTTGAAATGATTATCTTTTTAATTTTTTGTATTGTAATTTTTTCATCATTTATAACAATTTATAGTTTCGATATTGTCAACGCTAGGATTTTTCAAAGTTTCAAATCTTTTTATGAGTGATTTTGGAAAAAAAACTAACCTATATTGACTGGATTTTGAAATTTTAATTTTATTATGGGTTAATTAGATAAAGTCGTCAGTTGGTATAGATTTAAATGGATATATCAACTCATTAGAATTTTTAGAATTTTGATAAATGAGATGGCCCATATGTGACTCCGTAAAATTAGCCCGCTACCAAGATTCTAAGAGTTCGGGGTTTGCTTAAGCGAGGAGAAAGTGTTAGGTACTCAACGACTTCCGTGAAACATGGTTACCACTATTCTAATATTTTTTCTAAAATTTAAATAAGTTGCCCTAAAAGAAATGTAAAAGTGTATGCTTCGTGTCTTATGCCTAGGTGGGTCGTGTCGAAAAAAAAGATCTAGGGTATCATCTCCTAGAGTCAATTTGTGTTGTCAAAACTAATGAAGCATAGGATATCATTTCCTAAGTTATCTAAGTCTTGGTGAAAGGAAAATCTAGGGTATCATCTCTTAGAGTTATCATGCAAAGAAAGTTTAAAGTACCGTCTCCTAAACCATTTAAGTCTAAAAGAAATCTAGAGTTTCGTCTTTTAGAGTCGACATACAAAAAAAATCTAAGGTATCATCTCCTAAACCTTATAAGTCATGCTATAAAAGGAAGTCTAGGGTATCATCTCCTAAACCACCTAGGTTATTATGAGTGCATTATCTTGAAAGTAATTTCAGCCCTTATTCTTATAGACTAGGGATTTTGATTTAAAAGTCTTTTGAAAACTTGAGTTTTTTCGTGATGTCTTTTTGAAAAACTATTTTTGAATATTTTAACAAAAGATATCTTTTAAGTTTTAACATTGTCCTTTAAGAAATTATTTTTTCAAAATGGTCATATATGTATAGATTTATAGGGAATTAATGTTTTAAACGTTAGTTTTATGAAAATGTTATTTTTTATTTGGAAATATTTGATTCTATAATAATATAGTGATAAAAATTAAGGTTTTGATAAGGAAAATTCTTTTTTGCAATTCCTTTATCAAATAGGAAACAAGACTCACATTACTTTCAATTTTAACCTAAAGTTTAATTTAATAACTTAATTTGATTTAATTTTAAAAGATCTTTCTAATTTTTTGTTTGAAAACTATTTTCATGTGACAAAAAATAAAACCAGGCATCAAAATAAAGTTGAAATTTCCCATGGACATGTAAGCCATCTAAGTAACCCCAAACACTTGAAAGTAATAAAAATCCATTATAAATGGGCTTTATACCCAATTTTTGGGCATGAAAGCTATTTAAATTATTTTAAAACTCAAGCACAATTACAACTACCAAATCTCTAAGTCCATCATGAGAATATTCTTCAATTCCCATTAAATATAAAGTTTAAGGACGTTGAGTTTATTCTTAGGCTCACATAATTCCTATTCCAAGCCCAACAAAAATATTAAAATCTATTAAATGGCGTTTAAGAAATGAAGCCCATAAACCTTAAATCCATATATTCAATAAAATACCAAAAAAATTACAAATATAACACTAATTACATCAAGAGAATCTAACTACACCAATAAGATATTAATTATACCATAAAAATCTAATTGCGCCAATAAGATTTAACAATGGAATTTAAGATCTAGGGATTGAGACCCATAAATCATAAACTCCATAAATCCAACAAAATAACACAAACTAACCTAAAATCACAATAATCTAACTACAAATAAAAAAAATAGTGCAATGTTCCGAACTTCGAAGAATATTGTAATCCAACTTTATATGAATAAATAAATATTGATTGATGTTCATAATGTGTTATGTGATTTTTCTATGTATTTGATTTTGTGTTTTGGTTCTAGTATTCAACCTTAGAACTTATTAAAAATCAAGAAGTCATTTTAGGACAAAAACCTAAATTAAAAAAAAAACATTATAACTAAACCCTAGAAAAGTACTATTCACAAATACGTGTATAAATACGAAAATTATAAGGATAAAATACGGAAATAAATACAAAAAAGTCAACTATAAATAGTAAAAATCAATTATGGCAACTAATACACATAACTAAGAATAAGCCTAATTTAAGTAAGTTTGATTGGTGAAATTAGTAACTAATCAACCAACAAATTTTTGTACAAAGCAAACTAAGTTTTCAACCAATCAAAACTTAGGAGTGACGCACATGCATATGTCATTTAAAGGATGAGCAAAGGAAGTATGTCATCTAGCATTTTTGGCCATTAATGGCTCGATAGATAAAGAGAAATCCGACCACTTTGGCTTGGATTGCTAGGGAAGCTTTGTTAGATCTTTTATACAATAGTGCTCCTCTTGATGTCATAAAGACCAAACTACCCTAAGTTTGAAAATCCTATAAATACAAACCTTCGTCATTCATTATTTTCATCATTTCACAAAGCAAATTCCAGGTATACAAAGTTATAATCAAAGTTTTATAAGAGAGAGTTCTTGTGAGTTAAGTGATCTCAAGTTGCAAAGAAATAGTTAAAACTTGCAACTGCAATAGGTAAAATTCATAGTCGTTGTTATGTTCAATTTTTCTTTCATATTATTGTGGAAAAGCTCAAGAACACAAGTCATTACCACGTACGATTTTTCGTTCTCGGTGTTTTTCGTGTGTTCTTGAGCAAATCTTTATATAAGTAGATTTATGTTATATCAAGTCAAAAGTGTCATAATCACATATGTAAGCAATTATAATGCTCAAATTCTTTAAAATATGAAATTCAATAGCTCAAGAACACAAGTCGTTACCATATACGATTTTTCGTTCTCCGTGTTATTCGTATGTTCTTGAGCAAAAGTCATAAAACTCTATATAAGTAGGTTTATGATTTTGTTATTTTTATGTTATTAAGTGTTATTGATTGTTAGAATATGTTATCTTAGCAAATTAGTGCTTAAGATATTATGTTTTATCAATTAGGTCAAAGAAATATGAAAAAGTTTTTAAGCAGCCCCTTGTTTAGCGAATTCTGTGCAAATTGGTTAGGAATCTGTCTTAGCCACGTTCATGAAAGTTGTAGATTATGAAATTATGATGAATTTATACTCAAGGATCACTCCAAAAATATTTTGTTATGAGGAGGTTATGGCCGTTACAAGCCGGTTGACTCTGACAGCAAACTAGGCTGCCACAAATCCAAAAATAAGCCTTTATCATATGAGTTATATAATTTGTTTCACCTATGAAAATAGTCTAATTAAGTTCTAAAAACACTTGTTAAGAAGTAAAATTTGATAAACTAACATTTAAGTACTCGTAAACCATTATGTAAGCTTTTAACGCTTTATTGGGAAACCTTAGTTTTGCTTTAAGGCAAGTTTTCTCTCATCCACCTATGTTTACCTTTTTTTTTTTTTTTTTTTGTGATTTATATATCTTGTGCAACAACATGTTATAAATCTTGTTTCGGCATAACTTGATAAATGAATGCTTATTCGTGAAATATTGAACTGTGATTCTTTATTGAGCTTTTAGTCAAACCAAATTATTTTGGTGCGACCTCTACATGTTAAACAATCTAAGTTGAACAAAAATTTAAACATTGTTCATGATTAGGCCAGTATAATGTATGTTATGCATAATATATGATGTCGTTAGGTTGATCCCCTATAGATATCACTTGATAGTTTCAGAGTCGAAAGACAGACGGACAATAGTTCTTGGTTTAATTACCACTCACTTTTGCTATGTTAAAACAATTGAAATATCCTTTGTTAAGCTATGATTCATTAAAATCAATATCGGTGTGAGTTCACTTATATGCTATGTGTTTAAACTTGTTGAACTTTTGTATGCTCACCCTTGCGAATAAAATTTATTTGTAGACAAATTCGAGAGCTCCGGCTCAAAGAAGAAATGCTAGATTAGTTTATATGTTTTCTTATATTTCTTGTCTTTTTGGTTATAGTCTTGATGACTTTGTAATACGAACAAGCAAATCATATAACCGAATATTATATCCATATTATCATGTTTCATCATATTCTCTTATTATGTCTTTATTTTTATAACACTTAGAATTGTTAAACATTAACATAGTATTGATAATGAACTATTCATCTAAATGAGGATATTGATTAAAATTGTGAGTGTTATAAGACCAGAGATTTAGCACCGATGAAAAAACCAAATTCATCGTAAGGTTCATCTGTTCCAAGTACAAGTGTGTTAATAATGTTGTGAATTTTAAATAGGTAGAAAATATTGATATGAAAAGATAGCTCTATAATGATATATATCTAAGTGATGGTATTGAATGATATGAGGCGTTCTATAAGAAAATGAATCTTGCCACAGAAAAAGATACAAATATTTATCGCAAGATTCTTTTGTTCTAAAGATCATCCTATTGTTAATATCGTGAATATTGGATATGTAAAGTTATAGAATATCTGAATTCTAACGTTAAAATGGTAGAATTGAGTATTAAGTCTCTTATATCAATTATAAGAACCCAATATGAAATGATGACAAATATTTTAGAATTGAGATAATGACTTTATTTATGAAACTGTTGGATTGAATGAAGGTATTGATAATATGGATTGTTCATGTTATTGTTGATACTCTGAAATTCAATTCAATAAGGGTTATGAATAAGGGAATCATATATAAACTTAATGATTTAGCATTTATAGTTAGCATCAAATCAACTATAGAAAGCATAGTGATTTGGGGGCGTCACAAATAGGATTTTCTAGGTTATTTATGGGAAATTTCTATTTATGAAAAATCCTCCCAAACAACCCATATTTCAAATAAGATCCAAACATCACTAGTAATAAATTAAGATACTTAGAGAGCCTTACAATGATAAAATAAACATCAACTAATCAAGCCCAATCATCAACAAGCTATAATAAAATAAAATAAAATAAAAGGAAGAAGAATAAGTGTAACGTCCCCGAAACCCGCGCATTTGCTAAAGGCGATCTTGTTCGTTAATACATAATATTTTTTCTTAAAAATTATATTATTAAATCATAATACAGTTTATAAACTTGTTTATTTAACTTACATTTATAACCTGTCTCAGAATCGTAATTTGCACATTCTTTATACTTGAACTCAGATCATATATACATAAATTATGACCTAGTTTATTACAGTTCAAAATCATATATCTTATGTTTTAACGTAACTTAACCTGTGAATACAATCACCATTTATAACTATCCATAACCCTGCTTAGATATATCTGTTTCATTCATACGAGTTTAATACATATAATACTCGACTCACAATGATACATTAATTGAATCTCATTACAAGTTTCTCTGAATAAAACTTACATACATAGCTATCTCTATGGATTTACAAAATCATACATCTCTTTATTAACAACAAAGTTTAATATTTAAAAATCAAGACATTAATTAACTTATACCTGAACAAATATATATTCTCTACTGGCTTGTTATATTACATAAGTAAATATAACATATTTCTTCAGTGCCTCTTTATCAAAATATACAGAACCTCCGACCTTCTCGTACGTAGCTGAAAATATCAGTTTAAAGCAAGAATGAACACGACGACTCAACAAGTCTAATAGATAACACATTTCATGCTGGCAGTTCATATACATGTGTCATACATTTCTTACTCTATTATGCAGTGCATTTTCAAAAGATAAATATCACATATTGCATTTAACCGTTAAAACACATAGTTACATGAAGTGCACATTGCAAAACATATCCACGTCGATTTTAGATAACACGGAAATCTTATACATAGTATGTCAAGTAGTTCATATAGAACAATTATTATATTTTAATAAGTTCTGAAAAATTTGTCTGTTAACCATCACTAAACTTAGCATTTATGCTCCTCGAACATCTTTCATAATTCATCTTGTCGGTTTGCTAATCCGAACACTATCTGTCATCATACAACCTATAAATAATTATAAGGTTATAACACATTTCATAATTTCTTCAAACTTAAACCATAATTACTAGACCACTGATCTTTAATCAATACACGCTTGATGTATTACACCTTACATATGTTAATAATACATCCTAACCCATTACCGACCTTTTACACAACCATTATCATGCTTTTACATAGCTTTAGGTATGTGAAATTATACCATTCATTAGTTCATTATACCTTAACACCCACCATATTGACAATTTTTATCCATTTAGGGTTTACATAACATATCTATATCATAATACATCAAAACATAGCTTTTCGGATCAAAAAAAAAAAAATTGGGCTCAGGGCACTGCACCCCGACACCGTTTAACTTCGCCCCCAGCCAACTCTTCTCAGTTAACTGTGCCCTGACGTAGTGTTTAGTGCAAAACATTGCGCCTAGGCGCAGTCTGCAGAATCCTAAAAAATAAATTTTTGCAGTTACTTTGCTAATTTTTAACTCCTTTATTTTACATCCAATTAAGCTCAAATTTGGAGCATAGCTAAAATTTACTACATAGTATTTTATAAGAATACAACTTGGCTCATTCGGCTTCTTAAAATTATCGAAACATTAGCTCGTAAAAGACTTTTAAACACATTTTTGACATTTGTCGTCAACAAGTGATTTTTGGCCATTCACTTCTAACGTTCATTCCAACACTTAATTAAGCTTTCATAACATATGTTAGTTCCCAGAAGCACACAAGTGATCTAGAAGGGGGGGGTTGAATAGATCTCTTAGAAACTTTTTACTTTAAGAGTTCATTACCAAATAATTTATTTGATCAAGATTTGTTTGCACAGCGGAATATTAGTTTGAAAAACACCCCTTAAAGATTTGTAAAACTTCTGTGACGCCCCCAAATTCGGGTACTAGTACCTCGAACTCAGTGCTCACGATCCATTACAACTATATCTTATACACATCCCAAAACAACACACAATATCTATTGCGAAAAATAAACATATGTTGTTTATACAAAAGGATTAACTACTAGTCCCAAGGTACGAAACCTTAACAAAAATACATCACGAATTTAATATATACAATAGGATTCGTGTTACATGTAATTAGACTTAAACAAAACATAATAGCAGACATTTAATACCCCAGCACGTCTAAGAGTTTATTTTCCCCTTGCCCTTACCTTTAGCTGAACATTCAGGTTTAGCTGCAATAAAATTTCATGACATAGCAAGAGTGAGCAACTAGCTTGCTCAGCAAGTGTTATACGAATAATATAAGTTATGTCATGATTGAATAATAATTGAATGATTCAATGAACTCAGAAAATAAATATCTGAACAATATGATCAATGCTCAAATAATGAATAATAATTGATCATTGAAATGCTGAGTGGTCCAATAGACCATGAACGTCTGTTGAGGAATCAGTCCCTTGATTGACCCTCTTAGGTTACATGTCCAGAACTGTACTTGAGGGGATCAGCCTCTCGTACTCTATGTGTATGCATAACATTTATTCTGTATGTATCGTTTATTTGATACTTAGGTTGCTCCCCATTATGGGTTGTTCTTCTCAGTTTAAGAATCCGTACCACCATGGTTTGGATAGCTTTTTAGAATAAATTACACATATGTCTAGCCGAACAAGTGACCTAGACTTTCCTTTTAATTAGTTCATGAATGTAAGAACTTCAAATAATTCATAATTCAAGAATGGAATATGAATTCAATTGCACCACGTGCGAATAACAATAATATTGAATGTGAAATAATTGATAATATCAAAATAAGTCAGGGTAACTAGCTCAATAATAATATGAGTAAGGTCAAGGAACTTGCCTGGTGCGCGAATTACGTCTACGTTGCTTAATTTAAATTCCTCTTTGAAGACCTAACATTTAAAATGTTGGCCTAAAAATTAGTACAACACATAATCGCTTTACGTAAATTACCTAAATCAAGTATCATTTAAACACATAGCATGATATTTACCAATACGTTGGCTAAACAGAAAATATCCCCCATATATCACTTATGTGTCAATATTATTTCTCTAATATTTAAATCACCTACTGATGTTAATTAATAATATCATAATTGGTTACCAATATTATTAATTCCCTTAATAATATTTAAAATCTCTTTCTAATATTATTAACCCTGTTAATAATATTTTATTCCTTAATCATACATCCTTAAATAAAACTCTAATTGTCAACTAATATTATTAATTATTAATAATATTTTAATCCATTACTATTATCATTAATTATTTAGTAATAATTTAATCACTAACTATTATTATAAGTCAATTAATAATTTAATCGTCAACTATCATTATTAATTAAATACTAAGTAACTACGAATTAAATAACAAGTAGTTAATTATCCTTACCTATTATAAGTAAAAAAAGGTAATTATTTTATCTTATCTTTCTTTAATTTCTTAACTATTCTTATTTATCATTTAATGATCACTAATTAATAAATTTACTACCTTTACTTAATATTCATTAAATAATTAACTTTCCAACTCCTGGAAATTATAGTTAAATTTTAAACATCCTTTTTATTAAATAATAACTTATTTTCTTAGATTATTATTATCTTGATAATAATTTATTAATCAAACCTCACTTAGTGTTTAATGTTATTAAAAATTTAAACAACTAGTTTAATAGCTCTCAATCATTATTTAATATCTAATAAATAATAATAACTTTACCTTATTATTTAATCCCCATTAAATGAGTAACTAATTATTTTTCCTTAATTAATATTTAATCATGATTAAATATTAATTAATTTGTTACCTTGATTTATCATTTAATCTTAAATAATAAATCATTACTATATTATTTAAAGTCATTGTAATGATTAAATAACTTGTTGTAATAATATCTAAATTCCCAACAAGGTGGCTATATTAATCTTGGTTAGTAACTAAATGGTTAAATTTACCATTTTAAGTTTCCTTTTCCAATTTGGGTTTATTATTTAATAATTAATAATTAATAATTAGTTATCCCATGTTGCTTTAATAATTTAACTAACACATTATTGCTCCCAGAATCCCATTATTTTAAATAATTAGTAGTATGGTTTTAATAACACAATACCACACTATGCAGCATAAAGCTGCAGCACTACCGACCCAGCCCCAAATCAGCAAACCAGTAGCAGCAATAGTAAACCAACACAGCCGCCCACGCACGCCATACCTCACCTAGACGCACGCAACAGCACAACCTTAGCTTGACAACCAGCAGCAGCAACAACATGCTGCTCCGGACCTCTCAACGCATACACACACACGGCCACACACATAGCGGCAACAACACACACGCGCGGCAGCAGCAACACACACACAGCCACACACGCACACCACCTAGCTGCAACCTAGACTCATGACACCCCAGCCCTGTTCCGGCGAGGCAAGGTGCAACCACCCTTGGTTCTAAGACAACGGACAACCAACACTGAAAAGATTCTGCTATAACCGCTGCAATACTTAATACATAGCAAGAATTTGGCTCTAACAGGCAATACCTCAAATAAGTAATGGGCATAACCAAAGTCTACCAAAAACTATCAAACCCATGAAATCCTACAACCGAACCCATCCTTATACCGCCTGGCCTTCCATGGCCCCCTTTTCGCAACCTTCTCCCAACCACGTAACAACAGCAAACAACCACAGAGAACAAATAACAAAAGAAATTTACACGGCAGTTGGGTCAAAACAGAACACCAAGAATAGAAAATCAAAACAAGAAATAAGAAGAGAAGTCACGGTTTTTGGCTTCCCCTAACCGAACCATTATTATACCTTGAGGTTGAGTGGGTCGAAGAAGTTGCCTTGTCGCTATCCTCCTTGCTCTTCTGACTCTCAAGTTCACACGGTGTTAGGGTGCTTTGGACTTAACAGTTTCAGCAACTTAGCTAGGAGGGTTTGGGGTTCCTTTTTATAGGAAAGCATTTGTTCAGAAGTTGGGTGACTTCCCGATCGGACCATCAGTACGCACGGTAGCATGGCTTAGGCGGAAGGCTGTCCATATCGAGCCCCATCCATGCACAGCTAGGTTCGGCCGATAGGCCCTCGTGCGTTCGGTAGAGCTAGGCCTTTGGCTGCTCACTTTTGGCGCGGTAGCTGAGCAGGTCGGCAAAGCAATCTGGCTTCTCAGACTCGTGCCATGTACGTCGTCTGTCCCCTGGTCTGCACTGCCAACGCTCGGTCGGTCGGCCGCCCTCAAGCCCTAGTCCCCCTACGTCTTTAACCTACCCTGCTGCAGCCCCCTACCGTATTTGACAGCGTAACCCATCATGGTCCCTTGCACGCTGCTGCTACTGACTTGAGCTACTCTCCTTTAATCTCCCAATTGGGCTAGCAACATAACCGAACCTTCCTTGGTAGATTCACGGAAATGAATCCCCCCCCCCCCAAGTCCATATGTTTTGGGCTGTCCGGAAAGAGAAAAAAAAGATTGGTCCAATTGGTTTGTTAATTGGCAATTTAGCTTGGTTGGGTTGCTACACAATTTATTTGGGTCAATTTAAAGTGTCTAATAACATTAACTAATAATTTTATTAATTAATTTACTTAATCTAATTAAAATTAGTATATTCAAATTTAATTGAATATTTAATTATCTCAAAATCTTATCAGTTTCTTGATATTAATAATATTAGGTTAGCCCACTAATTTAATTTAACCCATTAGTTGGACTTCCTTTAAATTTAATTCTCTTTATATAATAATTTACTAATTAGTCACACCAAGATTTAAATTCGTTCATAAATATTCATTTTATTACTAAATAAATTCACCATTTATTTATAATGAAAATCAAAAAATTTCGGACATTACATTCTCCCCCCCTTATAAGAATTCCGTCCCCGGAATTACTACATAAGGTTACTCAAAAAGGTGGGGATAATTCTCCTTCATCTTATCTTCTAATTCCCACGTAGCTTCCTCGACTGCGTGGTTCCTCCAGAGTACCTTGACTGAACGTATAACTTTATTCCTTAGCGTTTGTTCCTTCCTATCGAGTATCTGAACAGGAGTCTCCTCGTAGGATAAGTCCCTCTCGACTTGAATCGGCTCATAGGATATGACGTGCTTATAATCCGATTTATATGGTCGTAACACTGAAACGTGAAACACGTTGTGAATGTGCTCCAGTTCAGGAGGTAAGGCTACCTCGTACGCCACTTCACCTACCCGCTTTAGAATCTCGAATGGCCCTATGAACCTCGGGCTCAATTTTCCTTTCTTGCCAAATCTGATCTTTCCTTTCCAGGGAGATACCTTCAAAAATACAAAGCTGCCAACTTCAAAATCTCGTTTTTGACGATGCAAATCGGCATACTTCTTCTGTCGATCTTGAGCTGCTACTAGTCGAGCTCTTATTATCCTAATAGTATCCACGGTCTGCAGTACCAACTCGGGTCCTAGTAGTCTCCGTTCACCCACTTCATCCCAACACAACGGCGTTCGACATTTCCTTCCGTAAAGCGCTTCGTATGGCGGCATACCAATACTAGCGTGATAGCTGTTATTATAAGCGAACTCTACTAATGGCAAGTGGTCATCCCAACTACCTTTGAGATCCATAACACATGCTCTAAGCATATCCTCCAGTGTTTGTATTGTTCTTTCGCTCTGTCCATCAGTTTGAGGATGATAAGCCGTACTCAACCTCAGCTGCGTTCCCAATCTTTCTTGCAATCCTCTCCAAAATTTTGACGTGAAGCGCGGATCTCTATCAGAGACGATAGATACCGGTACCCCATGTCGTGACACTATCTCCTTCACATACAACTTTGCTAACTGTTCCAAACTATATTTGATCTTGATTGGTAGGAAATGTGCGGACTTCGTCAAACGGTCCACAATCACCCAAATCGCATCATAACCCTTCTGCGTAACTGGAAGTCCTACCACGAAATCCATCGTGATATGCTCCCATTTCCATTCCGGAATTTCTAATGGTTGTAACAGCCCACTTGGTCTCTGGTGTTCTGCTTTTACCCTCTGACAAGTCAAGCATCGCCCCACACATTCAGCAACCTCTCTCTTCATGTTTGGCCACCAGAAGTGCTTACGTAAATCCTGATACATCTTAGTACTTCCAGGGTGTATTGAGTACCTTGTACTGTGAGCTTCTTGTAGGATCTCTTCTCTCAACTTTGGAACCATCGGTATCCAGATCCTCCCTTCAAACCTTAGCAGTCCTGTGCTATCAACCCTGTATCTCAAGTTTTCCCCTTCTAAAATTTTCCTTCTGATACTGACACATTCTTCATCCTGCTCTTGAGCCTCCTTTATTTTATCTAACAAAGTCGGACTCGCTTCTATTGCAAATAATTTCTCATCTGCCTTTTTCGGATACCTGATTTCCAACTCTAATCTCTCCATCTCCTTTATCAGTTCCTCTTGAGCTGTTAGCATCATCAATTTTTCTCTGCCTTTTCTACTTAGAGCATCCGCCACCACATTGGCTTTACCGGGATGGTACAGAATCTCACAATCATAGTCCTTGATTAATTCCAACCATCGCCTCTGTCTCATGTTCAGCTCCTTCTGAGTGAAGATGTACTTCAGACTTTTATGGTCTGTGTATATTTCACACTTCTCCCCATACAGGTAGTGCCTCCAAATCTTTAGGACGAACACTACAGCTGCTAACTCCAGATCGTGAGTTGGATACCCCTTCTCATAGTCCTTTAGCTGTCTTGATGCGTACGCAATGACCTTCCCGTGTTGCATTAGTACACAACCAAGTCCCTTGTGAGACGCGTCACTATATACCACAAATCCCCCTGTATCATCTGGTAATGATAATACGGGTGCTTCACTAAGCCTCTTCTTCAGCTCCATAAAACTTGCTTCACATTTTTCCGTCCATACGAATTTAACCGTTTTCCTTGTCAAGTTGGTTAGCGGTGACGCTATTTTTGAAAAATCCTGGATGAACCTCCGATAGTAACCTGCCAAACCAAGAAAACTTCTGACTTCTGTTGGTGTCTTCGGTTGTTCCCAATTTATAACTGCCTCTACCTTTGCTGGATCTACCGAAATTCCGTCCTTATCAATCACGTGCCCTAGAAACTGTACCCTCTGTAACCAAAATTCACACTTTGAGAACTTTGCATATAGCTTCTCCTTCCTTAATGTCTCCAACACTATTCTCAAGTGTTCGGCGTGCTCCTCCTCAGTCTTCGAGTATACCAAAATATCATCGATAAATACGACAACAAATTTGTCCAAGTACTGCTTGAACACCCTGTTCATCATATCCATAAATGCTGCTGGCGCATTTGTTAGTCCGAATGACATCACCAAAAACTCAAAGTGCCCGTATCGAGTTCTGAATGCTGTCTTCGGCACATCTTCTGCCCTTACCTTCAATTGGTGATAACCGGTTCTCAAGTCTATCTTTGAAAAATACTTCGCTCCCTTAAGCTGATCAAATAGATCGTCAATCCTAGGTAGCGGGTATTTGTTCTTAATCGTAACTTTGTTCAACTCTCGGTAGTCGATACAAAGCCTTAGGGATCCGTCCTTCTTCTTTACAAATAATACTGGTGCTCCCCACGGAGACACACTTGGCCTAATATAACCCTTATCTAGTAATTCTTGTAGTTGTATCATTAATTCCTTCATCTCCACTGGCGCCATTCTATATGGTGCTTTCGAAATTGGTGCAGTCCCTGGAGCTAATTCAATTGCAAACTCAATTTCCCTATCGGGTGGTAAACCCGGCAATTCCTCTGGGAAGACATCGGCGAATTCCCTTACCACAGGTATCTGTCCTACTTCACCCCCTACTCTTTGGGTATCAACCACATGAGCCAGATAACCCATGCACCCCTTCCTCAGCAATCTTTTCGCTTGCATCATCGTCAGACAACGTGTTTGTCTTGGCGATTTACTCCCATAAAATACCACCTTTGACTTACTTGGAGTGCTTAGGTGTAAGCATTTCTTCTGGCAGTCAATCACAGCCCCGTGATTTGACAACCAATCCATTCCCAGAATTACGTCAAACTCTCCCAACTTTATTGGAATCATATTTACACACAACTTAATTCCTCTTATTTCAACACAGCAGTTCCTATGAATATAGTTTACGGGGATAATTTCTTTATTGGCTACTTCTACATTCATAGGGTTTTCTAATTTCTCACGGGGTAAATCTAATATCTTAGCAAATTCTTCAGAGATAAATGAACAGGTAGCACCCGAATCAAATAATATATAAGCGTTGATATTATTGATCGGAAGAATACCTGACACCACGTCCTTAGACTCCACAGCATCCTGTACCGTCATATTGAAAGTGCGTGCTGTCGGTCTATTCGGCTGAATAACTGGCCCTCCAATGGCGAATTTATTGTTGTTGCCCTTGTTGCCACTTGCTACGTCATTCTTTCTCTTTGGGCAGTCCTTAATCTGATGGTCCAGTGCTCCGCAAGAGAAACATCCACTTTTCTTCCCCTTAGGACATTGTGGAGCGATATGCCCCTGCTGCCCACAGTTGTAACAGACTCCCTTTCCTTTCATACATTCCCCGGAATGGTTCTTCCCACACCTATCACACTTGCTGACTTTCTTCGCCTCTTTTCCAGTCTTACTGCTTCCCGACATTCGGCTGTCACTCCACTTCCTCTTATTTTGATTGCTTCCTCCACTTGCATCTCTAGGCCCATCGTGACCTTTCTTCTTTTTGTCTTGGTTGAATTTTACCAAGGCTTCATTTCCTCCTTCCGCAATAATCGCCCTTTCCAGAAGTGTTGCGAATGAGTCGATTCTTAAAACTGCAACCCTACTATACACCCATGGTTTCAAACCCTGCTCAAATCTTCGTGCCTTTCTGGCCTCGGTGTCCACTTGATGTTGAGCAAATCTGGCTAATTCATTAAACTTTGAGGCGTACTCTGTAACTGACATATTCCCCTGCTTTAGATCTAAGAACTTCATCTCCATTCTGTTTTTCATGCTATCAGGGAAATAGTTCTCGAAAAACAATTCCTTAAAACGCGCCCATAAAATAGTGCCCTCTCCAGCTCTTCCTTTGTTTGCTTTCCACCAATAGTTTGCTTCACCTTTCAGCATAAAGGTGGCAAACGATGTCTTCTGTTCTTCGGCCACCCGTGCGACCTCGAACACCTTCTCCATTTCTTCAAACCAAGTCTGGGCCTCTATAGGATCTGTAGATCCATGAAATTCTGGTGGTCCTACCAGTTTGAAATCCTTAAAATTTGCTAAGTGTGCCCCGGGCTGGTTTGCAACTGGCGGTACCTCTGGCGGTACTACTGGTGGTGGTCTATTCTGCATCATTTCCATCATCATGGCTGCGAAAGCCCTCATTGGGTCTTCCTCCCTCTCAACATTATTTCCGACTTCATCTACACGTCGAATTCGGGGTACACGTCTTGGCGGCATTCTCTGTTATTAACAAAAGCCTTATATTTATTATTTTGTGTATTACACCTTACGCACATTTTACTGATGTTAAGCATTTAAAAAATACCAATCAAACACTTTTGATTTAAACAAACATAATTGCATTTATATTCGTATACCACTGTTTAATACATCATGTTACAACCTGTGGCATACTGCTATAAATGCCCATGCATTATCTAACTGGTATCTATCCCCTAAAGAACAAGAGTGGGGATTTAAACCATCTTACCCTTCTAACGAACAAAAATCAGGGTCTAATACTATCCCAAGTAAAAACAAAAGTAATGGGATTTACAACATACCACTGTCCCTACTATCAACAAAAAGTGGGAACTAAACTGCATCTATTTACAATCACAGTACTAATAGAATCTATAATCCCCTGAGGATAGCATCCTCATGCTCCTGTCTGGCTATCATATCTGCTACGCGACGACTGATTGTGCGCCTGTGAAGATCCTCCTCCCTAGGATACCTTCGGATCCTATGCCTCATCCTGTGAAAGGCAGTGTCAAACACAAAGTTCAAACGATCAAACCTGACTGCACGAGTTTGAACTTCCCTCTCAAGTTCGTCCACCATCATGGTAGCTCTATCCAATGCTTCCTCGACACGGATTCTCTCTGCAACCTCTAGGTTAGAGTTAGCCTTCAAGGCCTCATGTTCCACCTGAAACTCTGCCAGACTCCGCTTCACCTGATCACGCTCCTCCTTCAGTTCAGTTACCTCCCCGGATAGCTGATAAGCCACACTCTTATAACCATCTTCTAATTCTTGATGGATCTGATTTTGTTCCTCAAGATGCTGAATCCTACCCTCAAGTTCTTCATTCTTAGTGGTCAGCTCTTCTATGATGTCATTTGCAGTCGTGCCCATGCCATCCACATACTCCGCTGACTCCTCAGGCGACGTATTGTTATAATACTGCACCTCTTCATCTGAATCCTCATCTGCAGTCTGTTGCTCTTCTGAGTCATCCTCACTTCGTGGCCTCATTACTCCACCCCAAACTGGTTCCTCAATATCTGCCACGTGATCCTCCTCGGGATCCTCCTTAGGTGCAACTACTGCAGGCTCCACTGTAGGCTGCTCGATATGGACAATATGTTTATCCACAACAGTATTCTCCGTTATGTGACTCGGCTCCCCAATCTCTGCCATCCTACAGTCACAACAGGGAAAGATAAGGCATGTCAGTACAATAATAAAATATATTCATTGATGAAATGAAAAGATATTTTATCATGTACAACTCGGCTCGATGGATCCCCACAATCCACCTCCAAACAAAAGTAACTCCAATGAATCTCCTTGATCCATTTCCTAGCGCACTCGATATGAGTATAATACTAAGGTTATAACCTAGGTTTCGCAGATCCTAAAGTTTATAACCTACGGCTCTGATACCAACCTGTGACGCCCCCAAATTCGGGTACTAGTACCTCGAACTCAGTGCTCACGATCCATTACAACTATATCTTATACACATCCCAAAACAACACACAATATCTATTGCGAAAAATAAACATATGTTGTTTATACAAAAGGATTAACTACTAGTCCCAAGGTACGAAACCTTAACAAAAATACATCACGAATTTAATATATACAATAGGATTCGTGTTACATGTAATTAGACTTAAACAAAACATAATAGCAGACATTTAATACCCCAGCACGTCTAAGAGTTTATTTTCCCCTTGCCCTTACCTTTAGCTGAACATTCAGGTTTAGCTGCAATAAAATTTCATGACATAGCAAGAGTGAGCAACTAGCTTGCTCAGCAAGTGTTATACGAATAATATAAGTTATGTCATGATTGAATAATAATTGAATGATTCAATGAACTCAGAAAATAAATATCTGAACAATATGATCAATGCTCAAATAATGAATAATAATTGATCATTGAAATGCTGAGTGGTCCAATAGACCATGAACGTCTGTTGAGGAATCAGTCCCTTGATTGACCCTCTTAGGTTACATGTCCAGAACTGTACTTGAGGGGATCAGCCTCTCGTACTCTATGTGTATGCATAACATTTATTCTGTATGTATCGTTTATTTGATACTTAGGTTGCTCCCCATTATGGGTTGTTCTTCTCAGTTTAAGAATCCGTACCACCATGGTTTGGATAGCTTTTTAGAATAAATTACACATATGTCTAGCCGAACAAGTGACCTAGACTTTCCTTTTAATTAGTTCATGAATGTAAGAACTTCAAATAATTCATAATTCAAGAATGGAATATGAATTCAATTGCACCACGTGCGAATAACAATAATATTGAATGTGAAATAATTGATAATATCAAAATAAGTCAGGGTAACTAGCTCAATAATAATATGAGTAAGGTCAAGGAACTTGCCTGGTGCGCGAATTACGTCTACGTTGCTTAATTTAAATTCCTCTTTGAAGACCTAACATTTAAAATGTTGGCCTAAAAATTAGTACAACACATAATCGCTTTACGTAAATTACCTAAATCAAGTATCATTTAAACACATAGCATGATATTTACCAATACGTTGGCTAAACAGAAAATATCCCCCATATATCACTTATGTGTCAATATTATTTCTCTAATATTTAAATCACCTACTGATGTTAATTAATAATATCATAATTGGTTACCAATATTATTAATTCCCTTAATAATATTTAAAATCTCTTTCTAATATTATTAACCCTGTTAATAATATTTTATTCCTTAATCATACATCCTTAAATAAAACTCTAATTGTCAACTAATATTATTAATTATTAATAATATTTTAATCCATTACTATTATCATTAATTATTTAGTAATAATTTAATCACTAACTATTATTATAAGTCAATTAATAATTTAATCGTCAACTATCATTATTAATTAAATACTAAGTAACTACGAATTAAATAACAAGTAGTTAATTATCCTTACCTATTATAAGTAAAAAAAAGGTAATTATTTTATCTTATCTTTCTTTAATTTCTTAACTATTCTTATTTATCATTTAATGATCACTAATTAATAAATTTACTACCTTTACTTAATATTCATTAAATAATTAACTTTCCAACTCCTGGAAATTATAGTTAAATTTTAAACATCCTTTTTATTAAATAATAACTTATTTTCTTAGATTATTATTATCTTGATAATAATTTATTAATCAAACCTCACTTAGTGTTTAATGTTATTAAAAATTTAAACAACTAGTTTAATAGCTCTCAATCATTATTTAATATCTAATAAATAATAATAACTTTACCTTATTATTTAATCCCCATTAAATGAGTAACTAATTATTTTTCCTTAATTAATATTTAATCATGATTAAATATTAATTAATTTGTTACCTTGATTTATCATTTAATCTTAAATAATAAATCATTACTATATTATTTAAAGTCATTGTAATGATTAAATAACTTGTTGTAATAATATCTAAATTCCCAACAAGGTGGCTATATTAATCTTGGTTAGTAACTAAATGGTTAAATTTACCATTTTAAGTTTCCTTTTCCAATTTGGGTTTATTATTTAATAATTAATAATTAATAATTAGTTATCCCATGTTGCTTTAATAATTTAACTAACACATTATTGCTCCCAGAATCCCATTATTTTAAATAATTAGTAGTATGGTTTTAATAACACAATACCACACTATGCAGCATAAAGCTGCAGCACTACCGACCCAGCCCCAAATCAGCAAACCAGTAGCAGCAATAGTAAACCAACACAGCCGCCCACGCACGCCATACCTCACCTAGACGCACGCAACAGCACAACCTTAGCTTGACAACCAGCAGCAGCAACAACATGCTGCTCCGGACCTCTCAACGCATACACACACACGGCCACACACATAGCGGCAACAACACACACGCGCGGCAGCAGCAACACACACACAGCCACACACGCACACCACCTAGCTGCAACCTAGACTCATGACACCCCAGCCCTGTTCCGGCGAGGCAAGGTGCAACCACCCTTGGTTCTAAGACAACGGACAACCAACACTGAAAAGATTCTGCTATAACCGCTGCAATACTTAATACATAGCAAGAATTTGGCTCTAACAGGCAATACCTCAAATAAGTAATGGGCATAACCAAAGTCTACCAAAAACTATCAAACCCATGAAATCCTACAACCGAACCCATCCTTATACCGCCTGGCCTTCCATGGCCCCCTTTTCGCAACCTTCTCCCAACCACGTAACAACAGCAAACAACCACAGAGAACAAATAACAAAAGAAATTTACACGGCAGTTGGGTCAAAACAGAACACCAAGAATAGAAAATCAAAACAAGAAATAAGAAGAGAAGTCACGGTTTTTGGCTTCCCCTAACCGAACCATTATTATACCTTGAGGTTGAGTGGGTCGAAGAAGTTGCCTTGTCGCTATCCTCCTTGCTCTTCTGACTCTCAAGTTCACACGGTGTTAGGGTGCTTTGGACTTAACAGTTTCAGCAACTTAGCTAGGAGGGTTTGGGGTTCCTTTTTATAGGAAAGCATTTGTTCAGAAGTTGGGTGACTTCCCGATCGGACCATCAGTACGCACGGTAGCATGGCTTAGGCGGAAGGCTGTCCATATCGAGCCCCATCCATGCACAGCTAGGTTCGGCCGATAGGCCCTCGTGCGTTCGGTAGAGCTAGGCCTTTGGCTGCTCACTTTTGGCGCGGTAGCTGAGCAGGTCGGCAAAGCAATCTGGCTTCTCAGACTCGTGCCATGTACGTCGTCTGTCCCCTGGTCTGCACTGCCAACGCTCGGTCGGTCGGCCGCCCTCAAGCCCTAGTCCCCCTACGTCTTTAACCTACCCTGCTGCAGCCCCCTACCGTATTTGACAGCGTAACCCATCATGGTCCCTTGCACGCTGCTGCTACTGACTTGAGCTACTCTCCTTTAATCTCCCAATTGGGCTAGCAACATAACCGAACCTTCCTTGGTAGATTCACGGAAATGAATCCCCCCCCCCCCCAAGTCCATATGTTTTGGGCTGTCCGGAAAGAGAAAAAAAAGATTGGTCCAATTGGTTTGTTAATTGGCAATTTAGCTTGGTTGGGTTGCTACACAATTTATTTGGGTCAATTTAAAGTGTCTAATAACATTAACTAATAATTTTATTAATTAATTTACTTAATCTAATTAAAATTAGTATATTCAAATTTAATTGAATATTTAATTATCTCAAAATCTTATCAGTTTCTTGATATTAATAATATTAGGTTAGCCCACTAATTTAATTTAACCCATTAGTTGGACTTCCTTTAAATTTAATTCTCTTTATATAATAATTTACTAATTAGTCACACCAAGATTTAAATTCGTTCATAAATATTCATTTTATTACTAAATAAATTCACCATTTATTTATAATGAAAATCAAAAAATTTCGGACATTACAACTTCTCCGTTGAAATTAAGATTATGTTGAAGAAAGTCATTTGCTAAGTAAACTAATTCACAGTCATATGTATATATACATATATATATATATATATAAGACAGAATGTAAATGACTGAAAGTAAATGACACCAGAGAGTTTAAAGTGGTTCGGAGACTGAATAACTCCTACTCCACTCTTCTACTACAACGAGTAGGAAATCCACTAAGATTTAGTCCTCCGGACTAGGACACTCCTGCCCTCATCAAGCCCAGCAGACTTGGCTCTTTTAGTCACATTAAGACTAGGACACTTTTGCCCTCATCAAGGCTAATAGCCTTGGGACTGTAGACTAAGTCCAGCAGACTTAGAATCTCTTATACCCTTCGGTACTCAACAAGTCCAGCGGACTTGATTTGTTTTTAGCCACTTGGGCAAGGATCCTTTGACCCTCTTTTGTGTGTTGAATGCTTGTTGGGTTGTCCTACTAAGATGAATTTTGATCTTCTTTATCTTCTGGTACTTAGCAGCTGCTTGTGATCAATTTCTGTGTGCCACTGATGTTTGTCGTTGATGTTCTTCTTCTTTCTGTATTCAGCAACTACTTATGATCACCCATTGTGCTGCTAGGCTTTTGCATTTTAGCTCATTTTGTACTTGATAACTTCTCGAGATGAACTCCTGAGATGACTGTGAAGCTTCTTCCTTTTGGTACTCAGTTGTTCCTTCTTATCATAGACAGTTTTAATGCTTCTCGAGATGGGCTTCTGAGATGACTGTGATGCTCCTTCCTTTTGGTACTCAGTTGCTACCATGTATGTATCAAGTTGTCGTTTAAGCTTCTCTCGACTATGTGCCTAGCAACTCTGAACACTTCTCTTGTAATAGAGTTATACATCTCTATGTCTCTCTCAATTCAGTGTTAGTGTTCTGATGGATCGTAGAGTTCTTTAGCATAACCATTCTCTGTTTTACTCTACGATCGGTTGTTGTCTACCATCATCTCTCTCGTGTATATTTTTCAACAATCGCAACAACCACTCTTCTGTTCATCCTGTAAGCCTTTATATCTCTGAGCATATATTACCGTTGAGATAAATCTCGTTGGTTTCCTTTGGCTTTGTGCAGATCTTAAATATCTTCGATGTTTGACTTTCTTGCCACTTGTGTCAGTGCTTTTCCCTTTTCTGACATGTTCTGATATATTGACCTGTAGCTCAGCTTTCTCTGACTTTATAGCCGTTGCACTCCCAGAGTTGTTCAGCAAGGAGTATTATTTCCTTTGTTAATTAATCTTCTGATTTATCAATAAATACCTTCCTTGACTTTTAGAACCAACTGTTCTGATGTATTCAGAGATGTCCCATTGGTCTGACTTTATTCACCATTTTCCTGAGCAGTGGGTCCTGACTTATAGTCGTTTAGGCACAACGTCTACTACAACTCTGACAAGCATCTGTATCTTAACAACATTTAATCTTTCCTTAATCTGGGCGAGGAGTAATCTCTTTTCTCTTGCACCATATAGCCGTTCTGTTAGTCTACTTGTTCTGACCTGCTTAATGAATTCGTTGAGTGATAGACTGTCTACTTCGTTTCTGCGAATTCAGCTTCATGAATGTTACTTGAGGTATGTCAAGTAAAACGTTGAGTTAGAACGATCTTTTCTCTAACTCTAAGACCTTGTTGCTCTGGTCAGATCGCAGAGTTTGTGCTTGCAATGCTTCTTAGTGAAATCGTTGAGTTGTAGTCTTTGTTGGCACATCCTTTGATTCTACTCAACGATTTTTCCATATGTGGATCAAAGTTCTGCATTGCCTCATTATTCTGTTCTACTCTACGACTTCTTCCATCTGTGCAAGTTTCAGTTCTTGTAAGCTTGCTCATCAAGTTTACTCTACGATTTTGCTAGAGAGTGTGTATCGTAGAGTACATTTCTTCTCGTTATCTGCAGGCTAGCTTGACTGTCTGTTCGACGATCGTAGAGTCTTCTAAACCATAATCGTAGAGTCCATTCTACGATTGGTTGCCTTGATCCTAGAGTTCATTCTACGATTGGTTGTCTTGATCGTAGAGTCTTCTTTGCTTGGAATTGTAGAGTCCATTCTACGACCATATAGACTGATCAACCTAACAGATTTGATCTTTTCTAACTCAGTCTTTTCTAACTAAGTCCTTTCTTACATTATTACATCATTACATATTGAAAGGACTTTTACAGACTCTGACATACACAAATACAGCAATGATTCATTCTTATGCTACTCTGCTTATATCATACAACTTTTATGCAGAGTTACTTCTATTGAAAGATCATCCTAACATTTCTGATCTTCATAATCTAAGTCCTTTGTACACATATATCTTTTAAAAGGACTTTACAATATTTGAACCAGATCACTTTCATTCTTTTTAATAAGCAGCAGATAGTTTACAATAAGATCATATTTGTTTAAACAAGTGTGCAAATCACAGTATTTGAAATGAGTGATATACGTCAAGCACACATGACAATGTAAACCCACAATAATGTAAGCACATAATTAAATTAACATATAATCACTTTGTCAAATAACCACATAAACACGTTTAGACAAACTGTGCACATAAACAAGTAAGCACATAATTACATTTAGAACATCTACGCACTTCTTCAGATACACATTATATATCAACCATGACAATCAACCATGTAAGCACATAAACACTTTCAGAGTATCTAAGCATATAATCAATTGAGCACATAAGCACATTAACACATATGCACTTTGTCAGATACACATTGATTAAGCACATTAACACATATGCACTTTGTCAGATACACATTGATTAAGCACATAAGCACATTAACCACAATCCTTTTTGCACAACAGTCGTCATCATCAAATCACACAACCTTCAACAATCTCCCCCTATTTGATGATGACAAAACTAATAGATTTATCGATATGACATTCAGATAATGCATCTACTTGATAGGTAAATAATGTCTTACGATACAGTGAAATACTGTATGGCTAGTGCAAAAGGATGATTTCATTAAATGAGCATTCTTACAAAAAGTTGTACATACTTACAGCTGCTCTTCATGTTTTAACTTTTCTCCCACTTAGTTTGCTAGCTAACTCCCCCTTAGTTGCTTGATCCTCCTTCTTCATAGCTCCCCTTAGTTGCTTGATCCTCCTTCTTCATAGCTCCCCCTTAGTTCCTGTATTCTCTCCCCCTTTTTGACATCATCAATTATGATATGTATGGAGCTAGCAGAGATATTGCTGATTTAGAAGGGTATTTTTGAAGTCTAACACAGAGTTTTGAGACTCTACGAGACTAAGAGTAAGTACATTTTCATGGTCCATAGAATGTTGGGACTCTATGACTGGAGGATTGGTATTTTGAGAAATGTTTGCAAAGTTTTGGGACTCTACGAACAGGAAGGTGGTGCAAGGTGATTAGGAGTTTATTAAGTCACAACCGAGGACTTTCAGATTTCAGCATTTTGATTTTCCACAGACTGGCTATGAGACTGATAGCTGGAAAGATTCCATATGGATATTTCTTGGCAACTTTGATATTGAGTATAGAAAGGCTCATTGCTTATCAGTATAGTTGCAAAGGTCATTGCCTTTAAGAAATGTTGGGCAATTAGTGAGAGATTTGGAAATGTTGAGTAGCTCCAGCTGATAGAACTTTGATCATTCATAAATATAGCCTTTAGAAGTGGTAGTATGGGAATGAAACTCAACAGATGATTATTATCCCAAGTAATAGAGCATCTTTCCATCTGGCTGGCAAGCTCCCTTCTTTCTCTACGTCTCCTTTTTATCTGCTTCAATCGATATGCTTCAAATTTCTGTTTTTCCAGTTTTCTCAGCAGTCTTACTTTTTTTAGCTTCTTTTCAGCTTTCATCCTTATTTGTCTCTTCTTATGACTTGTTTTTGAACTCCTGCCTATTTTCTTCATAAAGCCACTTAATCCTCTTCTTGACCCGTCTTTTGATTCTTCCAAATCATGAGTGCTGGTCTCTCCTTGAGGGTGTTTATCTTCTTTCACCACAGTTTCTTGACAGTCTCCTTTTTCATCTGACTCAGTCTTTCCAGCTTCAGAATTTTCAGAGCATTGTTCCCTTGGTACATCATCTTCTTCAGCTACATCATCATCATTGTTGAACTCAGGTGTTGAGTCTTTTTCAACTGGTTCAATTTCCTAATCAGAACCCAAAGAGACTTCCTTTTCAGACAGGCTATTTTTATGACATTCTGATCTTTCCTCTGAAGAGCCTGTAGATGTTTCCTCTTTTGAACTGTCAGAAGTTCTTTCTTCAGAATCTGAGCTTGCTTCATCATCATCAATTTCTATCACCTGAGGTGGTCCTGTAATGATTGAACTTCTCCACTATTCTCTGATTCTCCAACTTCTTCTTGGAGCAGTGTGAGGAACCTTCTTTTCTGTCTCCTTCTTCTTCTTCTTCTTCACTTCAGATTCTTTGGTATTCATCTTTTCCTTCTTAGCATTGTCTGAACAGACATCTTTCTCTTCTTCAGCTTTCTCTATTTCAACGAGTTTTCTTTTCTTCTTTGATTCCTGACTATCATAGATCACAAGAGTTTTGTTTCTTGATTGATCATTTTCCTCCAGTAATTTCTCCTCAGATATTTCTTCTATTTCCCTTTTTCCTTTTCCTTTCGATTTATCCTCCATCTTACTGCTGAAGCTTATTGAACCTCCCTTATTGGCATGAGGGTTCTTTTTCCAATCTTCAAACAACCTTGGAGTAATTCTTTTGTTGCAGTTTAGAACTTCTCCTTCGTCTTCCCCAATTTCATTTCCCAGCAATTTCTTCAAGATGATGCTTATGAATCTCCCATAGGGCATCTTGGGAGTTGGCTTTCCTGATTCATCTCTTGTCTTTGCATCATCTATCCATCTCTTTATCCATCCTAAGAGAACTGCTCCGAAGTTGATTTTCTTTCTTTGAGCAATAGCAGTCATCAGCCTCAGTTGATCTTCACTGATAGTATCATATGCAGTGTCTTTGCACAGAATACTCTTTCCAACAATGTCAGCCAGAAACTCATACTGCTGAGGGAAATCTTTCTTCTTGATTCCTTTGAGAGGAGACTTCTTTTCATATCCCATCAATTCCAGTCCAAGTTCAATGTTAATCTTGGCAAGAGAAGTAATTCCTCCGCTTGGAATACCTAGACTGAGATTGATTTCAGAAACTCCTATTTGCACTGCGATTTCTTTAACCCTTGAGAAGAGGATGTTACCTCGATAATCAGCGTTTGAATAGAATTCTTTAACAAGTGTAGAGAAAATCCTGGTGCTGGTTTCCAAACATTGGGTGAAACCAGCATTCTCGACCAGATGAAGAATATCTCTGAATTTCTGCTCTGTATCTTCGAATCTTTCAAAACAAACAAGATTTCCAGGAATGACTTGAAGAGATGCCATGAGATTTACTGAATTGGGAATAGCACAGGGAGAGATACCAAAATCGGTTTCAGAAGAGTTTTCGATTTCTAGGGTTTTGATGAGTTTTGGGAGAATGGGTATTGACAACTGACGGGAAATGACCATTGTCAGTTTAAAAACAAGACTTATGCTAGTTCCCTCTTATTTTTGCAAAGTACACGTGTCAGATACTCATTTGAAGAACATGGGTTTAACCTTTTTATTTTCCATAATTAAAGCACATCAAGTATTCTAACCCACTTGAGTTTGAAGAGCGTGTGGTTCACTTTCTCTGAAGTAAGCTTGACCAGTTCGTAGAGTTGGCTGCAAGACACTCAACCATCATCTTTTCAATAGATGGCCTTTATAAACTGGTGTGGATTGTATGCTGGCAAAAGGCTATGAATGAGTTTATGGGAACGATATTGTTATGAGATGCAAATGTAGACTCAATGTTCTACGATCAGGAAGATGATCTTGGTGACTCTACGATTTGGGATGATAAGGCTTGCTTGGTTATCAGTCATAGGATTTAGAGATTATGATCGGAGAGATAAGTGCATTTGGTTCATCAATCACATTGTTTTGGGACTTTGTGACTGGAATGAGAAAGGTAGTCCAATGAAGAACAGATTTTCCTTCTGCTTTCCTTCTGATGAGTTTTGTACTTCTGAGTTTGCTTTCTTACTTTACGACTTGGCTTAGCCATATTACGATCTAGCCTGAGGTGCAATCGTAGAGTTATGATTTGAACTGCTCTACGATCTCTGATAAGACTGGAGGCTTTAGATGAATTCAGATATCTTTGTAAAGCCTGTTTGACAGCTCAAGGACAGCCTTCTGAATGGGCTTTGTAAGGATCGTTGTCAAGACTCTGATTTCTCATATAGAGATCGCTCTTTGATTTTGCTGATTTCGTAGACTGGATGTACAGAGTCGTAGAGTGTCTGACTGCGTTGACTCTACGATCTTGAGAGCGAGCTATATGACGAGAAGACGATTCTACGTTCTTTGGAGAGAAAACTTCAATTTGCCAAGCCTTATACTGCGATCGTCTGACAGACTCTACGATCCTTCTTTGTGAGATGAACTTCCTTCTGACTTGAATGATCTTTTATGTTACCATGAAATTAGTGACCACATATCTGACAAGTTTCACTAAATCAATAGGTGAGTTCAAAGATTAATAGATGCCTCCTTTTATGATCAGCTTCTTTCTCTTCTAGAGAATCCCAAGATTCAAATCTTCTTCATGCATCAGTATTCAGACTTTACTCAATCTATCAAAGATTGGCTTCCTTGAGATATTCTTCTTTATATCGTTGAGCTTTCTTCTTGAGGCTGTGGCATTGTTTCCTTCCTGTTGATCTGCTTGAATTATCTTCATCCAGAATGATTTGTGAGTATGCATGCTTATCAAGAGACTTTATGTTTAGCATTTTATAGCGCTGACTTCTTCATAGAATTAAGCAAATAAATCTTCAACCATTTTAAGCTTAGAGCTTCTTCTGTTGCATTTGAAGTTGGAGAGCCTACTGCCAAAGGTTATGAGTGAGCTTTTCTTTGAGATTAACTTTTCCTCTTTTCACAGATTGAAGGGTGATTTCTGAAACTTAGAGTAAGTCATTTGTGATTACTCCTTTCTGCCTTGATCTCCTCACCCTTCTCATTCATAGATGGTTTTGAAGAATTTTGACACTAGGAGCATTTGCCTTTAAAGTCTGAGCATGTACACATGGTGTGCCTGGTAAGGACTTCTTCATTTTAAGAGCTGCTTTGTACATGAATGAGATTCTTCAACTCTTCTCGATCTTTGATGATCTGCAGAATGATTCTTAGATCCGGTGATCATTGATAAACATATGTGTCCGTTCATTCATGCTGAGTTGATTTCCAGGTCTCGGGCTTGATAACTGTGATTTGGAGGAATGACTTTGAAAACTCATCACTAAGGATATTGCAGTGAAGTATACAACTGTGATTTGATCTTTCTCCCAATTTCAGAGAAGTTGTTCTAGAAGACCGTTGAAGACTTTTGAAATAGATTCCTTTAAAAAAACAGTCAAGCTCTTGATGCTGCTTCAAAATAAATGAAGCACTTCTTTTGACACACATCTTCAGATAGGATCCTTAAAATAAAAGTCCTTAAGCTTATCGGAAAGCTTAATGCTGAGCCCATCGAGTGACTATAGATTTGAGACTGATTCCAGCTGCTGACATATGGTGGATAGAAAAATTATTTAACAATTTAAGCATAGATTTCTGTTGGGCTTGCTTCTGCTTCAACCTTTTAGAACCGGTGAGAAGTAGATTTGTTAGTGCTTGGTTCAGTGATGCTTCCTTAGAGAAGAATAGGATCCGGTGTCCTTTGGCATCAAGATATAAACTTCCCAGTTTGTTTGAAGGCAAAAATACACGTTTGTATTTTTTAAGTGAATCAATTAATAATTCTTATTCGCAGAACATCTTTGATTTCTTCATCTTGCAGCATCAGTTTAATTTAGAAGAATTACTCGATAGCTTCTTTGCTGAGATCATCTGAAGTTGTCTTAGAAAGAATAATGGCAATGTATACCAGCATCAGATAGTGTGTCACTAATCAATCATTTAAAATTGTACCTGCGAGAAAAGATACATTGATTTGTAAGATTGTTCATAAGAAATAGTTTACTTCAATTCTTAAGCTCAAAATCAGAAATTGCTAGTGCCATAGGATCTACTCAAAGCGTGAGCTTTATGTTCATGAGAACCTGCTCTGATACCAATTGTTAGTTCCCAGAAGCACACAAGTGATCTAGAAGGGGGGTTGAATAGATCTCTTAGAAACTTTTTACTTTAAGAGTTCATTACCAAATAATTTATTTGATCAAGATTTGTTTGCACAGCGGAATATTAGTTTGAAAAACACCCCTTAAAGATTTGTAAAACTTTTCCGTTGAAATTAAGATTATGTTGAAAAAAGTCATTTGCTAAGTAAACTAATTCACAGTCATATGTATATATACATATATATATATATATAAGATAGAATGTAAATGACTGAAAGTAAATGACACCAGAGAGTTTAAAGTGGTTCGGAGACTGAATAACTCCTACTCCACTCTTCTACTACAACGAGTAGGAAATCCACTAAGATTTAGTCCTCCGGACTAGGACACTCCTGCCCTCATCAAGTCCAGCAGACTTGGCTCTTTTAGTCACATTAAGACTAGGACACTTTTGCCCTCATCAAGGCTAATAGCCTTGGGACTGTAGACTAAGTCCAGCAGACTTAGAATCTCTTGTACCCTTCGGTACTCAACAAGTCCAGCGGACTTGATTTGTTTTTAGCCACTTGGGCAAGGATCCTTTGACCCTCTTTTGTGTGTTGAATGCTTGTTGGGTTGTGCTACTAAGATGAACTTTGATCTTCTTTATCTTCTGGTACTTAGCAGCTGCTTGTGATCAATTTCTGTGTGCCACTGATGTTTGTCGTTGATGTTCTTCTTCTTTCTGTATTCAGTAACTACTTATGATCACCCATTGTGCTGCTAGGCTTTTGCATTTTAGCTCATTTTGTACTTGATAACTTCTCGAGATGAACTCCTGAGATGACTGTGAAGCTTCTTCCTTTTGGTACTCAGTTGTTCCTTCTTATCATAGACAGTTTTAATGCTTCTCGAGATGGGCTTCTGAGATGACTGTGATGCTCCTTCCTTTTGGTACTCAGTTGCTACCATGTATGTATCAAGTTGTCGTTTAAGCTTCTCTCGACTATGTGCCTAGCAACTCTGAACACTTCTCTTGTAATAGAGTTATACATCTCTATGTCTCTCTCAATTCAGTGTTAGTGTTCTGATGGATCGTAGAGTTCTTTAGCATAACCATTCTCTGTTTTACTCTACGATCGGTTGTTGTCTACCATCATCTCTCTCGTGTATATTTTTCAACAATCGCAACAACCACTCTTCTGTTCATCCTGTAAGCCTTTATATCTCTGAGCATATATTACCGTTGAGATAAATCTCGTTGGTTTCCTTTGGCTTTGTGCAGATCTTAAATATCTTCGATGTTTGACTTTCTTGCCACTTGTGTCAGTGCTTTTCCCTTTTCTGACATGTTCTGATATATTGACCTGTAGCTCAGCTTTCTCTGACTTTATAGCCGTTGCACTCCCAGAGTTGTTCAGCAAGGAGTATTATTTCCTTTGTTAATTAATCTTCTGATTTATCAATAAATACCTTCCTTGACTTTTAGAACCAACTGTTCTGATGTATTCAGAGATGTCCCATTGGTCTGACTTTATTCACCATTTTCCTGAGCAGTGGGTCCTGACTTATAGTCGTTTAGGCACAACGTCTACTACAACTCTGACAAGCATCTGTATCTTAACAACATTTAATCTTTCCTTAATCTGGGCGAGGAGTAATCTCTTTTCTCTTGCACCATATAGCCGTTCTGTTAGTCTACTTGTTCTGACCTGCTTAATGAATTCGTTGAGTGATAGACTGTCTACTTCGTTTCTGCGAATTCAGCTTCATGAATGTTACTTGAGGTATGTCAAGTAAAACGTTGAGTTAGAACGATCTTTTCTCTAACTCTAAGACCTTGTTGCTTTGGTCAGATCGCAGAGTTTGTGCTTGCAATGCTTCTTAGTGAAATCGTTGAGTTGTAGTCTTTGTTGGCACATCCTTTGATTCTACTCAACGATTTTTCCATATGTGGATCAAAGTTCTGCATTGCCTCATTATTCTGTTCTACTCTACGACTTCTTCCATCTGTGCAAGTTTCAGTTCTTGTAAGCTTGCTCATCAAGTTTACTCTACGATTTTGCTAGAGAGTGTGTATCGTAGAGTACATTTCTTCTCGTTATCTGCAGGCTAGCTTGACTGTCTGTTCGACGATCGTAGAGTCTTCTAAACCATAATCGTAGAGTCCATTCTACGATTGGTTGCCTTGATCCTAGAGTTCATTCTACGATTGGTTGTCTTGATCGTAGAGTCTTCTTTGCTTGGAATTGTAGAGTCCATTCTACGACCATATAGACTGATCAACCTAACAGATTTGATCTTTTCTAACTCAGTCTTTTCTAACTAAGTCCTTTCTTACATTATTACATCATTACATATTGAAAGGACTTTTACAGACTCTGACATACACAAATACAGCAATGATTCATTCTTATGCTACTCTGCTTATATCATACAACTTTTATGCAGAGTTACTTCTATTGAAAGATCATCCTAACATTTCTGATCTTCATAATCTAAGTCCTTTGTACACATATATCTTTTAAAAGGATTTTACAATATTTGAACCAGATCACTTTCATTCTTTTTAATAAGCAGCAGATAGTTTACAATAAGATCATATTTGTTTAAACAAGTGTGCAAATCACAGTATTTGAAATGAGTGATATACGTCAAGCACACATGACAATGTAAACCCACAATAATGTAAGCACATAATTAAATTAACATATAATCACTTTGTCAAATAACCACATAAACACTTTTAGACAAACTGTGCACATAAACAAGTAAGCACATAATTACATTTAGAACATCTACGCACTTCTTCTGATACACATTATATATCAACCATGATAATCAACCATGTAAGCACATAAACACTTTCAGAGTATCTAAGCATATAATCAATTGAGCACATAAGCACATTAACACATATGCACTTTGTCAGATACACATTGATTAAGCACATTAACACATATGCACTTTGTCAGATACACATTGATTAAGCACATAAGCACATTAACCACAATCTTTTTTGCACAACAATCATCATCATCAAATCACACAACCTTCAACAACATATATTATACTTGTCTAAGCCTTTAAAAATAACCTAGATTTTCAAATGGCGTTATTTATCCATAAAAATCATTTTAACTTAAAACGATCGATTTCGATTACCCGAAACACATTTTCGTTATAACTTTCATCTGTTGCCTACCAAATCATCGTAGACACGTGTAACTTTATAAACCTAATTCATTCAACCTAGTTTCACCATTAAATAATCAACATTGCCAAAAGTCACATTTGAGTTGGATTTTCATCTACTTAACAAAACTTTTCATGAAATTTATTTCAAATTCTTAGACTTCACTTTTCACACACTCATTAAAGAGCTCATTTTCAACCTTTGTAGACTTATACTACATATATATGGATTTTTTCAAATTCATTTACTTTTAAAATATATTATATGGATTCATTAATAGCATAGCTAGTTTTAGCTTCCAAAATCACACTTTATATACATTAAAGTATCTATCATGTTATATCACATGTAAATACATATCATACCATTATGCTCAACCTTATATCAAGGTTTCACTATGAACTTCCAACTCTAAACACATAATTTTTCATAACTCGTGCTTTTACATGTATACATAAACTAAAGTTCCAAGTTAAAATTTTTTTTAAACCTTATTGGATAATCAACTTTCTTACATAGAAAGTTTCACTATGAAGAGGCATTCATCTTTAGTCATTGCTCCATGATCATCCAAGCATTCCTAGCTTACCAAACTCAAGCTTTTCATTTCTATTTCCATGGCTTCCTCTCTTCTCTCTCCTAGGGTTCTATTTTTAACAAACCCAAAATGAAGAGTTCACTTGCTTAGTTAGGTTTTATGAGAGACTTAACCCAAGTTGGGTTAAGTCAACTTAACCATAATTAATTCCAACTAATGATATTTTGATCATTTCACATACTTAGTCAATGACATTTTAGGCATTTCATTTCTTGGGACACCAAGATCATTAATCAATTTATCAAAGGCATTTTGATCATTTGCCCTTTTTGCTAAACTTTTCTTTTATGAAAAGTTTTCATTTAAGAAAACTTTCTTTTTTGGCAACTTTCCATTATTGGAAAGTTTCTAACCATTGGTCCATTTCAAATGCACTCGGATTGTACTACTTTCAATCCACTGACTAGGTAATTCATTTTCATTCATGCTACTATCACTTAATTCCATTTAACTTGCTTTGTTAGTCAATTAGCCATAAACCAACTAAACTCCTTTCCTTAACTACAATTACGTTTCTAGTTCCTTACGAACCTTACTGGTTTCACATTTATTCCATTCCAATTTTCGTCATTTCAAATAATAGAAACTCTCACATTTTTCCTGAAAACGCTTTCTCAAAATGCAAACCTTTGCCAAAATATGAAAAGCGCTCAAATCGTGTATATTGATTCTTGCGTCAATCTTGCAAGAAAATATTTTTCTTTTAGAATTATATAACACATATTTTTTGTCATACCATAATCCTGATCAGATTATCGAAATCCATCCTCATTTACCATTTATGCCCATATTACCCTTTTTACGACTTTTACGTCTTTATGTTCATTTACTTAATACATATATGACAATTTGCATCATACATGCATTCTTTATTTCTTCTACTCATATTTTGGAGTACTATCTTCTGTGTTTATATGTCGTATAAATACTTAGTTCAGTTCAGTTCAATTAATTAATGTTTATTCATTAATCAATTTCAGATATTTAAAATTTATAATCCTTATTATTCAGTTAATTCTTAATATATAAATTAGGTTAAACTGTTCTATCATTTCTGCACATTCTATCATACATTGTCTTGTCATTCTCTTAACCTAGCCTCTTAAGGCCAATTCATCAAGCTGGTTATTAATTTCATAACCTAGGCTTAATTTATACATTTTTCAATCATTTTCTTTATTCTCTAAGTCTTAACTTTTCTTTCATTATTAGATCAAATATATATATATAAATACATTCAACCTACCACATTTTGGCATAAACACGGTGCCTTACTAAAATTCTTTTCTTATCTAATCGTAGGTATTACGTTATGTCATTTGCCTTTAATCCGTTCTATTTTCTTTCAACTATAGTAAATTATATTTATTATAATTTTCTTATATGTCAAGTCACTAATGTACCTTATATTAATGATTGATTCTTATAACCTCTATAGAGCCCTTACTACATCAAGAATCATTATGTACAATTTAAACCACATAGATCATTCTTAACACATTGATTAAATAATAAAATAAATTTAATCACTTCTTTACACTTTTTATTTTTTAAAATTAGGTTTTAACTTCTAACCTTTATTTAATTATCCAAGATCCTTATTTAAAAATCTTGTCAAAAATCTGGAATGTGACAATAAGTATGAAAATGGATCTTGAGAGTAAGAGATTATCAAATTTAAGGGCCTTTTTTTCTCTTTGTTAAGCCTCCAAAAGAATATTTGAATATATATTTGAATGATTTTGACCAAAATGGTAAATCTAAAGTTTTGGATTCATTTTAGGGTATTTTTTCTCTCAATTTTTGTATTTTCTCTATATCTCTCTATTTTTCGCTCTCCTTTTTTTGTAACAATGAAGAAAATGGCCTAACATAGCTCAAAATGACCATAAGCCACCTCTCAAGCGCGATCATGTTAGCGCCCAAGTGGGCCCCACCCACCCACCCTCTCATCTCGTGCACTAAAACAATAATATCTTGCAATCCGAGAAGAATTAGGAGATGTGTTAGCCCAATGCGAAAAACTCTTTTTGAGACTTTCGTAATGGTACTAAATTTGACCCCATTTGGATATGTTATCAGGGTGAAAATAGAAAAACCATTTCCTTACAAATATAAATGATGCCTTGGATCATTATATATATATATATATATATATATATATATATATATATATATATAGTCCATTTCTCCAGCGAACCTTAAAAAGCAAACCAAAGACGAACCGTCGTCTTTGGTATTTATGGCGACGGTTCGACCCGTCGCCATAGATACCAAAGACGACGGTTCATCTTTAATTCGCTTTTTAAAGTTCGCTTTTGAAAATTTTCCTATATATATATATATATATAAGCCAATCAATTGACAAGATTATAAAAATAGAGCTATTTTTACAATATATCTTAGCCGCCATAGATACCAAATGACTTGCAGTACTACCATTTTTTCATAGAAAATAATGTTCATGGATCATATTGATCGATGGTTAGATATACTATAGGCAAATAAATGTTGCCAAACTTCTCATTTCGTTTTGTCAATAAAGAAAAGGTGTGTGTGATACTCGAAAATACTATATTACACACTTTTGAGTTCATTATCGTCAATCAATTAATTGTTTAAACCTGTCAAGAACTAATTTTAAGTTGAGAATGAGTAGCACACTAATGTTTACTTAAAAAAGAAACTATAACTAGATTAAGTATCAATCTTTTTGTATTAATGGTTGGACTCTTAGTTTTATTATGAAACTGATAGTCCACAACAGTTTTTTTTCAATCTAAAAATATTGGATATAGTACTCTACTGTTATATTAGTTGCACCGTGCTTTCAGACACGAGTTATCCCTAATTAAGTAACAATCAATAGCAATACATCGGAATTAGGTCACAATGGCCCAGATGCTTCTACAACTATTGAGGTTTCCTTCTGTCATATCCAATTCCGAATACTCTCTTTGTCTTATAAAAATAATTTTATTTGACTTTGATGCGTAATTAATTTACGATATTGTGTTTTACAGTTCATAATAAATAGTATAAAGAATAACAAATGAATATATTTTAATTTTTAAAATAATAGTTTTAAACTTGGTGCTTATATCAGTATTTGTCGCGTTTGAAAGTTTTCGATACATTAAGTATACTTAAAAATCTTATTTATTTAGCAACAAATTATTCCAAACGCACCTTTTAAATTTAAATGCACCGCCTTTATTGGACATTCAAACGAACCAATTGCTAGTAACTGAACAAGTAGTTTAGAATAGTAGTTATTGAATTAAACAAAATTTAAATTTTAAAAAAATAAATTACATTAACTTTAAATTTTAGAATTTCATAAAAGATTAATTAAAGTGTGCTTTTATAACTGCAAACTGAACATACACGTCCCAAGATTTTTAACATGTTCTTAACTTATCTTTTACTCATAGATCTATGTAGTTTCCTTTGTTAATTTTTTTAGTTTTAAAAAATATTTATTAGCTTTTTCAGATAATATGAAATGACATAATGCTCTTCAACTATGTTTGTTTACAAAAATATATTTAGAATTAGATTATTTATATTAATTTAATATTACTTTGAATTATTTTATTCAATAATGAAGGATTAATGATCTTTTAAATAGTCTTATGAATTATTATTTTTAATTCATAAGGAATTATATAATCACATGAAAAATATGAAATTAATAGTTCTCCTCATTTTAAGTTATTAAATAATTTTATGGGAAAGTCCAACATTAAGGGACTAATAGTCGATCGTCAAATGATTAAATAGTATAAAATAATGTTAAATTAAGCCAAATAATCTGATCGCAAATATACTTTTTACAAACAAATAGCATTAATGTATTACTTTAATTGTCATCCTATCAATCTTAAACTAAATACTCAAATAATTTAAGGATTGAACATGGATCATAAAATATTCATAGCATTTAAAATTATTTTCAAATTTTGCAAACGATTTTTTATTATTTATTTTGCAAACTTTTAATTTCTTTTCCACGGGAAATCTATTTTAATGGGTTTCAAGAAATCAGAAAAGGGATCTACTACAATGTTGGCCTTCTTTCTATGTCTGGAATCTTGAATACAAAAAAAAAAAAAAAAAAAATTGAAATAATTTAAATAAAGGAAGAAAAAATTCTTACTTTCTTGCAACTATTTATTTAAACATTTCAATTTCTAGGAAAATAAGACACAGTTCCTAGGTTTAAAATATATGATCAATTTTTACCTTTCAAATTTAATTTTAGATATTTTTAAATTCAAAATTCATAAAATTTCTTTAAATTTTATATAGTACAATCATAAAAATTGTAAACTATCTAAAACAAACTACTAATTAAAATAAAAGTTAAATAATCAAGCAATTATAAATTCAAAAATATCCCAAATTAATTTTAAAAAGTTAGAGATCGATCTTATATTCTGAGTAATTCGAAAAGAGAAGAAAAGAAAATGACAATGGAGCATAATGCTCCCTGTGCTTATAATCCATATAACTGTACAACGTTCAACATTTCTCTAGTTTCTGCTACTCAAGTGTAACTACCCTGCATTTTATATACAAATATATTTGGTTAAATAAACTACCTTTATATTTTATTTTAGTTTTTTTTTTAAAACTAACTTTATATTAAGTTGGATTTAGGAGAATACTATTTCTACACGAGTTTTTGATATTTCTATGTGTTTCTCTCTAACATGAAAGTATGACCCACTTTCTTCTCACGAGAGAAAGAATCATTTGAAATATCAAAAATATATGTAAAAATATAAACTCCCTGAATATTCATGATGCCAAAGCAGCCCAATAATTAGCTACGCATGAGCTTGTTGGAGTGCCAATAATGCGTGACCATGCCCAATTTCTGTCCTCATTTAGTCGCATTTCACCCAACTGCCACACAAAATAAAATTAGGGAATATCCATTTCATTTCAATAAGTTTAATTTTAAAAAATTAACAAAATAAAATCCTCCCTCTGTACCAATAAAGTGCCAGGTTTTTTTTTTGTGTGGGACAATTCGACTATTTATAGAATTAATAATTAAGCACATTAAATACATGTTTAAAATTATAAGATTTGGGATTAGTGGTAAACGGTGTTTAGTTTCTTATGGTTATATTTACTTCATTTATACAAAAATAATACAAGAAAAACACGGAAAAAATATCAAATGCAACTTTTTTTTATCCATGTAAAAAAAGTTGCATATGGAATATTGTACTAAAAATGAATCTTTCCCTCTAGATTCAATTATTTTCTACACGAGATGTATAGAAAAAAATTATATCCATATTTTTTCCGGGATAATCTTTTGGCGCCTCTATCTTTATTGATGCTGGTTATTTGTTAAAACTTGTTATTCCATTTTTATACTAATAGGCTTCTAAGGATAAGGGTGAATGCTAAATTTATAGTACAAGAATGTCTCTGAGTAAAGATTTTGATTCTTACTCTGCCATCTCTTAGCTCGAATATCACTGAATCCTCTGTAAATGGAATTGGCCGTGTAGTGGAAATCTGCATATAACCCAAAATATTAGGGAAAATATTTATATTGCGACAAAAACATGTGGACTTTTGTTGTCAGTACACACATTAATTAATTACCCATGTATTTGTATAATTTACATAATTTATTCGCAACAACAAGATTCGACATGTTCTTGTCGCAAGGACTCAAAATATTATTTCTCAGGGAAGTTTTCTATTAGGATTATGCAGATCATTTTCATTATGGTTTTAACATTTAACATGACTCTTATCATATATCCAACAAATGCAGCAATCAAAATAACAATCATTTTGCTAACCTTGGGGTCACAGTTTCTGCTTAATGCATGCAAATCTTCTTCAATTTTCTCAGACCAGCTCGAAAAATCTACATCAATACAATCTTCTTCCTTTGCAGGTTTCTCGACAACCTGCCCTTTAACACAAGGGAAAGAGCAGTCCTTCCATTTCCATGTCACTTGATCCAACTCCAAGTACCTGAGATACACCTTACCATCAGAACCTATCAAAAACAGTTGATTTCCTTCAAAACACGGGCCAGGCGAACCGACCAATGTCACACTTATATGAGGCGTTCCGTGTTCTACCCAATTCCACCCGTCGATTGAATTCCAATGATATTCAATCAGTTTACCATCTTCTGAGAGCATAAAAAGAGAGCCTGTTAGGGATACTGACGAGGGCCGCATTGAAGTTCCTGGTAATCTCGAGAGAACCAAGTGTTGGGACTGGTAATGTTCGTGCCATAATTCAGTAACTTTGTTATACTGATATAGTCTACCATTTCTTCCTATAACAAACACTATGTTTTCTCTGAATACTTCTTGATCTACTATACTTGCTATTTTAGTATTCTGAGGGTATCTGCAATCTTTCCACTTGAATTTCCTTAGTGCAACCTACAAACAAATTGTATTTTCAGTTGGCTTAATATTGATGCAACACAAAAAATGTTTCATACAAAAGAAGGTGACTAATTGGCAACTGGTATACTATCTAGAGGAATTTGTCAATGACTAATCATTCTCTTTTAGGGTTTGTTTGATTACTAGCATTTGTAGCTTCGGTAGCGGTAGAGTTCAGCGTGTTTAGAGTGAGTTTGACCTTCCAAACACACTAAATGCACCAAACACTGTCTATCAAAACAAGCTCTTAGTTCTGTATATGGTTCTGTTTATATAGTAGTATTCTCAGATGAATTTAGCTACAAGATTGTTGGAAATGTATTCTAATATGAAATCTTAATAATTTTAACCAATGATTGAACCGACTTCAGGATATCTCTTTTAAAATATCATTGTCTATACTAAATCTCTATTCATCTTTGATATTCAATATTTTTGATCAAGAAGAAGACTCCATTCCACTTACAGTAAATTGTAGCAACCGCCCGCTTTTGCTAATGAAGAAAAGGGCATCTTCTGCTGTAACTTTGGAAACTTTTTCCGGAACTACATCCCATGGGGGACCTCCAATAACATGCTTTCCTTTCCTCATAGCCGTGCAATTTATCCACGCCAATTCATTACCGTTTCTTTCTCTAATGAGCAAATTTCTTTGCTCATCGACCAGAAATAAACTTCCATTGTAGTTCCCTAAAGCACCTTTCATAGCATTTGAATGCTCATGCCTCAGCCAAAACCACATATTTTCAGCACTTAGATATTCAAATATCAAGCCACCATCTGTTATAAGGAAAAATGATCTTCCTCCATGCATTACTCGTAGACGAAAGTTTGTGGTTATCCACTTATCTTGTACACTATAATCTTCTGTGGATTTACCTAAGCTAGCACGCGCTTCACTAAAAGATAAGTAATTTTGTTGTACTCTACTACCCTTTCGCCTTCTTGGCATTGATCTTGTAGTTTCTGCATCATCGGCTTCATCTTTTATGCCGATTATGCAATTTGATGGCCCTCGTTCTTCAGTGCAATACTCGGCATTCCATCCTTCAGTCTCGGGTGCATCTAATATTGACCATATGTACTTTATTGTTGCTTTTCTTCGAACATTACTCTGATAACTTGGGCCTGAGCTCTCACCCCCGATGCCTGGCAAATGTAGCTCTCCGAGCCTACCATCATCTAGTGGGAAAATAACTCTACCAACTTGAAATTCCAACCCTATAATGCCTTTTGCCACCTTTGCATGTGGAGGATGCATATGATTCACCCAATTATCGACTATTTGGTTCTCTTCAGCACTGCCTGTCTTCATGCAAAATAACAGTGCATTATTAATGCTGTTGATTCAATTCATTTTTTTAGTTCACTATTTGACCATATTCCCCATTTAGAGTTGACTACAATGCAAAACTGTACCTTGAGTTATCACTTTGTGGAGATATGATACCGGACTTGACAATATTGCGAATGGCTACCTCGTGGCACAGTTAGTAGTGCAAAATTATACATTTTGGGTCCATTTTCAATGCTACTTATACATTAAAAGGTAAGGTTTTGCTCTAATAGTTGTACTTTGAGGGATTGATTTGCTAGTTAGTCAAACTCACGGACAAAAACATCACACGAGAGTTTTGCATTTTAGTTTTCAGAGTTCTTACATATCCAATCAACTTTATAGATATTTTCAGCCACTTGGGTCAAAATAAAACCTTAAATTTTTGTATCATATGTATATGACAACAGCATTAGAAATTAACTTACCTGAGTGTTTCGGAATCTGATATTCAAAAATGAATCCAGTTGCTGATGTGAGAAACAACGAATACCATTTTTCATTCAATTCGTCTTGTGATACCGGCGTAATAGATGTTAGAAGATGATCTTTTGGACTTCCATGAACTATCCATTTCCACTTCCTTTGGCGCAACTGTCTCTCAACCAGATTACCACCCTGAGTACGTAGAAGATTTGATGAGACAAAAAACACAAACAACGTATCAAAAAGGGACATGAAGGATTTTTAAATTGTCGATGAGATCTAATACAATACCTTAGTTAAGAGAAACAGAGAAATGGAATGAGCTCCGTTTATTCCATATAAACTACATCCCAGAGATGGCATCAAAGAAGTATCATCTTCTGATCCTTCTCTCCATATATGCTTCTTCCACATTGGCTTTGAGTTACTATCATATTCATATAGATCACCTGTTGAACTAGAATTTATAGTTTTAGTTTTAGCCTGCCATAATGCAACTCAGTTTTTACTTTTCACACACACCACAAATCACAACGGTTATCGAACCCAAAAAGTTATCGAGTGGAACCAGTGGTCAAATTGTTATTAAACGAGTGACGTCATATATACATAAAAAATATATTTATTAATAATTCTTTAAATTTTAAATATCTCTTTCCTGATAAACTAAAATATAATGAGGTCTAAAAGTGTTTGATTCTAATATATACAAAATTCTAGGTACCAAAATAAAAACAAAAAAACTGGTTCAGTGGATTAATTTGACTAGTTGAACCACCGGCTCGACTAGTAGTCAACCGGTTCAATCAATTATTTGACTAAACCCGTTCCCAATTCAACTGGCTAGTCTGGTCCCATTTTCAAAACATTGACGCACACAGAGCTCACCTTAAAGTAAATACTATTTCTGGTTTAACTGTACCGGCATCAGCTATAGCTGCAACATTTGCACCAGGAGGTCTCCCATGATTAATCCACCTGTTTACAACAAAAAAAAGAAAAGAAGAACCAATCAAACTCAAAACCATCATACAAAATTTTAGTGCAGCTGTACATAAGGACTAGCTTTCAAAACTTTCAGAACAGGGATTTAGTAAAATGACAATATGCAGTACTTTTTACATCACCTTGGAGGCTCAATCCCACCAAGTTCAAATAGCAACCCACTTTTTGTGCAGAAATAGATCCTCCTGGCATAAATAACCACAGAATCAAGAACCCCGGTTAACATTATTGACCAGATGCCAAATGTGTATTTTATATAATCAATTTCAAGAAAGGAAATAAAGGGTCATACAAATTACTCACTCCATATCATGAGAAATGACTCCATATCTTAATTGGATTGCAGCATCTTTTTCTGTTTCTTTTCTTTTGTTTTGATCTATTGTTGGTTCAAGCTCAACCCAAACTGGCTGTGAATTTTCCCCCAGCTGCATCTGCAACAATCCAAACAAAAGAACATGCATTTATGTCATTAGTTATTGCTACATTATCTGCATCATGCGGACGCACTAGTAGTTAAACTTTGACCAAAATAATAAGACCAAATTCTTGATTGTCTCCATCCATATATTCTCTTTTAGCATCTTGGTTTTTGCCAAATAACGGTGTTGAGCGGCTTTGTAACCCAACAAATACGACTAAAAAACTCTAGCTCAAGTGATATCAGACCCGCTTTTACGTCGGAGTTGTCAAGGTTTCAAACCTCAGTAATGCATTACTTGATCTAGCCTTAGTGAAAACATTACTCCCTTTATCTGTTCGACAAAAAGAATTATATATTTTTATTGCAGTATAAAATAACTCAATGTCCTCAAGTTTATTATTTCATCACTATAACGCTAAACTCTCACTAAATTTATGACTAAACATGGAACAAAATAAATCTTTAATATTGTGTTTGGATTAAATGAATGGAATAGAATGATTTTAAAGTATTTCAAGTATATGTTTGATTATTAGTAAGGTGACTGATATAATATGATAACAAAATTATCATATATTGGAATGAATTTTATTCCACCACTTCTCACATCAAATAAAAATCAAATGAAAGAAATAAATTTTTATTCAATTGAAATAATTTATCTTTCAAAATAATTATTAAATACACTATTTTTCATTATATTTTTTTCTTCATGTAGCATGAAAAGTTTGTAAGTTGAACATAGAAATGTTTCAAAATAATCATTAAATCTTTTTGTGGACCCACGGCAATCGAAGGCCGAGATTAGAGCCATTTGATCAAATTTGACAAATTTGCCAAAAATAAATAAATAAAATAAACATGACAAATTTGAATTTGTAACCTAATCAAAAACTTTCTCCCACTAATCTTCCAAACAGGGAAAAAAGACCAGACTTGAAGAAAGAAAAAACAAAACAAAACTTCATTTAACATTCAATGGATTTATGTGAAGATGATTTAAATAAATAAAAACTATAACAATACTTTTGGTTAGTACTACTAAATACTAATCAATATTTAAGTGGTTTATGAAGATAATTGATATATACCCGATACAAATTTCCAGCATCAGATAGAGCAACTAAATACTTTTGGATGATACTAATCAAATATGAAGTGATTCATGAACAGAACTAACATATACCTGATACAAATTTCCAGCATCAGATAGAGCAAGAATGGTCTGATTGACAATAAAAGAAGCAATTGCAAAGCCAGCCGATACCGGCAAATCATGAGGTGCACATACCCACTGCAATCCATTCCAAAACCTCTCATAAATAGAGCCACTTACCCCAGTGACCCAAATGGATGCCTCTGACATTTTAATCAATGAAACTCTCTTTCTCAAAGGCATTAAAACATTGTGATAATCATTATTCTTCTTGAAATTCTCCTTTTGCTCTTCTTTGATCATCTGATCAATAGAACCCACTTTGGTACAATTATCATTTACACAAGAAACAAGATCAAAGGGCAATTTCACCTCAACCCAACTGTTGGATTGCTCATCAAACTCCCAAAACTTGTGGGTTTTTTGCTGGAATTTTTGACCAATTTGCCTGATGTAGTTTTGTGGGCACCAAGAAGTAGAACAAGAATCAGTAAAAGGGGTCAATAGTAAGATGACACAGATGAAGAATATTGGGAAGAATTTGGACATGGTGGCTGAAAAGCCAGAATAATGGGCAAATTACCAGATATATATAGTAGTAGCATGAACTCTTGTAAAAAAATAAAATTAAAATATTCAGATACTTTCATGGGCAAATTTGGCTGCAGGTGTACTTTTGAAGTGGCCCCATATGGTCCATGGCTATATACCAAGAACTCTGATCATCAGTTTTGGCCTTCCAAAGAGAGAGAGAGAAAAAAAAAGAGATAAATTTGGTGGGTAATAGAAAGAAGGAAGTGGGGGTCCAAATATGGAGGGGATATTTGAAGAAGAGGCTTTCATGTCAAATCTCAGGTTAATAAAGACACTGAGATGAAGTCTTTTTTGATGGGCTGAAACATTGATTTTGACTGTAATTTCTTCAAGACTTTCCATACTGTTTCTGGGTTCTGAAGTATTGAAGGGTCAAGAAAAGAATAAAGAAATTAGAAAAGAAAAGAATAAAAATTTGTATATTTTTTTTTAATGTTGTTAGTGAATTTATAAAAATAAAGGAGAAAATTTAAGTTTTACATTAAATGAAGTACTAATTTATCCTTATATAATGTCACGGTTATAAAAAAGTAGGTATAAAAAATTATATACAAAATAATGTATTGAATTATAATTAATTAATATTTTATTATACATGAGTGGATTTAATGGTTATAATCAATTACTGTCATACAAATCATTTGATATTCTCTTTTTGTAGTTAATTTTATTTCACCAAAATATTATTGCATTAGTTTTATTGTATTTATAATATAGAGGGTACAATAAAAATTATAAAATATTTGTTTATATTATTTAAATTTTCGTTCGAATCGGTCTATTTTTTAATGAAATTTTTTTTTGACAAGAAAAGTGATTAAATTTTTTTATTCAATTTTATTCTTTTCTATTCATAAAAAAACTCAATAATATAAAAATTGAACAAAAAATTAAAAAATTTCATCCATTTTGAAATTGAGTAACAGAGTGTTATGAAGGTTGAAATATTTTTCTTACATGTTTTTCTTACCTAAATTTTATTTTTTCTAATTTGTTTTCTGGTTCAGGTGATACCCAATGACTTATGCTGCTGTGTGCACCATCACCATCCATTTGTGGGCTACTTTCAACCATTAGAAAATATTTATATATTAGTGGAGAATTGTTCCATTAACTTTTGTTAAAGTAGTTGTGTAAAAAATTCTAAACCTGACAGCAAACACGTGTCATGGTTACTCTTAGTCTTAGACCAATTTGATAAAACAATTCACACCATTGGATTCATATATCTCACAAAATTTTTTATTAGTAATTCTTTTTTTAAAAAAAATAATATATATTACGAATATTTATGTTAACCATTTAATTATCAGTTATATAAATAAATATTAATGATAAATATTTTTAAAGAGATTTTTGATAAATGAAACACTCTTATAATTCTATCAATCTCATATAATATATTTCACAATTATAATTAGGTACAAATTGGTCGTAATACTTATGATTCTTCTTTTTAATTGTAATATAAAGTGTCACGTATTTTAAATTTATCATTATAATTTTAATATTGTGTGAACAAATTATTATCGCTGTTTCTCAAAAAGAATCTTATTTATCAGTTTTTTTTGTTCTATAGAAGTTCAATTTTTAATAATAGTAATATAAAATAATTTAATTTAGATTATTTTTAAAATTGGGATTAGCAAAAGAAAACATATTTTATTTATATGTAAAATTATGAAACCCTTAGATTATTGTGTCACACCTAGGATAGCAATTGGGCTTCCTTGGTTATAAAACAAAAATAAAAATAGTGTTTCCTAGACCTTAAGACTTCCAATTGCAGAATTATTGTGAAAATGTCCAATCAACACCTCTATTATATGGTTTGATATTTAATTTATTTATTTTAGAGAGAGATAAGTGCTTATCAGCTGAGGTAAGATATCACTAATGTTTCTGTTTAAAGTCATCAATAGAGGTGAAAGCTGAAAATGGACATAAAACTAGTGGGGGTTGATATTGTTGTTTATTCTGTGGTCTTTCATAATTTTAAACTTTAATTTATATATTATGGATGTCATATTCATCAGTTTTCATGGCCTCCTCCAGGATTCTGATTTTTAACATGAGATGCAAATTATTGGGGTATAATTGGTGCATGATGTTTTAAGTACTTTTGTTGTTCATGCCATACATTTTTGTTTCATGAGATTGTGTAATATTTCAATTTTCAAGCACCTCTGGCTACTATTATTTTTTTTTTTTTTGTGGTCATGTTTGTAGGTGATAATATTAGAGTGCCAATAACATGAATCAGATACTACCAAGTGAGATGTCAATTTTTATTTTAATATGATAAGTCATTTTAATTAGCAATATTAGTTTGTTTCAATATATATATATATATATATATATATATATATATATATATATATATGTGTGTGTGTGTGTGTGTGTGTGTTGGCATCACATGAAATTTTAGGTTTGAACACTTGTTAGGTAAGGCAAATTTGGAATATGTTGTCACCTTTTAGTTCTCTCTCAAAAGGAAAGCTCATATTTTAAGACGCGAGGTAAATAACAGTGAGACCCTTATTAAGAAAAGTCCATTAATATTATCAGAATAAAAATATTATTTTTAAAATAATAAATATTATTTAAAATATTAAATATTATTAAAATAATTATAAAAATGTTGTTAAATTTACATTATTTTTACATTAACAATATCTACTGCCTTTTAAAAACTCAAAACTTAACTAGAAGATTCAAATTTGGGGGCAATTTAACACGAGTCCTGTTATATATTATAAAAAAAATTGTTGAATTATAATTACGACGTATATCAATAAATAAAATTGAGTACGATTATAAAATTAACTCACTAGATTAAATATATCGTTAAAATATTATCAATTATAATTATAGACGTAACTAATAACAAAAAAATCGATATATAAAATCGCATGATATATTATTTTTTATTTAACACGTGGCTTATAGCCTTATACCATGGACACTTGATTAAATATGAATGTATTTTTTATATTTAAATTTAGTACACACAATAACAATCGATTGTGCATAAAAATAAGACCACCCTCTTTTTTGTATTCGAGAGAGTATTATATTTTCATAACATAATATTTACACTCTTATTGTGATTTTTCTTTAGTAGGAAAAAAATTCAAGGAAACGCAGAGATTTATAAACAAAATAAAAGATGCAGAGAGTAATTTTCTCCTATTTAAAATTTATATTAATAGTCCAATCAACTTTTTATTTTTTCCCCTGATGATCCTCCTATGAGACCGAAGATCTGTCAATAAGAAAGAGATGGGCAGTTATTTTTGACTTCTTATATTTCCCATTAGTTTAGGCAACATTAATAATTTGCCACTTGTGGAGTGCTAATTAGTTTTCATGAAATAAATTGGCAAATAATATCTCTCTCTCTCTCTCTCTCTCTCTCTCTCTCTCTCTCTCTCCATCAGTATCATGTTTTTAACAATTTCATAGAGCTAGATCTCCATAACCACCACTAATTTCATTTTTCACCTTTCTATCTTTTTGGTATAGATGCATAGAATTTTAATAACTCCCCTTTTTAAGGAAAAATTGGGTTCACAGATAGGGGAAGACCTCTTCCCTCCTCTAGAAAGACTTAGAAGGGTTTATTTGAATCGTCTAAACAGAATAATTTATAAATAAGTTCGAGTTCGGCTTGTTTATTATTCAATTCTTAGGCATTTATTTAATTTTTAATAAATAAATGTGTCGATCTTAGACATGAAAAACTCATTCGTTTTCTACAAACTCGTTCAAGTAGAACTCAATACCAATTCGTATAAATTCAGAATATTTACTTATAATTATGTTAGTGTAAACTTGATATCAACTACCATAAAAGTAACTTAGACACGATTCCACCTATTTGCATGAAAGTAAATAGAAATATTGAATAAGCGTTTTAATTTTTCTCTCACAATTCACTCTCACTTGTAGTCATGTTTATTGTGTTCAATAGTGAGTAATTTTTAGAAATTTAATTACAATTCAGTTTGACTTGTTTATAACTTTAATTGTGCGAGTAAAGGAAAAAAACACAAAAGAGAGAACAAAATTTAGCCCTTATTCAATTTGTTTCCCTCCCAACTTTTTCTTTGGAATTTAACATTAAAAATTAGTTCACATATCTACGCATGAATGTGAAAGTCTTGTTTAACTTTTTGATTTGTTGTGACATATCTAAATTTGTCTAGAATGCATTTAATTAATATTTTTTAATAATTAGTACTAGTATGGTAATTATATATATATAACTATGTTTTGACAAACTTATTTCTTTGGAATTTAACATTAAAAATTAGTTCACATACAAACTCTACACATGAATATGAAAGTCTTGTTTAACTTTTTGATTTGTTGGTAACATATCTAAATTTGCTAGAATACATTTAATTAATAATTTTTAATAATTAGTACTAGTATGGTAATATAATACCAACATATATATATACTAGCATTACCCGCATCGTGCCTCCGGCACTATGAAATGAAAGAGATGAAGAGGAAGAAGGGGGAGAAATGAAATGAAGATTTGTAAGCCACAGAGAAAGAGGGGGATGATATTAAATAAGGGACGGTGGGATTTATCCAAATTTTGGACGGCTTAAATTATTTAGTAAGATGAGCGGGAAATTCAAAATTCATTATATTTTGTTAGTATAGGTAACACTATGTTTTGACAAACTTATTTAGATTTTTTAAATACTTATAAAAAGTTAAAGGGGCTCTCAATGAGGCCTTAGGGGTGTATTGTTCTTGAAATCAATGCCTAACATGTTACCAATAACAATAAAATAAATCATTATACCAAGATATTGGACAAGCTACACAAAGGCAATAATCTAGTGATACGTGTAAAATATGGTAGGGATGTTATTAAATTCATTGAACCAAACTGTTCTTTAGTTGTCCCACAAAGGCAACATGAATCTTGGGGGTGTGCTGCAGCACATGCAGTGGACCTAAGTTTTCTTCTAGATTCAGAGAATCTTGGATCGGCCACGTTTTTAGAATCTTTCTTTTATTTTTATTATTTATATTTATTTATTTATATTATAAACCGGTCATAGAACACTTGATGTAATTGTGTTAATTTTTTATTTTTTCTTGTCTTTATAAATTAAATTATATTATTATTTTATTTTTTATATTAATTTTTTTATCTCTGTATTTAATCATCTAAATTTTATAAAATTTTTATTATATTTTATATAATTTACACACACATCACGTGTACCGCCGGATATTAGTATAATATTAAAAGCTTCTTAATATTATAATACCATAATTTGAAAGTTTAAATAAGTTGACTTTTTGCTCAATAATTAATATCAGATTTTCCTTCAGAAATCCACGCAGATGGGATATCGATCCTACCATTAATCCTTATGTTTAACCTCTTTTCTTTGTTCAATTCATTGAAAGAATTGTGCAAGACTTTTTCCTTAAGGTAAATTTAGTCTAATTACATATGTACAATTTACCCACTAATGCTAGATGGAAAGAAAGAAAAAAAGTTATAAAAGTAACTTACAAAATGATTGTAGCCGATTATAATATTTTAATTCTAAAAATAATCATTTTGATCATAAAAATTAAATTAAAATATTATTTTGAGAATGAAGAAGTAATTAAAAACTCTATTATTACGAGGATATAAAAACATTTTATTCATTTTCAAGTAAAACACTAATACTAATAAGAGTTGGTGTAGAAAAAAATTAGAGGTCTCACACATTACGTATACGTAAACGTAAACTATGTACATGTGTACACATTTGAAACATAACTTGACCCAAAAATTTAAACTATTATGTTCAGGACTCATTCATTATTATTACAATGTGGGATTTCAATACACTTATAATTTTCAGCAAGAATTAAACATCTAATATTCAATCACTACGAAACCATCACATGTTTCTAAAGAGTTTGTTAGGGATTAATTTTTGAACCATCATTAATTTGTACTAGGGATAGATGGGCTTGACGAGAATAAAAATAAAACTGTGAACAAAAAGGATGTTCTACCTCACAATATGAATGAATTTCATCTCCCTAAATGCAACACGCCTTTGTTAAACAGATTCTAAAGGCTCAGGAATCCAAATGCAACGATTTTTTTAACGGTAAAAAAGACTCTTATGCTACGTTTGAATTGGAAGAATAAATGTGAGATTGAAATTAACTCATTTTTATGAAATAAAAAAAAATTATATTTAGCTATTCTATTTGAATGGAATGGACCATTGCAATTTCCCTCTCAAATTTATGAATTTTATTCTTTAAGAGATGGTATAAAATGACTTATTCTATGTAGAATGCAATGAATTGTTCCACTCTCCATTCCATTCCTTTTTCTATTTCATTCACTCACTCATTCTATTATTTCAATCAAAACGTAACATTATTGTACGAAGTAAAAGACTATTAAATAACTTTTTAAGCGATCGATATTGTTATAACAAAAATAATTTTGTCAAAATAATATTTTAAACTTAGATAGTAAGTATTATTAAAATAATTGTTATTTGCATATTTATTTTGATAGTATAATTTATTTGCCAATTTTGATAGTATAATTCATTTTAAAATTCTTTTTTCTCAATTATAAATAAATAAAATTAATTGTACGTTCTATATTACTCCATATATTTGCCACTATTTAATCTCAGGACTTTGTATTATTCTAGAACTAGGGATAATTCGTGCCTGAAGGCACGGTACAACTAATATAACAGTTGAGTACTGTATCTAATATTTTTAGATTGAAAAATTTAAAAGTATAGTGGACTCTCAGTTCCATAATAGAACTAAGAGTCCAACCATTAATACAAAAAAATTAATACTCAATCCAGTCATAATTTTTTTTAGGCAAACATTAGTGTGCTATTCATTTCTAACTTAAAATTAGTTCTTGGCAGGTTTTAGTAATTAATTGATTGACGATAGTGGGCTCAAATTTATATAATATAGTGTTTTCGAGTATCCCACACACCTTTCATTTATTGACAAAAAGGAATGAGAAATTTGATAGCATTTATTCCAGTATCTTTAACCATCGATCAATATGATCCATGAACAGTATTTCCTATAAAAAAAAAAAAAAAAGGTAGTACTGCAAGTCATTTGATGGGATCCAATGAGGGAAAAAAAGATGTAAAAATTAAAAATAAAAAAAAGATTTTTGCATAAATACCTAAAAATATAAAATGAGTCTTTTAAGTTCAAACAAAAAAGTATTGTCATAATATCAACTAAATAGCATCATCATAATATTTTTTCCTCTATATATATTTTTTTTGAAATTGGACAAAAAAATCTCATACCATGAGTTAGAGTCTACTATAATAGTTGCTCTCAATATAGCCTACAAAAACAACATAGAGATGACACACAATTATTCATGTCTTAAGGCACGGCGTAGATTAAAATTCCAAAAATACTCTATTACCTAAAGACACTTTACAACATAAAATAACTTACAAATCAATTAGAATAAATCTGAACCGTCTCTATGATTTTCTGTCCAAATCAATTTGCATGTGGAAACATAATGATCGCAATATCCAAAAAACAGAAAAATGGTGTCAATGCTAAAAGGGTGACCCATGTTGTTTACATGCAATTTTTTTTATTTTATTATTATAATAATAATAGTTATTACTATTATTATTATTATTATGATTATTAGTATTAATATTAGTATTAGTATTAGTATTAGTATTATTATTATTATAATAGTTATTACTATTCTTATTAGTATTATAATAATAATAATAATAATAATTATTATTATTATTATTATTATTATTACTATTATAATTGTTATTGTTATTATTATTACTATTATTATAATAATTATTATTATTACCATTATTATTATTATTATTATTATTATTATTACTACTACTACTATTATTATTATTATAACGATTATTACTATTATTATATTAATTATTATTATTATTATTATAGTGTAGTGATGAATTTGATTTGGGCGAAAAATATGAGTGGATATATTTTTAAAAAAAAGATGAGAGATAGATTAGTGACCGTTGAATATTAAAATTTCAAATGATTTTAGACTATTAGATATTAAAATTAAAATTAATTTAAGACCGTTAAATATTAAAATATTAAAATTTAAATCACTCTGTTTTATTAGATAGATACGCTCCACTTTTTTCGTAGTCAACTCTGCAGTCTGCATTAAAAGGTGAGCATTTTCTTGTCAATTGAGCTTTTTCTTGTCAATTCTTATATACGGTTAGAAATAATGTTACGTACATAAAATTATATATAAATTTTTTTATTAATAATATAAAAAAAGAAAAAAAATTATATTTAAATATTTTATATATTTTAATTAATAAATAATATACAAAATTTATTTTTTATATATAATTTATACACATAATATTATTGTGCGATTAATTATGACACTAAGGTGAAGTCTTTTTGGTGGGGTTAGTTTAACTTCTCCTTTTATTAGAAACTTCTCCTTTTATTTGACTTTTGTGAAGGAAAAAGTTAGCAGAGAATAGCGATATATCTATAACATTTTCAACTGCTCTTATTCCCCCAAAGTCACGAGAGCATTTAATGCAAGGGAAAAAAATATCTGCTAAAGGTCTTATTTAACTAGTGTATTCCCTCGATTTAGTTTTGTTTTGTTTTTTTTTTTAAATTGATCATTTTTTAAAATTATTTTTATCAAAATATAGATGAAAATATTATAATAAAAATAAAGTATATATAATTTACCAACATGTTCAATTTCTATGATTTTAATAAAGTTATATTTGTTTAATTATTAATTTTAAAAATAATTAATTTGATTTAAAAAGCTAAAATTGAATACTTAATTTAAGGAGAAATTATTTGATGTTTTAAGAGTAAATGAATAGTATATTTTTTTTTAATATAACAGCGGAGTCTACAAGTGGCGGGAGTTTTATAAATCTTATTGTTATATAAAAGAGAAAAAATATATTATTTATTTATTCTCCTAAACCTGAGGTATTGAATAATTTTTTTAATTTGAGACGTAAGAAGTATGTCATAAAGACTACGCGTTTGGAGTTACTCCTTTTATTGAGGTATCTATGTGTTTGGAGTGTTAAAGATATTTTGAAGTGTGTTGGTTATCAACTTTTAAATTTTTTGTAACAGTTATGTTTATTATTCACTAAAAATGACACGGTTCCTTTAAATTTTAAATATTATATTTATGAATTACAATTAAAATAAAGTGATTGATACGAATAATATTCTCAAATATATTTAAATTTCAAACGTATTAAATACTTCATAAACTTTTTAGTCAAAGTTTAAATGAATAAAATCAAACAAGTCCTATGTCCTGTTGGTGACAAAAACTTCCATTCATGCCAATGTTTCAATAGTAGTTGGGAAATAACACTACCCCCTCAGAATTCACATTTTTCATGTCATTTAAGTTGAGGATGATTTTTTTTTTTTTTAATTAGAATCATTCATATGTCATCTTATTTCAATTACTATTAGTAGAAAATTGTTCCTTTTTTTTTTTTAAAGAATAAACTCAAAAACAAGTCTCGCATAAAAAAAAATATATTTTACATAAAGAATAAATAAACCGACCTGAGTGAAAATTAAATCTGAGACCTAATAATCACAGTACCTCAATTTTAATCACTAAGTTAAGACCTTTTCCGCAAAATTATTCCATTTCTTGTAATGTATTTCTCTGTTCAAATTATAAAATAATCTTGGCATAAACTTGTTTCCTATTTTACAAAATAAAGATTGATGTAATAACTGGCAACATTGGATTAACCATTTGAGTTTTAAATTTATAATAGTGTTCTAGTGATTTAAAATGAATAATCCGTCAAATTATAATTAATTTTAATATTAATGTCGCTAAGAAATTAGTAATTAACAAATTTGTCACAAAAAAAAAAAAATTAGCTCATGCTTTTACTTTAAAATGATATTTGATGATTTTAAATGAAAGTTTGGCTTTGGTCAACAACAATACGAAATATTTTTATTAAATAAAAGCTTATTTACTATCATATAGGTCTCAGTATATTGTAGTGGAGACATTTTTAATATTAATTAATTATGTAATTCACTCATGTTTATACTGACATTCCTTCAAAGTAAGGGTGTTTAAAAAAAATTAAAAAAAAATACTAGCCCTTGAAATATTATAGTCCGTAAAAATCTTTAAGCAACCTAATTATCAACGATTATTAGATAATTTATAAATTATATAATTGTATTAGTTAAGATATAATAAATTTTTATACATATCAAAATTAAAAATATTTAAATTGACTTTAAAAGGTCAAAGACGGACTTACATTTAAATGAACGAAGGAAGTATTAGCCATTTAATTAGAGTACTTCTCTCTTAGTTTTCAAAAGGAAATTGATATTTCTATAAATAAATATGATAATTTTAAGATTCCAAATTTTAATAAATAGATTTTAAAATTTTCTCATAATTTTATGTTTAACAGTAAGGTATTAAATTAATAAAAATTAAAATTAAGGATATTATATGTAAAAAATTTATGTCGGATAATATTCGATTGGTCGGGGAATATTCGTTCTGTCGGGAAATATTCGATCTGTCGGGGAATATTCGTTCTGTCAGGGAATATTCATACGGCACCGAAATATTCAGTTATGAGTGGACCCCGCAACAAAATATTGTCAGATGAAAAAAACAACAGCATTAGCCTTTCTAAATAAAAATGGTCAATGGTATTATCACTTTTAACTGTTAAAATACCCAGTAATAAAAGTATGGTAACATATGGTATTTTACTGTAACACGTGGTATTTTACTGTAGATCATGGTATTGCATAGTAACACACGGTATTACATAATATTTAAATTATTGAACTGATAAAGTGACTATTGCACAATATTTCATCAATAATTGTCATTACACAGTATTTTACATTATTGAATCAATAATTGTCATTACACAATATTTTACATTATTGATTGCACGATGTTTCATATCATTGAATCAATAATTGTCATAATGTACAACATCTTGTATTATTGGGCCAATAATTGTTACTGTAGTAGTCACAGGTATTAAACAGTTAGAGAGATTTATTATTTGAAAAATACGGTATGTTTAATAATTGAGATATTACATCAATAAAATAATATGAAAATGTGTAACGCGTGTACGTGTGTAACACGTGTAAGTGTGTAACACACGTAAATGTGTAACACGTGTAGGCGTGAAAACGCGTGATAGTCATTGAGCGGTGCAGATTAAAGTGTGAAACATATGTTGGTTGATAAATAGTTCAAATTAAAAGATGAGATTAAAATGTGTAGTCAATAATTGTTACAGTAGTAGTCACGGGTATTAAACAGTTAGACAAATTTATTATTTGAAAAACACGGTATGTTTAATAATTGAGATATTAAATCAATAAAATAATATGAAAATATGTAACGCGTGTACGTGTGCAACACGTGTAAATGTGTAACACGTGTAAGTGTGTAACATGTGTAAGTGTGTAACACACGTAAATGTGTAACTCATGTAAATGTATAACACGTGTAGACGTGAAACGCGTTATAGTCATTGAGCGGTGCAAATTAAAGTGTGAAACGTGTGTTGGTTGATGAATGATTCAGATTAAAAGATGAGATTAAAATGTGTAACGTGTGTGTGGAAAAGTTGGTTAGGCTCTGACTATAAATAGATGGCTTAGCATAAGGAGTTTCATATATCCTTACTCAATCTTATTTCCACTCTCTAGATATTTTTTAGTATAAGTGTCTCTCTAAGTATATTAAAATTATCTTAAGCGTTGAAGATCTAGAAGGGTACGAGTATTGTTCAAGTAAGTTTTTCTTTTAAAAGTTATATAAACACTCACACACACATCAGTTTACAACTCTTCCTTTAGAAGACTCTTCTATTAGAAGATTTATTTTAAAAAACTTCATTTGAAAGATTTTATTTTGAATAATTATTTTCTTTAAAAATTATTTTGAAGTATATTCACTTGGATGATTTTATATACATAAAATTGGTATGTGTTACTTACTAATTAAATTATGAATATACATTTAGGTTGATCAACCTCATAAAAGCTGCATTTAGTCACGAGATAAGGTAAGGGATATCATTTTCTTTCAAACTCTTAAATTTATTACAGTAAGGGATATTATTATTTTCATCATCATAAAAGGATGTCATTTTCTTTCTTATTTATAAAGGATACCATCTTTTTTATCTTCTATCACTTAAACTTACTACGGTAATAAAGTATCTCATTTGTATCTCTAATATTATTAAACGGTGAAAATTCTTGAACTAATAATTCATTAATATTCCCTTAATAGTTTGCATTTCATCAAATACCATTTAACAAGAACATTCCTATTAAATTTCCATCGTCATATTCAAACTATGAATTTATGGACTTTGAACTTTTGAACTGTGGACATTTATTTGAATTGTGAACAGTTTGGACTAATTCCTTATACCGTAAGCCTTACCGTTGAACTTCTCCATATGGATCTTGGACATTACTCTTGGACTTGAACACATTTTTCTATACATCATGTTGATAATTTGGACATTATTTAAATCTGGACAAAGTTAATTGTTAACTCCTCATGTTATCATTTATTATTTATATCCCTGTTGTTATTTCAATCATCAAGCATCAGGTTGTTCTGAATAGCTGTGGCATGGGACACAGATGATAGGTTAAAGGCGATATAGGTTAAAGGCGATATAGGATAAATGCGATATAATTATTGGGTGTCTTTGGTCAGATGACAATGACACGTGATGAATGTTCTCTTTGGCCAGAGGCAAAGAAGAACTATTATTTGGCATGATCATGATCAGTGGTATTTCAGATGATAAAAGTTGATGATGATTTTCTTAAAAAGAGACGCTAGTAGACATCACGATTTACTTGATTCTCTTAGTAGTGGTTATTTCGCTACAGTGAAACTTTATTTACGAACTTAACTACTGTTGTTAATCTTGCTGTTTATAACTCAACTGCAGCTGTTGATTTAAAACTTGTTGTTTATTATATTTAATTAAGAACTCAACTTTTGAAGGTTAAGAATAATTTATTTTTCATTATCTTAGTCATGATATTCCTTACTGGGCTATTTGAGCTCACCCTTTCCTTTTTGTTCATTTGTTCAGGAAATGAGAGCGTAGCCGGGACTAGCGGGGAGGAAAGAGGAATGGAGTAGCGGTCTGAGATAGTTGCTATAGTAGTCTTCATTGTATTATAGAATAGTAATAATTGTGAAGACTTAATTGTGTATTAATGAACAGTGTATTGTAATCTTTTGACGACTCAAATTGAGTGGTGTAGACCCGATTTGGAGGCGTCACAATAATTCTACAAGATTCATTTCACACGAATAATAAATATATGAGGGAGAGTTTTTAAAAATATCAAATTTTATTTGTGAAAATATAAATTCTTTCGATGTGATTGTGGACATATCAAACCTATTTCAAAAGATGTGTAATTATCTTTGACCTCTTCAATTCTTATGGTATATAAAAACAAGAAAAAACATAAATTGATTGAGTTATTATTCGAGTTAACTCGTTAATTAAAATAAGTTAACTCATTTTAATTGATGAGTTAACTCACCGGTTATTATTATATTTAATTTAATACATTTTATTGATATTGATAAAATACTTATAATTATTAACTATGTGCATGAATCATTTGAGAAAAATTCAACAAGAGTCTTTTCAATTAACTAAAATTAATATTTAATTCATTTAATATGATTCATGTATATGAACTCTAAAAAAGTATAAAAACTAAGGCACTAATAAATAGATATTACATGTATAATAACTTTTAAGAGACCTTTTTCACCCTATATATACTTCTCAAGAAAAGTATATTTCACTAAAAATATGTTCATTCTTCATTTGAAAATAGATGAGAATTCACACTATAGGGAAGGCTTAAAGAAATAGATCTAACTTCTCTATACACTCCTGTCAAAATTAGAATTATTTATAATAGGGGTATATAATAAAGGTATATTATTTTTTTTTCAATGTAAAACTATGTTTAGTGGGTATAAAACTGATTTGATTTCATAAATTTTATTTGAAACTATATTTTCGTTTAATTTAAAGTTTCTTGTTTAAAGATTAATAAAAATTTTGTGTTGATACTAAAAAACATATAAGCATCATTTTTAATCTATTCTAATTAGCACGTGCATTGCACGCACGGTTATCAACTAGTCTATTCCTATTTAGTGTAGGCAGATTGTCAATTAGAGCAATATAAACCTCCCACTTACACGACAAAATAAAGAAAAAACTAGAATACAAGAAATTATTGTATTATACCATGAGAAAAGGGACACTATTGGAAAATTTAGATTCTGTTTGGCGAAACAATGCAGTAGAATGTGTTAATTTGTACCTTAACTGTTAAAAAAAAATAATAGAAAGATAAACGACACACTTTGTATGCTTTTATTTTTACTTTAAAAACAATTGTACAATTGTATTATCGAACAATTACAGTTTTCTTTTAAAGCACTTTTATGAAAGTTATAAATTTCAAAGCTGGATTCTAATGAGGAACCATAGAAGGAATTCAATCAGTGTTAATTGGTCTATTTATTTATGCATCAATAATAATAGATGCATTCGCTATAATTTGATACAAGATCCCTTTCCGAGCCTTACCCGACATCCGGTTATTCTTGTGCACTGACCTTTGGAAGGCAATTCAACTTACTATAGAAAGTGGAGCTTTTTAGTGTTGAGGTACCGCGTGATAGTAAAGTCTTACATCGAATTATATGAAGAAAAACTGAGAATCTATATATATATTCAAATAGACCATAAATCTAATAAGTTAATATTTTGGATTAAAATATGATTTTAGATACCCATATATGGACCATGGAATATTTCCATCACCAAGCAATACAAGAGCATTTTTCAAACGCTTTATCTCATAATTTGGAAGAAGAATATTGACAATAACTCAATGTCTTAATGATAAATATAAAATTAAAATATGTCATTAGTATTTGTATACATTACAAATGATACTCTTTTATATAATAGAGAGTAATTTTAAATTTTATTATTAATTTTATCCAATTATAATTGTTCCCCTTAATAAAATTTTTGCGTCCGCCCTTAAAGATAAGAATGTTATTAGTTGACCCAATTATTCTTTAGTGTCCCACCAGGAAATCGGAATCTTGTGGTTTACTGCCTAAGGAACCAATTTCGTTGCAGACAGACCCACGGAATCTCAGATCGGCCCGTCTATAGCTATTAGAATCTTTTTATTTATTTATTTATTAAATTATGCAGCTTAAGGGATTCGAATTTATTTTTATATTATCCATTTGAAAGCATAAATTGACCTTTTCAGCTTAATTTAATCTAAAAAAGCCGAAGTCTTTAAAGTACAACTTGATCCCCAAGTTGTTAATGTTTGGGCTTTTAAATGTTGTTTTGGGTTGGTAGGTCCAAAAGAAGTTCAACTCTTTTACATTAGAACTGTAAATGAATTGGTTTATGAACAAAATTCAGCTCGATTCGTTTAAACTCCTCTCGATTCGACTCAACTCAAGTTTAAATAAAAAAATGTGTTAATTTAATTAAACGAACGAGCTCTAATTATATTATGTTCGACTCTCGAGTTCACTTAAACTCGACTGTTTAATATTAACTTAAATGAATAATTATTTTTTGTATATATAAAAATTATTAATTTATTACTATTTAAATTTGGTTCACCTCAATCGAGCTATTCCAAATAATCCATCACCTTACAACAAACCCATGCTATTCCAAGTAATAAAGGGACTTCAATAACAATAACATAGCTAACAACGTCCATATAAAATAATATTAATTATTCTACCTTCATTCACGATTTAACAAATAAACTTATAATTGTGAGATCGAAATATTGTGCACCGAAGAGGATTTTATAGGCGAAGAATTTTAGGGATGAAGATAAACGTAAGACAGCGTTTTCTTTTTCAGTTTTAGAGTTTTTAGTTGCCTATTAGGTTTTAAATAAAGGTTTTAGTTGTCTACATTCAAATTATTAGTGGTTATTAATATGAGAATAAATTCTATAAGAATTATCTCTAACCGTTGTTTTATATTATTTAATAGGAATCTGTCAATTCTAAAAATTCAGATAAAATCAAAGAGTTTTAATTGTGTAAAAATTATTAAATGAATTTTATCATGGTAAATAATATTACATAATTTGTTTAAAAAATTAAAACTTCTTGATTTTTTCTAAAAAATACAAAATTATCTTATTGCTACTGAATACCGTAAAAATACTAGTTTACACATAATCTGTATAAAACTAAATCTCTATTAATATTATAATGCACTAATGTATAAGTGGTAGATTTTTTTAATGATTTTGAATTCTACATAAGATGGAATGATAAGATCAAAGGAAGAAGTTTAATAGATTTATGTATGTTTTATGATTATTATTTTTATATTAATAGAAGAAGTTTAAAAATATTGTAGATTATGAGAGTGCTCTATTTTGTGATGGAAAACCTCTCTTTTACTTTTCTTATATTTTTAATATATAGTTATTTAGGATTAAAATTGTTGTACAATAATAAGTTACCATTATGACTTTTAGTTTTAAAAATTAACTAAATTCCAGCTATTAATATATAAATCATAATTATTTTAAACATTAATTAACTAAATGTCTCATATATGCAATAAAATTGGTGATTAAAGTTTAATCATTAATATAGTTATAATATAATATAATATATTTTTTAATACTAATTATTATGTAATCATAATGTTTTTCCCATTGTTTTTAATATTAATTATTAAGAGCCCAAAGTTGAGTAAAGTAAAATCCTAAACATGTTTTTAAAGTAAAAATTTATTGTATTACTAAGTAATTAAAGGACTCTTTTATAAAATAAAATAATAAGTAAATATTGAAGTTAATAGAACCGTAAAAAGAATTTTGGTTCAACAACACTAACTATTAATTATTTTTAATAGTTTATAATTTTTCATCTTAAAGTGTTTTAATAACAGTTAAATTCTAAATCTATACTAAAAATTAAAGACGAAAATCAAAAGATCAAGTTTTTTCTTATTATATATTTATATAGATTATATAAATTATTCTTGTTCAATTTAATTTAGTCGATCAGGCAACTGAAAAACAAGCATAACCCGGAGACTGGAGACATGGATCTCGAATGGAACCTTTTAATTATTGCTAAGCTAGATATGGACTATCCAAATTATCGGGCTCGTGTTTATTTTAAAATAAAGTGTATGACTTATTATCGGGCTCTTCTGATTCATGTTAAGGAGGCATTGAGTAATGCACAATTAAATAAATTAACAAATTAAAGATCAAAGGACCAGATTGTGATACGTGACACTAGAGATACATAAAAGTAGGTGTGTTAATCTGTAAAAAATCGAATCGATATCGAAAAAATTGAATCAGTATTAAACTAAAAATGTTGTTAAAACAAGAACCAGTACTGAATTATCGATTTTAGTATCGGTTCGGTATAAATTAAGTTCGATTTTCGGTTTATACCGATTGATAATATATATAATTATAGTTTATAAATAATAATTATGTATTAACTTATTTATAAATTATAATAATATATATAATTATATATATAATAATATATATAATTATTATATATATTATAATAATTAATATAAATTTAATATTATATTATTTTTTTCGGTTCTTTCGGTATACCGATTTTTACTGAAATTTAAAAATGTTCATACCACTATCGATGTCGAAAAGTATAAAAAATCAATACCGAAAAAATCGGTACCGACCGATTCGATAAAAAACCGAAAAAATCGAATTTTTTGAATACCCCTACATAAAAGACCTGCGGTTGTGATTTGATTTTATTCTGGCATAAATTCAATCTGGTCAAAACTCAACCTGATCTAGACCTGGATTGAACATGTCCAACCTGGAAGGTTAAAAAATCACTTTTTTATTACAAAAATCTGGCCTAGACCGGTTTGGTTTGGACCCGGCTTGATTCAATGCAATAAGATTAGCCTGGTTAGCTCCTTAACTTTAACTAGTTGGGCTACTTGTTACACTTTCTTTTCTGACCCAAGACGTTGGTTGCAAGTAAGTATTAAAAAAATTTACTACGGCTGCCAGGCCTAGGCGCCCAGCCCAAGCCAAGTCCCAACGGTTACATGTTGACACACATGTGACATGAGATGACATGACTCTTTTGAAATACATTACAACACTCCAAAACAAAACAAAAATCAAGCTGCAAAGCAACAACAACACAGTCTTTATCAATGCACATGGGACCATGGGTTGGCCTGGCAGCATCGCAAGTAGGAGCCTGGTCCCTTGGATGGATGATGGATCAGACCAAAAGATTAAAAAAAAAACCCCTCTAAACTAAGGCCCCAACCACAAAACACATGCCAAAAGGCATAAGGCTCCCAAGTCTCAAGTCCCAACGGTTGATACCTGCATAATATTTAGTATTAAATTTTTATTTTTTCTTAAAAGGAAAAAAGTTGTCTAGATCGATTCACACCCACCTAGGCCTGGTCTACAAGACTTTGTAGATTGCCTGTTGGTGAGCCAATCCTGACATGACCTGACCTAATCAATGATCAAACTCAAGCCAAAAGAGATCGGGACAACTTGTTGAGTATCTCTACATGACATTCTATTTAAGTCACATAAATTTATGATAATCTTTTCAGTTGTAATTTTATGACTTGTAAGTTGTATAATTATAAATTTTTAATGGAAATCCTTATTAATTTTCATCATTTGGAATTTTAGGAAATCCCTTAATCTTAGACGTCGAACTTCACAGTTGCATGATCTTAAATATTTTATTTTATTCAGCATTAATACCAAAAATTACAAAAACATGATTTTTATGCTCACACAAATAAAACAATTTATCTATATTATAAAGCCTTAAGTGGAAGTTGGCGATTTTATGTCACGCTTGCCTTTTTTCTTTTTTCTTTTAAAATACTTTTTTGCCCCTATTAACTTTAAATATATTATTATTTTATTCTTTTTAATTTAATTTTCTTATCTTTCTATTTAATCTTTCAAATTTTATAAAATTTTAATTTTATTCAACATAATTTATACACACATCACGTGTGCCATGAAATGTTAGTATTTGTAATGTGTTTTAAACAACACTCGAGTTAAAATAACAAATCTTATATTTTTATATATCAAACATATCAAAAGGGAATTGACACATGCAAAAATTGAAATTTACTCCCTCATTTTTATTATGTAGGTCATTTTAGAAGTATTTTTTTTTTTTATAATAAAAGACGTTTTACATAAATTTAGGAGAAAAAAATCTAATCATTTCCTGTTTTATCCTTAAAGATAGAATAATTGAGAGAGAGAGAGAGAGAGATGAGGAGGAATAATTAATTAGTACATAAGTAATAATAAAATTTTAAATAAATGTTAATTATCTAATATTAGTATTAATAAGACTTTTTAATATATATGTTTATATCTTAAACGACTTATATAATAATAAAGTATTAAGTATTCATATGAGAGAAATATTCAATTTTAATTATAGAAATATCAATTCCCCGTCAATGATAACACAAGTGTCTCCATGATTCCATCCTCACAATAAATATGAGCCAACAAATTGACGTAATGGGCTAATGCCGAATAGTCGTAAGATGGCAATCCTGGCATGGATTCATGTGCTCTACTCTTTTGTTTCCCGTTACTTTTTAAAGTCCGAATAATACAAATCAAAGCTTCAAAATAATCCCCCCTCCCTACAAAAGTAGTCTTATTTTTTTTTTTCAAATTCATAAATTTTTTTATTTATTTTTAATAATAATAATATAAAATAACACAATATTATAATATATGTCAAAATAATATTATAATTATACAATACTACTAAATTAATAATTTATTGCCTTAGGATTATACATAAGCCATGAGTACACAAATTGAAGGATTTGTATAAACATGCATACCGCAATTGGAATTATAATTAAATGTACAAAGTTTGATGGTCCTAAATAATAAGATTCGATTAGCATAAAATTAACTTTATGATAAGTTAAATAATAAATTAATATAATATTGACACGCAGAGAAAGAACACCCCAACCTACCCCACACAATTGAAAGAGAGAGCATTAGAGGGACACCGAAAATCATGTTGTGCAAACCTCCACCAAAGACTTATGTTTGAACCCAAGCTAAGGACCAAGTGCAAATATCTAGTGTCGACGCCGGGATTTTCGTCGTTTCGTTTTTTAATTATTAAAATACCCTTTCCAATTTTAGCCTTTAGATTAAGATGTGACTTTTGAAAAGGGTCGGCTTAGTGTCGACGGGGTTTTGAAATGTCGAATTTTTATGAGCCAATTGACCAGAGTCGCCAGTTGGTATATTTGAAATGGATGTACCAACTCATCCGAATTTTGTTTTCGTAATCGCTGGCTCATATGTGACTCCGAATTAATTGGTCCGCAAACCGAGATTCATAGAGTTCGGGGGCTTGCTTAAGCGAGGGGAAGGTGTTAGGCACCCCCCGACTTCCGTGAAACACGGTTACCGCAATCTCGATGTTTTCCTATCCTTTTAAATCTTAAAATGTGTGTGTGCGTGCGTGTGTGTGTGTGTGCCTAAATGGAGGCTTGTGTGTCCTTTTGCATAAAGTTGCTTTGATTTTATATGTCAAAATGTGTTTTGTCGGGAAAGCGTTTTAGACGTCTTTTGACCCACATGACGAGGCTTCGCTTTTTTATAAGAAAGATTGATTTTAATTTCGAAAACGATGAGGTTTTTTATTAGATGTCTTTTTAGAAAACAATAGTTTTTAAACTTCTGTCAAATAAGAATCGAGACTATACATTGCCCTCTAACAATAAATATAAATAAAATGAAGGCAACTTCTAGAACTCTTTAACCCTATGCACAAAGTTTAATGAAAACGTTTATTTATTTATTTTTTTCGAAAACATCTTTTATGACATTTCAAACCAAATATAGCATTTTCGTCACGCAAGGATCAAAATTTCGCAAAAACTCTTTACTTTTTAAACCTCGTGTATCTAATATCCTATTTTGATCACTTTTACAAAATCTTCATTATTTGTCTTATTTAAAAATCATTTTTGTGTCGTAAATTAAAACAAGCACCCACAACGTGTCGGGGCTATCCACGGGCATGTAAGCCATCAAGACAACCCCAAACACCCACAATCACATATTTTATTATTATTACGGGGCCTTAACCCGAACACGACTTCGTATCGCTTTAAGGCCGGATATTACAAAATACACATCCATGGACCCTATACCATGATTACATACACCAAAATGTCCATCATCGGGATTTGACCACGAGGATCTCCTCCCTAGGCTCACATTCACCCAAATCATGGCACAACCAACCCTAAACCAAATCTAACGAGATTTAACATTGCTATCACATTACATAACCCAAATATCACAACTTAATCACTACAAACTAACCATTACCACAACGAACGAGATATCACCGTACGGATGTCATCGGGGCATTAGGAGGAGTTACTTTCCGATGGAAACCTCGCTAACAACCCCTAATCCACGGATCCTTTATCAACATAACAACATATTACATCACATAACCCAAAACATAAGCTATATTAACAATACAAGCAATAGAATATCAAAAAGACAATCTTTTCACCTTGCAAAACGCGGATTCAAGCTTCTTATACCGCAAAATGGATTACACCACAAGATTGCTAAACTAAATAGCACAACAATATGGATCTAATGCTTGAATCTAGCCCAAAATCGGACTCTCTCCCGCGATCTCTCTCTCTCTCTCCTTTCCTTTCTTTTTCTCTTTTTTTCTTTCTTCCTCTGGTCTCGGGTGGAAAAATGGCCGCATATAGGCTTCAGCAGGCAGCCGCAGATGCATCTGCGGCTGGGCCTGCTGTGGCCGTCCCAGCCGTCGCCTCGGCTGCCGCGTGCCGTTCTCGAGCCTCGTGCCTGTCACCTCTGTCGGTGGCAGCGGTTGCATTCGCGGCCGTCCGGCTTGCTTTTTCGATTTTCGTGTCACGCGGTCTTAATTCGCCAATTTCTGCGATATTATTTTGGAAGACTGTATTTTTGCAGTCCGAAAATCCCTGGGAAACGATGCCATATTGTTCTGGGAGGCCAGTTTGGAGGGCCGCGACTTGATACCGAATTTGATAATTGTGCTTGGCTCCCAGGGGGCGCTGCCCCCTTTCCACCCCCGCCAGCTCACCGGCGAGCTGGGCAGCCGCTCGCTTACCGGGGAGCGAGACCCCCGAACATCGTAAGCGGAGTGGCCATTAGTCGTCTTTTGTGGTCGGCTCAGGTTTTTCTGGATCAACTGTTCGCCCTGCCCCAAGTGACCGGATGCTCGTTGTCCGTTGCGGCGGCTTTAACCGTAAATCGCTGGGGTGACTTTGTGTTGGGGTCCACCTTTCTTTCCGCATGTCGGGTCAAATGACGATTTTGCCCTCCTGCCAGGGTTAGTAGAGAAGTGCAAAATTTTGGTGTCTACATCTAGGCAATACATTACTATAACTCTAGATATAGTCATAATAAATAAATACTCCGTTTTAAATTATAAGTTTTGTATTGACTCTTTAAAATTAATTTGGAAAATTTTAAATTTAAATTTAATAAAAATTAATTTATTTTTGTCAAAACGATTATAAATATTATAAACTATAAAAAATATATTATTAATTATGAGATTTATTGTTTTTAAACTTAAATAAATTATGTTAATTTTATATTTAAAAATATTTTGAATTGACTTTTAAAAAAACATTGATATTAATATTATATTTGAAATGGAGAGAAAATAATCTCACTGTTCTTTTTATCTATCTTTTTAGAAAATGAAATTTATTTATTTTTATATGTAATTTATAGATTTAAAGTAAATATTAATGACTTGATTTTCCAAATTATCCCTGCGTGAAATATTAATTAGTTTCTCATTCATCTTTTAATAAATTTTAGAAAGGTAATGTCGATATTTTATATCTGATTAGATCAATCAGACAAAAGTGTAAATTATATTTCTTAATTTTTGTATTTTTTTTAAAACATTAATTAAAAATGGGCAGATGGAGTATTATTAGATACATAAATATGGATGACATGTAAGTCAGATGTTTTTGATTGAATGGGTGACTTTTTTCTAATATTTTTTTATGAGTTTATTAAAAAAGAATCATTGAAAACCCAAGTTCGATACTAACAACATTAACTATTATAAATGTCCTAATATCAAATTCATATCACCTGGTCCCCTTTTCTTAAATTGGTGACAAAAAGGAGAGAACCCTAATTCTAAGGCAATTCCAAACTAGTTTGGGACGCAATAAGTGACTTGCAACTTCCTTTGGTACATATTTTGTGTGTAAGGTTACATCAAAGCATTAATAGCATGCATGGCCCGTTGATTAAGATTTTGGCTCAAGTTTTTTTGTTATTGTATATTTTTTTTTTGCTTATTAAATTGAAGTTAAATGGTTTATTTCTTACATGTGGTAAAAATAACTATGTTAACTGATATCTTGTTTTGTTAGTCAGAAATGATGGTGCAGTTTAAAGCACTATTTGTATTCACATCCTTAGGTTTCTAAACTCAACAACAATATAATCGTCTAATAGTAAGTGGGTCGTTTACATCACTCAAAGCTTGAGTCTGATTCTTATACACACTAAATAGTTAGTGAGTGATAAATTCTTCAATTTTAAACTCGATAAGTGCACTGGGGGTTTATGTTAAAGAAAAAAAATAAGAAGATTATTATATTGAATGATCTGTCTAAATAACTTTTAAATTTAAAGTATAAAAACAGACACATACAACATATTGTGCATTCGACAAAGAATATGTTGCGTAGTAGGATGATGCATATATATATTGAGAGTAAGCAATCGAATATGTATATATATATATATATATATATATATATATATATATACATTGAAGATTAAATACACCAACATAATATTAAGGCCGGTGAATTTCAAATCAAAAATAAAATTAAACATATTCCAACATAATTCAAGCAATAATAATGAATAAGTCAATTCTAAAGAGTTTATAAGTTGCTATATTAAAGTATTATTAGTTATATTAAGTATCCACCTGTATAGCTTGTGGGGAAAATACTTTAATTAAGAGTAAGACATGCAACAGCTGTGAAGAATTGTCCAATTTTGACGGTTTACTTTTATAAGAGAAAGAGACAACATGAGTGTAAATGGACATGGAAAATTAGATATTAGTTTGAGATATTAGTTAAGGAGATGAAGTAGCGGTGTACGCAAGTTCAAAGTTCAAACAAGGAGGGAGAACTGCCATTGGTGGTGATTGGGGCGGAAGTTCTGTTGGTGGTGGGTTAATTTGGAGGATGGAAAAATTGTTTGTCGTGGTTAATTAAGATTTTTCTCTCTCCCTATTACAGTAGCTAAGTTATTTGGAAGGACAACTCCCAAAATAGAGAAATTATTCGATAGTCTTGGATATCATTACGTCGTGTTTCAAGTTATTAACATGCTGTTATTTTAATACGTACAATATATCTTTTTACTGTACATACTAAAATGACAGTATGTGAGTGATCTTAAGACGTAGTCATCTCTCAAGATTATAGAATAATTTTTTCTCAAAATAAGTGTGTGGCGTGTTGTGTTATTTCCGTTAAAAATTGAAAATTCTGTCTAAATTTACTAAGATTAAAGAAATAAAAAAAAAAGATGAAAAAAATTATTTAAGGATCAAACGTAAAAGTGACGATAAACTCGTAGACGTCGGAAGAAATTATTCCTAAAATATTTTAATAAGGTGTCAGGATATTAACCGAGTCATTTATACACTGGCGTGTATCTAAATTTAAGTAACCAAAGTATTTTAATTCTACCATTGCCTGACGAAGATATTTAACCCAAAGAAGTTTAATGCAACGATAAACCATAATTGTGGGACCCAATATTAAATTCTCCCCGCCCTTCTATCCCCAGCCAATCCCCCATTCCCCACTCTCTAGCTGCCACCCATATATCACAATTTGCAAAACCCTCTCCCTCTGTCTTTCACACACACACAATCACACACACAAAAGGTGAACAGGGTAGCATTCAAATTCACAAGTTGTTTGGTGAGAAAACTTAATTTTACTCATTATTCATCATTCATATCAAATTTATGTGTATACATATCATGTACATGAGCTTCTTCCTCTTTATCTAATTCTCCCTCTCTTTTTTTAGTTGAAGATTTTTATTGGGGAAAATCTATATATGGAAATTGAGGTGACTGGTGGTAGTGGTGGCGGTGGTTCAGATGTTGAGAAGGGGGCGGCGGCTTACGGCGGATATGAGGGCGGAGCGTACTTGGTTTGGGAAGATCTCACGGTGGTGCTGCCTAATTTTGGGCATGGACCTACCAGGAGATTGCTTCATGGACTCAACGGATATGCTGAGCCTGGTAGAATCATGGCTATTATGGGTCCTTCTGGGTCTGGAAAATCCACCCTTCTTGATGCCTTAGCAGGTCTCTCTCAATTTATACTCTCTTGTCCAAAAATGAGAGTCTTATTATGATTTGTTCATGGAGTAAAATACAAGCCACTGTAATAACACTCACCTTCCCTCTAAATTTTTAACTAACAGTCACTATCTTTGCAAGTTTTTAGGGTCGACTAAATAGATAGAGTTAATTTACCCTCGTATGTTATCAAATTTTAATTCATGAATAACATATATATTTTTAATTATCCTTTTTTAAAACAATATATTTTTAATTATACTTTTTTAAAACAATATCTTTTAGTTATAGTTTTATTTGTAATTGAGATTATCTCATTCAAATTGTTGATAACTTGTAAGAAAAAAATAATTAGTTTAATTAACACATTTTTGGATAAGTGACATACATATTAAGAATTTTAAATTAAATTATTAATGGAGTTGTTTTAATTAGAGTGATTGAGTATGTTAATAGGTTAGTTTTGGTGTTTAACTACAAAAATTATTATTTGAAGTTTCATATTATGATTTTTATATGTTAAATTTTCTTGAGTATATGTCAAAATTTGGGATGTTTATGATTTTGATTTCATTTTTTAGTATACAGTTGGTGTTGTTTTTGTGCAATGTTGAAAAAGAAAATATAATAATATTTATTATTACCTCTATCTTGTAAAAAGATTTTTCTTTTAATATATTTTTTCTTTTTTTGAGTAACAACATTTGTCATTTTTACTGTAAATAATTATGCTCAAGTGTGACTTATGTTTAAGTTTAATACTTGAGAAAAATAATTAACATTATTTTTAATACTTTTTTATATGAATAATAATATTCGTTCTGTAATAATAAGTTTGTTTTATGTAAATTTTAATATTTGTGAAAAATAATTATAATTTTTTTTTGCGTTAATTTGTACTTTTTATGGGTATTAAAATTTTACTTTTTAATTACAAAAAAATATATTTGAATTTATATTACGTATATCTTAATCTTTGATGAATTTAATTAGCAAAAAGTGTATGACTTTACTACAAAATGAATATTTGTTATTTTTTGACATTTATGTTATTTATTACAGATGTTCATAATTTAATTAATTAGATCAAGCTATGTGAAAATTATAATATAAAAATTTATATTTAGTGGATACATTAGACATTATAATTTGAAGGGTGTATTGGACATTATATTAAAAATATTTTTGAATATTAGTTGGTTAACCACACTAGCGGTAATGAATATTACATATTATAGAGTAGAGGGGTACTGACTGTTACTTGAAACACTAGAAGGGTGGTTAATGTTAGGAAACCGATATTTTCACACTATTTTTTTATAGTTCCACACGGTGAATCCCACAACACTTTTGTGGGGTCCACCGTGTGAAACTATCAAAAAATAGTGTGAAAATATCAGTTTCCTAATGTTATTATGATTATCTACAGAGGGTGTCGGTGTATTTTTCTCTTCATTTTGTGTGGAAATATAAAGGATCACTTAAAAGACACATTAATTTAGACATTATTTTTCTTGATAATATAATTCAATATGATTTTAGGACTAAAATTTGTAATGGGATATATATATATATATATATATATATATATATATATTTTCATTTTTGAATAGAATAATATTTTAGTGAGTATGCTTAAGCAAAAGTCCAAGTGGTTGAATAAGACTCTCATTTTGGGACATATATAGATTCTAGTTTGTATGTGTTACATATGTAGCTAATAAATTTTAAGGTGATTATGCAAGAATTGAGAGCTACAAGATTGATTTGTTTAATAAAAAGCAGGTGGACTTTAGATCCAATCAAATAGGTACAAAATTGGAAAAGAATACAAGTCTATATGTAAGTTTTAATGGTTGTCATGGTATACAAGTATAATTAGGCAAATTAATTTAAGAAGTGAAAGGTTAAGTTATCTTTGTAGTGGTTTCTACAATTCTTGCTATGTCCGAAGAATAAAAGTAGGCTCACCCTATGAATAACCCGGAAGTTGCTCCGGATGCAACTTTTTTTTTTATAGCAAATCTATAACAAAAGTTGCAAAAAAAAGTTGCAAGTGAGGTATTGTATAAAAATGTTTTTGACCCAATATGCAACTTTTTTCGATAAGACTCTGTACTCTATAGCAAAAAGTTGCATCCGGGCAATTCCTGGGATATTTATTTGCTGCCCCTAATTTTATCCATTCTGGAATAGAATATCTTCTCATCCAAATGGCCATTAATTAGGTACTCTGTGCCATAAATGGAAATTTGTCCTTTATGCTGAGAGTGACTTTTGGTTGCTGGAGTATAGAAACCATTTCTGGAATAAGAGCCTTTTTTAGGTTGAGTCAAAGAATAGCATGTTGCTGTCCTTAAACATTGTTTTCCCCCTTTGGAAGATTATATTCCTTGGGAAAAGAAAATTTAACAGTTCAGTTTTCTTAAAAATTGTATCTTTGTGCTTGGTTAGAGATGTCTCAAGTAACTGGAATAGAATTCCAGATAGATTAGGTGCCCTAAACTAGAACTACTCTATCACGGTGCCCTAAACTAGAACTACTCTGTCCCGGTTTATATCTCAGTTCTTTTTTAGTGAGCTGCACGTTACAATGGCATTTAAATCATACTGCGTATCTGTTAACCTGGAATGTTTAGGCCTTTGAGGCCTTGAAAATATCTAAAAGTCGTGGTCTAGTGAATTTTGTAATCTTTTTTTGTTCATAATTTTTTTTGGCTAAATTATGTAAGCTCCTGGATGGGAGCTGTTGACGTCAGATTTTGGACTTGGGCCGAAATCACCGGGTCGGCCGGCCCAAAACGCGCCACCAATGAAGAGCCCAAAATGTGCTGGAATTAAAGATATTTGATCAAGTAAATACTGAAAATAATAACACAATAATTTACGTGGAAACCCAAAACGGGAAAAACCACAGGTGATACGCCAGAAATCCACTAGAACGATATTGAAGGTGTTACAATACAACGATCTGCAATGAGACAACAATATTTCTTCATACACGTAGGGTATATGTCTACCCTCCGATATACACCGACGTGTATATATGGTGCTTGTTGTACCCGCTGTATGATACTATAACTGTGTATACTGGTGTGTGCCGGAATATGATCCTCCTGGAGTATTCCGGTCTACTGCCCGGTGTGTAAATGGAGAAGATCCTTTATTCTCTCTCCTTGTGTTGCTTCTTAGAAGTTCTGATGATAGCCCCCCCCTTTTCTTCTGACCGCCTCTTTTTTTATCTAACACTAAATTACTGGGAAGATATCATGGTGATGTCCCACTGCCCCAAAAATCTTCCTGATAAGTCTTGTCCTCCTTTTCCCAATAACTTGACTCTGTAGGATATTTAGATGGTGAGTCATCACCTACCCCCCATATGTGCACTAATGAATGTATGTAGGAATATATCATACATTCACCTAACCCTGATTTCACGAATATTTAAATGATGAGTCACGGTTCAAATATCTAATCCCAACAGCCCCCCACTCTCCTGTTATAAAAAATTTATAATAGGAGAGTAATGCAAAAAGTAAATTTGAAACACCAAATATAACTGTTATGCCGCTGAGTCGCACCCAATTTACTTTTTGCATTACTCTCCTATTATAAATTTTTTATAACAGGAGAGTGGGGGGCTGTTGGGATTAGATATTTGAACCGTGACTCATCATTTAAATATTCGTGAAATCAGGGTTAGGTGAATGTATGATACATTCCTACATACATTCATTAGTGCACACATGGGGGTAGGTGATGACTCACCATCTAAATATCCTACAGAGTTAAGTTATTGGGAAAAGGAGGACAAGACTTATCAGGAAGATTTTTGGGGCAGTGGGACATCACCATGATATCTTCCCAGTAATTTAGTGTTAGATAAAGAAGGAGGCGGTCAGAAGGAGGAGGGGGGGCTATCATCAGAACTTCTAAGAAGCAACATAAGGAGAGAGAATAAAGGATCTTCTCCATTTACACACCGGGCAGTAGACCGGAATACTCCAGGGGGATCATATTCCGGCACACACCAGTATACACAGTTATAGTATCATACAGCGGGTACAACAAACACCATTTATACACGTCGGTGTATATCGAAGGGTAGACATATACACCACGCGTATGAAGAGAGATTGTTATCTCGTTACCAATCGTTGTATTGTAACACTTTCAATATTATTCTAGTGGATTTCTGGCGTATCACCCGTGGTTTTTCCCGATTTGGGTTTCCACGTAATTATTGTGTTATTATTTTCAGTATTTACTTGATCAAACATCTTTCATTCCAGCATGTTTTAGGCTCTCCATTGATGACGCGTTTTGGGTTGCCCGACTCGGTGATTTCGGCCCACGTCCAAAATTTGACGTCAACAGGAGCCTAGCCTGTAAGACCCTGAATTTTATGAAATACAAAATTTAATTTTTCTTCATATAGATATTTTTTAAACAGTAAGTGGTTAAATCGATAAAGTTAAAAGTTAAGGATGTTATGTGCAAATTTTATTTTGTCGGACAATATTCGCTTTGTCGGGGAATATTCGTTTGGTCGGGGAATATTCGTTTGGTCCGACGGCGCCGAAATAACAAATTATTGGTGGACCCCACAACGGAATATTTGTCGGATATAGAAAACGACAGAAATAACCTTTTTAAATAAAAATAGTCAACGGAACTGTTAAAATACCGGTGATAAAAGAATAGTAGCATACGGTAGTTATTGGTATTTTCTGTAGCACTCGGTACTCTACAGTAACACACGGTATTGCATAGTGTCTCATATTTTTGGTCTGATAATTGACACCGTAACTGTTACGCATCATTTCATCGATAATTGTCACTGCATAATATTTTATATTATCAATTCAATAATTGTTGTTACACAGTATTTTGCATTATTGATTTAATAATTGTCATTACACTGTATTTTATATCATTGAGTCAATAATTGTTGTTGCACTGTTTTTAAAATTATTGAACCTAATAATTGTCACAGTAACATATGCACAGTAATTCACATTATTGAATCAATAATTGTCATTACACAGTAACGTATGCTTTATTTTACATTATTGTTATCTCTATTATGATGTTATTTAAACAGTTGTATTTCATTAATTTATTGACTTGATATCTAAGAACTAACTATACTGTATTTATAATAATTAGTCATAATAAGTGAATTGATAAAGTTATTTGTTTATAATATAAAGTTAGGTGATTATTAGGTGATATGAAATGAATGGTGTAGATTAAAGTGTGAATTATTGTTGAATAATTGAATTGATTTGTTTATAATATAAAGTTAGGTGATTATTAGGTGATATGAAATGAATGGTGTAGATTAAAGTGTGAATTATTGTTGAATAATTAAATTGATTTGTTTATAATATAAAGTTAGGTGATTATTAGGTGATATGAAATGAATGGTGTAGATTAAAGATAATATAATATTTGAAATGGATGGTGTAGATTAAAAGATGATCTTTAAATGAATGGTTTAGATTAAATGAATGATAAGATTTTTGGCTATAAATAGAAGCCTTAACTTAAGGATTTTTCATAAACTTCCTTACTTGCTCTTTCTTTCTCTCTCTAAATACTTCTTGTGAAAGTTCTCTCTAAGTGTGCTTAAGTCATCTTGAGTATTTGTGAAGATCTATAAGTATACGTGTACTGTTCAAGTTAATCAACCTCATTTAAATCAATATCCAGTCACGTGTTACGGTAAGGGATACCATCTTTTTCATCTTCCATTATTCAAACGTACTATGGTAAGGGATTATCATTATTTGATTCTCGATAATAATATTGTTTCTTCCTTACTCATAAGACGTGCCTTTTATTTCCATGTATTAAATTGTGGGAATAACCTTACGGAGCGGATTGCCGCCTGTTGGTGAATAACCTTCCGTATTCATTCATTATTAATCTCTGAGAATAACCTTACGGAGCGAATTGCCGCCTGTTTGGTGAATAACTCTTTGTACTCAAATTCTATTAAATTGTGGGAATAACCTTACGGAGCGGATTGCCGCCTGTTGGTGAATAACCTTTCGTATTCATTCATTATTAATCTCTGAGAATAACCTTACGGAGCGGATTGCCGCCTGTTTGGTGAATAACTCTTTGTACTCAAATTCTATTAAATTGTGGGAATAACCTTACGGAGCGGTTTGCCGCCTGTTGGTGAATAACCCTTTGTATTAATTTCCTTCACCTTTTGTTAATCAAACCTGCTACGGTAAGGGATATTATTTTCTTTCATACTCCTAAATCGAAATTTATTATGGAACTATTGCTTCTATAATTCCTGAAAATATTATATGTTCCAAATAGTTGAACTTCATTATTTCAACTGAACCTTCCTATTTACGTGAACCTTTCTATTGAATTGTAACCGTTATTCTGAACTGTGGATCTTGAATTTCACTCCACATCATGTTGACAATTTGGACATTATTTGAATCTGTACAAAGTAAACTTCCGATACTTATTGTTATCCTATTTCTTCTGTTCATCATTTATATCATTCTAATCATCCAAAAATCAAGCTGTTGTGAATATCTGTGGCCGGGGGCACAGATGTGATATATTTGTTGAACAGATGATAGGTTAAAGGCGATATAATAGGTTAAAGGCGATACATCTGTTCGGTGTCTTTTATGGCACGTGGTGAATGTTCTCTTTGGCCCGTAGTGCAAAGATGAACTGTTGTTTGGTATGATTATGACCAAAGGCTGAATCTGGTATAATCATGACCGTTGGTGTTATATTGAATGTCTTTGGCCCGTAGTGCAAAGATGAACTGTTGATGTGCATGATTATGATCAGGAACTGTGAATTTGTATTATCTTGACTAATGATATTTCAGATGATAAAAGTTGATGATGTTTTTCCTAAAAAGAGAACCGAGTGGACATTATAGTCTGCATTATTCTTCTAATAGATTACTCATTCCGCTGCTATTATTGATCTGAACGTTGTTTAAGAATTTAACTGCAGTTTTTGATATAAACCTTGTAGTCTATTGTATTCTATCAAGAACTCAACTGTTGAAGACTAATGATAATTTATTTGTCATTATCTTAGTCATGATATTCTTTACTGGGCTATTTGAGCTCACCCTTTCTTTTGTTCCATTGTTTTTCAACAGGAGATGAAAACATAACAGGGTCTAGCCGGGGAATGGAGTGAGGGTCCGAGGAATAGTTATCATAGTCTTCACGTTTTGTAAAATAGTGTGGCAATAATAGTGAAGACTTAGTTGTGTATTATTATACACTGTATTGTTGTACGTTGTGCTTTGTTGTAATAATTTTGTTGTAGTATTTTGACGACTCAAATTTGGGCTGTGTGGGCCCAAATTTGGGGGCGTCACAGTTGGTATCAGAGCTTAGGGATATGGTCTTTAATGGCGATCTGGGGTAGAACTAGGAGGGGAGAGACGAATAGAATCAGTCACTAGTGTGTCCTACCTAAAATAGATTTTATTATCTAATGAGTCGATTTGAATGTAGGAACATGAAGTGATGAGTCAGTTTATTTGAACTAACATTTATTTTGTGACCACAGTTTAGTATGGCATCTGGAAATCAAGAGGTTAACTATGGAATGCCTGAAGCAAATGTAGCCGAGAATCAAGAGGCCCCAAACAATCCTCCTGCCAACTCAGGAAATAATGTTCCTGATAACATGATGAACGATGGATTCTTTAGGAATTTCATGCAGTTCATACAGAATCAAGGAAGAGGAAATCCAGTCAATAATAACGGTAGAAACGCTGGCAATTTGAGGATGGTCACTGTTAAGCAATTTAAAGAATTAGGACCACCTGAATTCCACGGGAAGCCTGACCCACTCAAAGCGGAGGCATGGCTGAAGCAGACGACAAAAATACTTGATGTCTTACAATGCGCTGATGATCAGAAGGTGCCATTTGCCACTTTTATGTTACGAGGTGAGGCAGACCATTGGTGGGAAGCGGTAAAACGTATTCAACCTTCAGCACTCGAAATGTCTTGGACAGAATTCGAAGAACTGTTTAACGAGAAGTACTTCCCAGAAAGCATCCGCCATATGAAGGAAGTGGAATTCATTAAGCTGGAGCAGGGAAACATGACAGTCTCCCAATATGAAGCTAAGTTTGCCGAGTTATCTCGCTTTGCCACCCATCTTGTGGATGACGAAGCACGAATGAGTCGGATGTTCCTAAGAGATTTGAGATTCAAAATTCGTCAACAACTTAGCTCTCATAAATTTAGTTTGTATTCAGATGTTGTAGATAGGGCTCAAAGGGTGGAGCAAACAGATGAAACATTGCAGCCAAGAGTTAATGATCAGCATAGAGAAAGGAGTGACAACAACCACAGGAACGAGAACCATCGAGGAGGTAACCAACACTTCGGTGGTAATTCCATACCAAATAACAGAAGAGGAGAATCTAGTGGGAACAATTTCAAAAGAAAGAGATTCCATAATAATTATGGAAGGGCACCAGCACCAGTACCAACACCAGCACCGACCCCAGTTTCAAGGGGAGAAGATCGACCACCAGTGAGATGCTATAGGTGTGGTCAGGAAGGTCACATCAGCCCAAACTGTACTCTGCAGTCTAAAAAGTGCTACAGTTGTGGGAAAGAGGGTCATCTTGCGCGGTTTTGTCCTGCCACAAAATCAAGTCCAGCTGCAATGATGATACCAAAAGCTAGCGCGGATAAAGGAAAATCTGTAGTTCAAGGGAGAGCTTTTGTTGTGACATCCCAAATGGCGCGAAACTCGAATGAGGTGATAACCGGTAAGCTATTCATAAATTCTCGTGAAGTCTACGCTTTGTTAGATACTGGCTCTACCCATTCTTTTATCTCACCTGCATGTGCTCAGCGTTTAAACTTAACTCCTGAAAACTTGGACTTTGACTTATCAGTTGAAACCCCATTAGGAGAAATGACCATTACATCTACTGTCTATAAATCTTGCCTAGTTCAAATCAACAACCTCACATTATCTGTTGACCTTATTTCTTTGGAGATGCATGAATTTGATGTGATTTTAGGAATTGATTGGTTGACTACCCATCATGCTAAAATTGATTATTTTCATAAGATTATTAGTTTTCATATTCCTAATCAACCTGTCATGCAAATTCAAGCAACTAAACCATTGAAATCTATAACTGTTATTTCTAGCCATAAAGCCATTCGTTTATTGAAAAACGGATGTCAAGCCTTTTTAGCTCATGTCACTGATTTGAACAAAAATACGTCAAACTTGAATGATATTCCCATTGTTAATGAGTTTCCTGACGTTTTTCCTGAAGAACTTCCTGGCTTACCCCCAAACCGTGAAATTGATTTTTATATTGATCTTGAACCCGGTACCAAGCCCATTTCCAAAGCTCCCTACCGAATGGCTCCCATTGAACTTCAAGAGTTAAAAGTCCAACTACAGGAATTGTTGGATACCGGTTTCATTCGTCCGAGTGCATCACCTTGGGGTGCTCCTGTTCTATTTGTGAAGAAGAAAGACGGGAGTATGAGATTGTGCATTGACTACCGAGAATTGAACCATGTCACCATCAAGAACAGGTACCCGTTACCTCGGATTGATGACATGTTTGATCAATTGCAAGGCGCTCAACATTTCTCAAAGATTGATCTCCGTTCTGGATATCATCAGTTAAAGGTTAAAGCTGAGGACATTCCAAAGACTGCTTTCAGAACTCGTTATGGGCATTATGAGTTCTTAGTCATGCCTTTTGGACTAACTAATGCTCCTGCAGCTTTCATGGACATGATGAACCGGATATTCAAGGAACATTTGGATCATTTTGTGGTTGTCTTTATTGATGACATCCTCATATACTCCAAGAGTCGCGAGGATCATGAACAACACCTGAGATTGATACTACAAAAGCTCCGTGAAAACAAATTATATGCCAAGTTGAAGAAATGTGAGTTCTGGCTTGAGGAGGTCGCGTTTCTTGGGCATGTGATTTCTAGTCAAGGAATATCAGTCGATCCTGCGAAGATTGAAACGGTACTAAATTGGGAACAACCCAAAACAGTAACCGATTCCGAAGTTTTCTGGGTCTAGCTGGTTATTATCGGAGATTCGTAGAAGGATTTTCTCGAATCGCCACTCCATTAACGCAGCTTACTCGGAAAAGCACAAAATTCATATGGAGCGAGGAATGCGAGAAAAGTTTCCAAGAACTCAAGAAGAGACTGGTTTCAGCTCCTGTTCTGACCATACCATCAGGATCAGGAGAATTTGTTATCTACAGCGATGCTTCTGGCAAAGGTCTAGGCTGTGTCCTTATGCAACATGGAAAGGTTATAGCCTACGCCTCTCGACAACTCAAAGATTATGAGAAAAATTATCCTACTCATGATCTAGAGTTGGCAGCAGTCGTTTTCGCGTTGAAGATCTGGAGACACTACTTGTACGGAGAAAAAGTGGATATCTATACGGATCATAAAAGTCTCAAGTATTTCTTCACCCAGAAGGAACTCAACATGCGACAACGACGTTGGCTTGAGCTGTTAAAGGATTATGACCACACAATCCAGTATCACCCGGGAAAGGCGAACGTTGTAGCTGACGCTTTGAGCAGAAAATCTTATGCAAGTACAAGTGCACTACTGACAACACAAAAGTGTATTTTGTACGACTTGCAAAAGATGGAGATAGAGCTAAAGACACCAGGGACCCACTCGAAGATTGCTCACGTGCGAGTAGAACCAACTTTAATCGATAAAATTAAAGCTGCTCAAGCTACCGATCCGGAACTGATAAACATGATAAAGAAAGTACAAGAAGGTGCCATTCCCGAAGCAAGAATCGACGAGAAAGGAATACTTCGAGTCAACTCTCGACTCTGTGTTCCTAACGATCCTGAATTAAAGCATAAAATCATGATGGAGGCACACAACACGCCGTTTGCAATCCACCCAGGAGGTACCAAGATGTATCGAGATCTTCGACATACATTTTGGTGGAACAATATGAAAAGAGAGATTGCGGAGTTTATCTCAAGGTGCCTAACTTGTCAACGTGTCAAGGCAGAACATCAAGTTCCTAAAGGTCCATTACAATCACTTGAAGTTCCCGAATGGAAGTGGGAACACATCAATATGGACTTCGTGACGGGTCTTCCAAAAGTTTCTCAAGGCTTAGATGCAATTTGGGTGATCGTAGATAGATTGACCAAATCTGCTCATTTCTTGCCTATACGAGAAAACTTTTCACTTGAACGTCTTGCCGGTATGTACATAAATGAGATCGTGAGATTGCATGGCATGCCAGTTTCCATAGTTTCTGATCGAGATCCTAGATTCACTTCACGCTTTTGGATCAGTCTACAAAAAGCTATGGGCACTGAACTACGTTTTAGTTCTGCATATCATCCTCAAACGGACGGACAATCGGAAAGGACGATCCAGACCCTCGAAGATCTTTTGAGACTTTGTGTATTAGACTTCAAAGGAAGTTGGGATAAGTACTTGCCGTTGGTGGAATTTTCTTACAACAACAGTTACCAAGCAAGCATAGGCATGGCTCCATTCGAGGCATTGTATGGAAGGAAGTGTCGCTCTCCAATATGTTGGAATGAGGTAGGAGAAGCAAAATTGTTGGGACCCGAGTTGGTACGCTTGACGACCGAAAAGATCCAAATGATCCGACAATGAATACAGACCGCACAAGAACGACAAAAGAGTTATGCTGATCTTCATCGGAGAGACGAAAGTTTCAACGTCGGAGATCATGTATTCTTACGTGTTTCTCCATGGAAAGGGGTTACGAGATTCGGAAAGAGAGGAAAGCTTAATCCTCGATTTATTGGCCCATTTGAAATCCTAGATCGAATAGGAACCGTAGCCTACAGACTAGCCCTACCACCAAGTATGTCTCGCATCCATAACGTTTTTCACATATCTATGTTACGTAAATATGTGAAGGACCCAAACCACGTCATTGAGTAAGAAGCAGACGTTATAGCAGAGGATTTAACATACGAGGAGGTACCTGTTAAGATCCTGGATAAGAAGGAGCAGATCCTACGCTCAAAGGTTATACCTCAAGTTAAGGTTTTATGGAGGAACCAAGATACTGAGGAAATGACCTGGGAGCTAGAATCTGAGATGAAATCTAAGTATCCTTACCTCTTCGATATGTCAGGTACGTCAATTTCGGGGACGAAATTTCATAAGGAGGGGAGGTTGTAAGACCCCGAATTTTATGAAATACAAAATTTAATTTTTCTTCATATAGATATTTTTTAAACAGTAAGTGGTTAAATCGATAAAGTTAAAAGTTAAGGATGTTATGTGCAAATTTTATTTTGTCGGACAATATTCGCTTTGTCGGGGAATATTCGTTTGGTCGGGGAATATTCGTTTGGTCCGACGGCGCCGAAATAACAAATTATTGGTGGACCCCACAACGGAATATTTGTCGGATATAGAAAACGACAGAAATAACCTTTTTAAATAAAAATAGTCAACGGAACTGTTAAAATACCGGTGATAAAAGAATAGTAGCATACGGTAGTTATTGGTATTTTCTGTAGCACTCGGTACTCTACAGTAACACACGGTATTGCATAGTGTCTCATATTTTTGGTCTGATAATTGACACCGTAACTGTTACGCATCATTTCATCGATAATTGTCACTGCATAATATTTTATATTATCAATTCAATAATTGTTGTTACACAGTATTTTGCATTATTGATTTAATAATTGTCATTACACTGTATTTTATATCATTGAGTCAATAATTGTTGTTGCACTGTTTTTAAAATTATTGAACCTAATAATTGTCACAGTAACATATGCACAGTAATTCACATTATTGAATCAATAATTGTCATTACACAGTAACGTATGCTTTATTTTACATTATTGTTATCTCTATTATGATGTTATTTAAACAGTTGTATTTCATTAATTTATTGACTTGATATCTAAGAACTAACTATACTGTATTTATAACAATTAGTCATAATAATTGAATTGATAAAGTTATTTGTTTATAATATAAAGTTAGGTGATTATTAGGTGATATGAAATGAATGGTGTAGATTAAAGTGTGAATTATTGTTGAATAATTGAATTGATTTGTTTATAATATAAAGTTAGGTGATTATTAGGTGATATGAAATGAATGTTGTAGATTAAAGTGTGAATTATTGTTGAATAATTAAATTGATTTGTTTATAATATAAAGTTAGGTGATTATTAGGTGATATGAAATGAATGGTGTAGATTAAAGATAATATAATATTTGAAATGGATGGTGTAGATTAAAAGATGATCTTTAAATGAATGGTTTAGATTAAATGAATGATAAGATTTTTGGCTATAAATAGAAGTCTTAACTTAAGGATTTTTCATAAACTTCCTTACTTGTTCTTTCTTTCTCTCTCTAAATACTTATTGTGAAAGTTCTCTCTAAGTGTGCTTAAGTCATCTTGAGTATTTGTGAAAATCTATAAGTATACGTGTACTGTTCAAGTTAATCAACCTCATTTAAATCAATATCCAGTCACGTGTTACGGTAAGGGATACCATCTTTTTCATCTTCCATTATTCAAACGTACTATGGTAAGGGATTATCATTATTTGATTCTCGATAATAATATTGTTTCTTCCTTACTCATAAGACGTGCCTTTTATTTCCATGTATTAAATTGTGGGAATAACCTTACGGAGCGGATTGCCGCCTGTTGGTGAATAACCTTCCGTATTCATTCATTATTAATCTCTGAGAATAACCTTACGGAGCGAATTGCCGCCTGTTTGGTGAATAACTCTTTGTACTCAAATTCTATTAAATTGTGGGAATAACCTTACGGAGCGGATTGCCGCCTGTTGGTGAATAACCTTTCGTATTCATTCATTATTAATCTCTGAGAATAACCTTACGGAGCGGATTGCCGCCTGTTTGGTGAATAACTCTTTGTACTCAAATTCTATTAAATTGTGGGAATAACCTTACGGAGCGGTTTGCCGCCTGTTGGTGAATAACCCTTTGTATTAATTTCCTTCACCTTTTGTTAATCAAACCTGCTACGGTAAGGGATATTATTTTCTTTCATACTCCTAAATCGAAATTTATTATGGAACTATTGCTTCTATAATTCCTGAAAATATTATATGTTCCATAATAGTTGAACTTCATTATTTCAACTGAACCTTCCTATTTACGTGAACCTTTCTATTGAATTGTAACCGTTATTCTGAACTGTGGATCTTGAATTTCACTCCACATCATGTTGACAATTTGGACATTATTTGAATCTGTACAAAGTAAACTTCCGATACTTATTGTTATCCTATTTCTTCTGTTCATCATTTATATCATTCTAATCATCCAAAAATCAAGCTGTTGTGAATATCTGTGGCCGGGGGCACAGATGTGATATATTTGTTGAACAGATGATAGGTTAAAGGCGATATAATAGGTTAAAGGCGATACATCTGTTCGGTGTCTTTTATGGCACGTGGTGAATGTTCTCTTTGGCCCGTAGTGCAAAGATGAACTGTTGTTTGGTATGATTATGACCAAAGGCTGAATCTGGTATAATCATGACCGTTGGTGTTATATTGAATGTCTTTGGCCCGTAGTGCAAAGATGAACTGTTGATGTGCATGATTATGATCAGGAACTGTGAATTTGTATTATCTTGACTAATGATATTTCAGATGATAAAAGTTGATGATGTTTTTCCTAAAAAGAGAACCGAGTGGACATTATAGTCTGCATTATTCTTCTAATAGATTACTCATTCCGCTGCTATTATTGATCTGAACGTTGTTTAAGAATTTAACTGCAGTTTTTGATATAAACCTTGTAGTCTATTGTATTCTATCAAGAACTCAACTGTTGAAGACTAATGATAATTTATTTGTCATTATCTTAGTCATGATATTCTTTACTGGGCTATTTGAGCTCACCCTTTCTTTTGTTCCATTGTTTTTCAACAGGAGATGAAAACATAACAGGGTCTAGCCGGGGAATGGAGTGAGGGTCCGAGGAATAGTTATCATAGTCTTCACGTTTTGTAAAATAGTGTGGCAATAATAGTGAAGACTTAGTTGTGTATTATTATACACTGTATTGTTGTACGTTGTGCTTTGTTGTAATAATTTTGTTGTAGTATTTTGACGACTCAAGTTTGGGCTGTGTGGGCCCAGATTTGGGGGCGTCACATAGCCAACTTATGGAACAAATGTGGAGTCTATAGCCTTTGGTAGGGGGCCGTCTGAGATGCATTTAGGGACTAAACCATTTAAAAAAAATAAATTAATCTATTATTATTGTTATGTTCAACTGTTGTATACTACTTTCGCTCCACAAAATAAGTCTCATTTGCAAAATTTAAGAAACTTTAATATATACTTTTTGTTCCATATTTATCTCTAAATTTATTGAGTGTATTAGTTTAAAGTGATGGCATTATAATTTTATAATGAAATTATAATAGGACATTGTATCATTTTATACTAACATCAATAGAAATGGGATTTTTTGGAACAAAAGAATTTGTCAAATGGGACTCTTGGTGTAATGGACGGAGTACTACGTTAAAAAAGGTAGCAATGATAAGGATAATAGGAAAGAAATCGTGAATTAGTTATGGCTTTTTTTTCTTGCACCTGTGCTGATAGATTAAATATTTATTGAGTTTTGCCACAGGTAGACTGTCAAGTAATGTTGTCATGACTGGAAATATTCTTGTTAATGGTAGCAAGAGGAGACAGAACTACGGTGTTGTTGTAAGTAAACCCTCAAATTGTTGCAGATCATTTAGTTCCAAACCAAGTTACTGAGAATTTCACATTTCATTAAATTTACAACAAAAAGAAATATATATATTTTTTAAATAGTGGAATCTGAAATTCGGAACTTTGGGTTTGTCATAGCAGCCTCAACCCCCAAGTCACAGAAATGACAAGATTCTGCGATTGAAATAAATTGCCAATGGAAAAGTTAATCTTTTTCCTAATGTATAAAATCAACACCTCTACCTTGATTTTTTATTTATTTGTGCCTAATTTTGCTGTTTATTCTTCCTTTTCTCTGCTTGGTTTTTATTTCAGGCTTATGTGACTCAAGAGGATGTATTATTAGGAACTCTCACAGTTAGAGAAACTATTACTTACTCAGCCTATTTGAGACTTCCACCCACCCTGAGTAAAGAAGAGGTAAATGGTGTTATAGAGGGAACCATTTTGGAGATGGGGCTTGAGGATTGTGCTGATCGGCTTATCGGAAACTGGCATTTAAGAGGTGTAAGTGGTGGAGAGAAGAAGAGGCTAAGCATTGCACTAGAAATCCTAGTAAGACCCCGCATCTTGTTTCTTGACGAACCCAGTAGCGGCCTTGATAGTGCCTCAGCCTTCTTTGTGATCCAAGCTCTTAAAAGTGTTGCTCGTGATGGAAGAACCGTGATTTCTTCAATTCATCAGCCTAGTAGTGAAGTTTTTGCGTTGTTTGATGACCTCTTTTTATTGTCTGGGGGAGAAGTTTGTTACTTTGGCGATGCAAAGATGGCTATACAGGTATAATGTTCTTTTCCATATCATTCATAAATCATGATCAAGTTGATCTTTTGCTTCATGAAAATATAAATCTTTGCATAAGTTTACTCAAACCAAGATACTATTATTTGTCTAAAACTTCGAGTTTTGTACTTTCTGATCTGCAGCTTTTGTAAAATTGCTACACCTCGTCTACATATACTTTAAAAATCCCGATCTGAATCTAGTCTAATTTAATTTTTTACTGTTCTTTAGTTCTTTGCTGAAGCTGGATTTCCATGTCCGAGTAGAAGAAATCCTTCTGATCATTTCCTACGCTGCATAAATTCCGACTTTGACATTGTAACAGCCACACTGAAAGGATCACAGAGAATTCGTGTATGTATGCAGTAGTGGCTATAGTCACTCTTTTAATTTTCTTACAAATTCATTTTAGATGCTGCAATGCTTCTTTGAAAGGATTAACAGAAATGGGATAATTGGGATTAATATTAAGATTTCTTAACAGCATTTTGTGATCTACCTTTCAGTCAATGAACTAAAACTTTTTTTCCATTTGGTAATTCTTGTTTTGTAACTATGGCCCATCTGTTCATTACAGGAAAGTGAAAATGTATCTGATCCTTTGATGAATTTGGCAACGGCAGAGATCAAAGCACTTCTTATTGAGAAATATAAGCGCTCTAATTATAGTGCAAGGACTAAATCTAGGATTAATGAAATCAAGGACTTTGTAAGCCTTTTTTCCTCGAGCACTTTGGTTGTTGATAAAAGTTTTGTTGTTCCATATTACTTTGCCTCTTTATCTCTCATCAACACATCAATCTTTGATTTTCGGTTCGTATGATAATGTTTTAGTGTTGCATTAGAAGGAAGCAGAGTCTTTCTTTTGTTCATTCAAAAAGAATGTTCATTACAAACTTGCTGTTTGGTGCTGAAATTTCAATCAACACAGTTAACTTAAAGGCTAAAGCCTAAAGCATATTAAAACACTTATAAAGGGAATGCAAACATGGAATTTAAGGCGACTGAACATTTGGTTAGCCCAGAGGGTTGGATTTGTGGTGGCTAGTTCTGGCCCACCCGTTTGTTCTTGGTACTGGAAAGATAACGGTCAGTACTGCACTAAATCTTGAACACCCAGTTGGTTGTTCCAGCTCGTTCGGTGACCTTTCTTGATTCCAAAACTCTTCTTTATTTCTGTCATCGAGGGCTTTGTCCAATTAATCTGAAGTATTGTGGGTCCATTTTTCTAGCAAAAACTCATTTTGTCGAGAAAAGAGAGCCCATTTAACTTTTTTACATAAATTACTGAAAAATTATAAGGTTGTGTCTCTTAGGCAAACTTTAATAAGGGGGACATGTTATTTTATTTACAGTGAATACAGGATAATCTTACACTTGGACCGTGGCAGGCCTAGTTATTGACTGTTTTTTTAGTATACTCCCTAAGTTTCTCTTTTTGATGATTCAAATAGGTTTTCCCCAAAAAAAACCCTGTGCAACACTAACTTTTCAAATTTTGAACCCAATGGGAGGAAAACAAATTTCAACAAACTAATCCAGTGAAAATGAAATGTCATGATTTCTATCTAGTTATTTCAAGCTACAATTTGTGATTAAGCTCATCTACTGCAGAAAGGAATTAAGATTGAATCAAGAAATGGAAGCAAAGCTGGATGGTGGAAACAACTTGTGACGTTGACGCGAAGATCTTTTGTGAACATGTCAAGAGATGTGGGATATTACTGGCTACGGATAATTATTTATATACTCGTATCTTTATGCGTTGGCACAATCTACTTTGATGTTGGCACTGGTTACACTGCAATACTGGCTCGTGGAGCTTGCGGTGGTTTCATAACAGGTTTTATGACTTTCATGTCCATCGGAGGCTTCCCATCCTTTATTGAAGAAATGAAGGTAAACAACTTCAATATTACTCGTTCTATCCTATAATTGAAACTGAATCTTTTTAAGTGAAAGTTTACCATTTCAAATTTATCACCAGTAATTTAAAGGACCATTTTTATAGCTTTTAATTGATTTTTATACTTTAGGTTAATTGAAGGTGAATTTCAAATATCATGAGAATCGCTGGAAAATGGGGGGCAAAATAAAAACAAAGAAAAATAGGGTTAAAGTCACCACTCTATTGAACTCCACCAATAGAGATAAGAGCAACTAGTAGTTCATTTTAGATGGTTAGAACAGTCGCCACCGCCCATAGGGATCTACAAAGGAATGAGAGTTAGAATAAGAAAGAAATTTGTCTTTCTAAGAGGCCAAAGGCTCGTATATATTATTACCAAATACTCCCCTCTTTCTAAATTATAAGATAAATATTGACTTTTTAAACTCAATTTGAGACATTTAAAAATTAAAAATTGATGTGATGAATTTAACTTTTTAAAACAATAAAATTTGTAATTAGAAATTCATTTTAGATAGTTTCTAATATTTGAGATTGTATTGACCGAAGTTACAAGAATTAATGTCAATCTTAAATTTAAAAATGTCTCACATTGATTTCAGAAGTCAAATTTGATCTTATAATTTGAAAAAGATGGAGTAGGACTAATATTTACAGTCAGAGTTTCAAGCTTATATAGATTAACTAAAGAACTTCCCTTCGTTCATAGGTAAACCCGTGCTAATAGAATAGGCCTCTCAAGGCAGACTTTCGTAGCTTTCCAATAGAATATGCCTTGCATGCTAATTCTTTCCAAATTAGGCCCTTTTACTCTTCAGATATGGGCCAAAACCGCTGAATATATATTATTTGTCAGCCTCTGAAACTTCTTCGGCTGATGGACCACATGAGCTCAATTTTGGACATCGGGCTAGATGCTTCGGCATCAGATTTAGTAGCGTAACTTTCAATGGACTAAAAGTTGGAGGAAATGTTGGCAATAGTTCTTGTGGGCTTGATGCTTGGCAATATTTCATTCCTAACAGGTCTTCTATCGAGAAAGGCTCAACGGATACTATGGAGTTGCTGTTTTCATACTGTCAAACTTCCTCTCCTCCTTCCCATTTTTGGTTGCAGTTTCATTTGTTACCGGGACAATCACTTACTTCATGGTGAAGTTCCGGAATGGATATTCCCATTACGCGTACTTCTGTATCAATCTCTTTGGCTGTATTGCTGTCGTAGAGAGCTGCATGATGATTGTAGCATCATTAGTTCCCAATTTCCTGATGGGCATCATAACTGGGGCAGGAATATTGGTAAGAGACTTATCTAAAACCTTTTATATTCTTCTTTCATTATGTCATTTTTGTCATTATCAATGGATTATTATGCAGGGAATCATGATGATGACTTCGGGGTTCTTCCGCTTGCTTCCTGACCTTCCCAAGCCAGTTTGGCGGTACCCGATTTCGTACATAAGTTATGGATCATGGGCATTACAGGTAATTAAATGATAAAACTTTTTACCTTCTATGGATAATTCCTTAATTACTTCCTAAATTGTAGCAGTTTTTTCATATTTATTCCCTTAAAAAAAAATCCGCAAATTTCATCCTCGAACATTATTATTTATGCAATCTCAGTCCAAGGGGACTAAACTTGAAGAACGACTATACTTTGATGATTAAACCTGAAAATAACTATAGTTTAATGACTAAACGGTTTGGCCACTAACATGAAAAACAACTATAGTTTGAGTACGCAAAAAATTTAGTTAGGAGACTTAACATGAAAAGCAACCATGTTTTGAGGAATAACAGGAGGACTATCCCCAACTGCCACATGCAATTTAGTTTAATAATAAAATAGTGAATAGATAAAAAAATGGGTCTGCGTAAATATAATATTTCGTATGCTATGCATAAAGATTCTGTTGTTGAAAGGACAGGTCACACTGAAAGAATTTACCTCATTACATTCATCTTAATTCAAATGCAGGGATCATACAAGAACGACATGGTTGGACTCGTTTTTGATCCTCTAGTACCCGGTGAGCCAAAAATATCCGGTGAAGATGTCATAAAAAAATTATTTGGGTTGCCACTGGACCATTCAAAGTGGTGGGACTTGTGTGCCATTTTCGCCATTCTCGTATCTTACAGATTCACCTTCTTCGTGATTCTCAAGTTGAAGGAGAAAGCTGCGCCATTTTTCCGGTCCCTTTATGCCAAAAGAGCTCTTTATCGCCTCAACCAGGGGCCGTCGCTCAAAACGAAGCCATTGTATCCTTCCAAGAGGCACTATAATCTCCATCCGTTATCATCTCAAGAGGGACTCAGCTCTCCAATCCCCTAAAAGCAGCTAGCTGCAAAAACAATTATCGTTTTCGCTGCCTGCAGAATCACACAAAAAATATGTTATTATAGAAAGTTGAATAGTAAATACAAAGTTTGTATTCTTTATATGATCAAAGACAATAAGTTATCAGCTTGTGTTGGTCATTTGATATTGTGCGACACTAAATATGTATTATTGTGTTGGTCACACTCTGAATTCTTGAATAATTCATTAAGTTTACTACTGATGTATAGCTACATAAATATCTATTATACTGGAGTTTCCCATTTGCCAGTTGGTAAAGTTGAAAAACCTTACAATTAAACTAGTAATTATGACTTATATATCTCTTAAATTCATTATTTTTTCATTTGATAATAATAAGAACTACTACATATCCACTGCAAGTCTGGATTTACAGGCCCTACACTCTAGCTTGATATGATTTCTTTGTACAAGAGTTATATTGCAAACCAAAAAGTTTAGAAGCAAAAGAGGGAATAAAAATATTACTCTCTCTGTCTCGAGACAAAAAGAGTTTTATTTGTAAAATTTGTGAACATTAGGATAAGTTTTTATTTTATATCTGCCCTTAAAAATTCTTATAAATTAGTTTAGTAACGTAGCATGACATTGAAATTATGATAAGAACAACGTAAAATGATACTCCCTCCCTCAGTTTTTAAAAGGATGGTCAGAATATATATTTTACACAAATTAAGAAAACTATAATAGAAAAAATAGAATAAAATAAGTATACTTTTATCCATAATGGATCCCAACTAAAATAGATGAAAGAGAATAAAATAAGTACATTTTAATCCATAGTGGATCTCATGTAACTAAGTTAATGAATTTTTGTCTTTTCTAAACTTAATATATTTCATTTAAGTATACTTTTGATAATAAACTAGTTTTTACAAATATTTTATATTTAATTTGTGTATTTTTTTAAAAAAATATCGTGGACAATTTTTTTTTGTATTTAAAGTCGTGCTTTTGAGTACGAATACCGAGGGAGTAATATTTTGTTTAGATAAATTGCGCTCCATATTTTATTTAGCTAACAAAGAAAACCCCCTTTAACATGCTACAAAAATCACTACACACTCTGATTAAAAGGTCTAGAACGACAATTTTAATCGTATTATAAATTTTTAACGATAATTTTTATAAAAAAATATTAAAAAATATTATAAAAGTAAAAATTTTCAAGATACATAGCCACTGCTGCTATATCAATAAGTGCACCAGTGATAACAAAAGGCCACTTCTAGTAATTACTCCTTCAGTTATATAAAAATACAAAAGAGTCTCTCTTGTTATTTTTTTTAAAAGGTATAATTCTTTTTATTGCGTATTAGAATTGACACAATTTTTTTTAAATTTATCATTGTAATTATAATAAAAAGGAGAGTATGTGTTTTAAACACACACAAGCTTACGAGTATCCTACACCTAATATGACATAGTTTTAATTGATAAAATTGTGAAATGTCAAATCAACCATTAATAAAAATAAGGAATTAATATTTTTACAAGTAAAAATGATTTCTACAAAATTCATCTCATATGGATAGTAAATGACCTCCTACACTCGTGTGATTTTTTATTTATGGGAATATCAATTTTTACTTGTAAAAATATCAATTTCTTAACAATAATGAAGTGTCACAATTGCCATTAATGAATCTCTTAAAATAACTCGACACACATAAGCTTGTGTGTGTCCAAAACACATTGTTCCTTTTCTCATTTCACAAAAAAAAAAAAATTGTAAATAGAATTATTTTTTAAATGGGGACTGTGTTTTTTGAATTGTTCATTTTGAAAGGTGGCTTATAAGCAGGTTGATCTTACAACTTCTATAACTTTATAACTTTTTAAGACTAATCGATTTTAGTTTGACTTTTCAAGGAAAGCTTGGCTCGATTTATTAATGTATAAGCGAGTGGCGATTAAACATACTTTTTATTTCTTCCTCATTAATAATAATAATAATAATAATAATAATAATAGAAGTGTCATTATATATGACAATAAATTCATGTTGATATTAAATATCGACATATGTAGAGAAATAAGATAAAATAGTGTTAAGAAAGAACATGTGTATTACTGTTATATTTTATCATTTATAATTTTAATTTAATCACAAGTCACACATTTTTTGATATAAAATTAATCAACATATAAATAACTTATTATTAATAATAATATAAAAAAAAGTTGCATGGTTTAAAAGAGGGAAAAAGTGTATACAAAAGGTGAAAGGATCCGTGCATGGCAAATAAAGATTGACAGCCACGGTGAAGATATTAAAGCTTCAGAACCAGAATACCTACTCCAACCAGAGGCGGAACCGGGGGGGCGAGGGGGGGGGGGGGGGGGGGGCAGTTGCCCCCGGTAGCTCTGGCCCTCAAGCTAAAATTCAGGCGACGGAAGAGTTCTTGACCGATCCCCCAGCCCCAACCGACGATCATGGAGGCGCGGCCTTCAGGCTTTTTCCTGACTTTTCCTGTCATGGATGTAGGCAACAATATATGACAGTGCATGGGAGGTAAGTTGTGGTCCTCTGTTCTGTTATTACCTTTGCTGTGGTCATCCCTAGCAAGTAGTAGTGAGACGTACAAATTGGTCCCAAAGCCTGCTTCTCATTCTCCTCCTATGTAAGTGTCATGCCTTAATCATCTCTGCTTCCTTTGATTATTACAGTTTCTGTGTATATTTGTGTGTAATCATATAGCCACAACTTCTTTTCTATTTCAAATCTAGGTAATGTTTGTTGTTTCCAGTGCTCGTTACAAATATTAGAGAAATAGAAAATTAAAAAACCCAGAGAGAGAAAGAGAGAGGAATAATGAATTTTAAAATGTACAGATGAGAAAATAATTAGATAAAAAACTTAAGTTTATCGTTAAGTTATTTTGTTTCTGAGTTTTTTAATAGGCTAAAAAGAAAATAATAGAATAAAAACCTTGGTCATTTTTTTATATTAAAGTTTTCTGTCTAAATGTAGATGAATTTGGACGAAAAACTAAATAAAACAAACTAATTTTCATACTACCCCTATTTACAAATATATGAAAAATTTAAGAAAAGGATATATGGTAATTTAAATTTAAAACTTTTTACATTTTTTCCCCATTTATAAACTCAAGCAACAGTCGGAGGAAATGTTTTTAAAAAATATTATTCTTTTCTTATGTCCCTATTTAAGTTTTCGCTTCCGTTTTTTTTTAATCCAAAACTTACTAACATGGCATAGAGGCCCAAGCGCTTGTTAAACAGAAGGTTTATATCGTACAGAATTTGGATAATAATTGGACACTATCCAAATAGAGAAAAATCTAAGCCTAATGTTACGTGTGGTCTGTTGACTATGGAAAGAAAGAAAGGTGGGGAACAAATAGTCAACACAATAGCTAATAGGACATCAATTCCCCTCCCAATCAAAACTTCTTAAAATGCGTCCTCAACCTCCTCAAGGTCCTCAACTCCCCTCCGTCGCCGCTGCAGCCTGCAAGTCACCGCTCCGGACCTCCGGTAATCGCCTTCAAATTTTGACCCTCTTCAAATTTTGTCCTGGTTCCGCCATTGACTCCAACTCTCCCTTGATTTGAAACAAACCAGCAGAGTTTGATTGCTTAATCAAGGTCACCCAACTGCAAACTGCATATTATACTGGAGGACTGCTTTCCAATTTTATTAGATTATATATTTTTTTTGATATTTTTAATTTTTCTTAAAGAGGATTAATAATGTTAAAAAATAATTTTTATGTTGTCGGAATAAATATATACATTTAGTGATATTTATACAAGACTTTTTTAAAATTTAAAATTAATATAAATTTCTTTAGTTTTTGTCGATATAAACTATTAAAAAAAACACATACCATTATAAGGTTTGTTATTTGATAATTTTAAAAGGATTCTATTAATTTTAAATTTAAAAATATCATAAAAAATTTAAAATTTAAACTGAAAGAATATAATTCTTGATTCCAAAATTTAATGGTAACAAGACGTAATGCCACTCAAAAATAATCTTACTATGGGTTTACCCAATGTGTGGGTAGGTCTCCAAAACATACTCTATATTATAAAGCCTCGGTTAGGTTTTTCATATACTTTGTGATTTTGGGTTACACTTGCCCTCTTTTCTTTTTTTTTCCTTCTTTTCTCTCTTGCTCTCACAATTTTAGATTTATTACTATTTTGTCTTTTTATATTTTATTTTTCTAATTTAATTCTCTAAATATTATAAAATTCTAATTTTATCACATATAATATACACATAGTGTGTGTGCCATGTGTCCTAATTTTATATAATGGATGCAGATCGACAGCCTTACAGAACACAATTTTGATCTTGGTTATTAAAAAGATGGTTTTAAAACCCGATCCAGACTGGCAGTTTAACCGGTCAAAAATCAAAACTAGTTGGCACGTCGGTTCGATTTGGTCTAAAAAATTGATTTTCACCGACCCAATCGAACCGCTAAAATAGATTAATTGACTCGGTTTTAAAGTATTCTTTAATATTTTTTTTGGACAAAAAAAATTTATTTTTAAAATTAGATATTTTACTAATATTATAACATTATTTCACTATATTTTAGCTTACAAGAAAATAAATTTTTAAAAATTTATTAATTATTAATAATATATATTTTTTTATGTATTTATGACGTCACCGGTTCAATAACGGTTCGACCATTGGTTGGACCAGTGACCCATCTGTAATGACATAAATGTTGCTGTGAATTCAATGAAATTCCCACACACTTTATTGATAGAAATGCTATGTTATATACAATATGACTGAGAAGCTAATTTAGGAAACGTGTAAACATTAAGGCTAAAATCAAGCTACGGTTACAATATACAGCTATACAATTCAAACATAGAATCAGCTCCAATTACAGAGTTAATGACAGAATGGTTGACATGATTGTAGGCTAGACATGCTCTGTTATGGTTTGAAAAGAATCCACACATGCTTCCCTTATACGCCCCTGCAAGATTGAGCTGCCATCGACAAGACCAATCTTGTTACGTAGCACTTTCGTACGCTGTTTGGACAATGGCTTCGTTAACAAATCAGTGAGTTGGTCTTGAGTATGGACATGACGTACTTGGATGCTCCCCTTTTTCACTAAGTCACGCACAAAGTGAAGATCAATTTGAATATGTTTCATGCGTGAATGATTGACTGGGTTAAAACTGAGATAGGTAGCTCTGAGATTGTCACATAACAGCTGAGGAGAGTCTTGAACTGGATATGCTAGTTCTTTGAATAGAGTGGATAGCCACATTGTTTCGGAAGCCGCATTTGCGAGTGCCCTGTATTCAGCCTCGGTTGTGGATCTAACGACTGCTCTTTATTTCTTTGAGCTCCAAGAAATGGGGTTTGATCCCAAAAAATTGATATATGCAGAGGTTGACGTGCGGTCATCCACATTTCCAGCCCAATCAGCATCGGAGTATGTCCGTAATACCGGAGTTCCAATTTTGTGAATCTGAATACCATAGAAAATGGTTTGTTTTAAATAGCGAAGTAGCCTTTTGGTTGTTGTCCAGTGATTTATAGTCGGCTTGTACATAAATTGAGAGAGTTTATGGATTGCAAAGGAGATGGCTGGACGTGTCAAGGAAAGGTATTGAAGACTGCCAATGATTCTACGAAACTCGGAGCTATCCACAGCAGCAGAGCCATCAATCAATTGGAGAGATTGAGTTGTAGAGAGAGGTGTGGAGACATCTTTTGCACCACTCATATTTGTGGTGGCTAAAAGTTCACGAACATATTTATGTTGTGAGAGAAATAATCCTGCCTGAGTAGGAATTACTTCAATCCCCAAGAAGAAATGAAGAGAACCCATATCCTTGAGGGAGAACATTGCACCCAGCTGCTAAATAATGGTAGCCACAAGAGTTAAATTATTTCCGGTAATTACAAGATCATCAACATAAACCAGGAGATAGCAAAGATTTGATCCTTGGTTGTAAATGAAAAGAGAAGAATCTGCCTTGGAATTATAAAAACCCAGCTGAAGAATGGCAGTGTTGAGGGTTGTGTACCAAGCCCGTGGGGCTTGTTTAAGTCCATAGATTGTCTTTGTTAACCTGTAAACATGATTAGGTTTGGACAAATCTTTGAACCCTGGGGGTTGCACCATAAACACAGTTTCAGTTAATTCACCATTTAGAAAGGCATTGTTGACATCCATTTGCCTCAAAACCCATCCATTCATAACTGCAATAGATAAAACAGCTTGAATGGTTGCTGGTTTAACCATAGGGCTAAAGGTTTCTTTGTAGTCAATACCAGGACGTTGATTATAACCCTTAGCAACAAGACGGGCTTTGAATCTGTCTATGGACCCATCAGCTTTCCTTTTTACTCAGAAGACCCACTTACAACCCACGGGTTTACAGTCTGAAGGTGGTAAAACGAGATCCCACGTCCTATGTTGCATTAGAGCAGTGAGCTCATTGGACATGGCCTCACGTCAGTGAGGTTGGGACATGGCTTGGCTCACACTCGTTGGTTCAATGGTCTAGGGAAGAGGATAATTAGACACAGTATGGATTTGTTTGGGTTTAAAAATCTGGTTCATTGATCGTGTGGTCATGGTATGAGTGCGTTGGGGAGGATGAACTGTGGGAGGAGGGTTTGTAAAGTTCGGATTTGGATAATCTGGATTGAGAGGTTGGGATTGCAAATCGGGAGATTATGATTGGGAATTTAAAGAAGAACCAGGCTGGTTGTCATCTAAATGAGGATTCAGATGGTTGGTGTTGTGGTTTAGGGGCTGCAAAGAGTCATGACGTAAAGAAACAACGGGGCCGAGATTACCTGAGGAGGATGCAACAATGGCAGGGGAACCTTCCGGAGGTAACAAGGAGACTGACGCACCGGACAACGTTGATGAAGACACGATAGATGGCTGAGCACTGAAGAGAAGAGGAAGGAATTGGTGAGGTTCTCGAGGGTGCTGGGTTGGTACAGAAGGCACAGGTTGAGACAGGCTGGAGTGTTATTGATTTTCATCAAACAACACATGCCGTGAGATGAAGAATTTTTTTTGTTTGAAGTTCAAAACACTTGTATGCATTTTGGGTTGGTGAATAACCAAGAAAGAGGCAAGCTTTGGATTTGGGCTGCATTTTATTTGAGTTATACGGCCGTGTGAAAGGATAACAAATACATCCAATTTTTTTTAATTTCAAATAATTTGGAGTTTGACTAAAAAGGACTTCAAAAGGTGATTTTTCCTTGAGAAGAGGCGTGGGTTGTCTATTTATGAGGTAAGAAGCTGTTTGAAAGGCATATGGCCAGTACGAGAATTCAAGATTGGCATCATGAAGAAGTGTAAGGCATGTTTCAACAAGCTGACGGTGACGACGCTCGAAAGCACCATTTTGTTGCGGGGTGTGTGGAACAGTGGTGTAGTGAGTGATGCCATGAAGCAAAAGATAGGATTTTAACGCGATAAACTCACCACCATTGTCAGAGTATAATGTTTTGATTGGTTTTTGAAAACGGGTTTCAACAAACTTTTTGAAATGTGGAAAAAATATTAGAAACACCAGATTTAGTGACCATTGGATAAAACCATATATATTTCGTATAATGATCGACAAAAATAAGGTAATATCGTGATCCATCAATTCTAGTGTAACTAGCAGGACCCCACACATCCGTGTAAATAAGTTCAAGTGGCTCATGACTTTGGAGACTATTTCCACGAAAGGGTTGTTGATGTGCTTTATTAATAAAACATGAATTACATAATGAAGACAAATTTTTGTTCGAGGAAATGGGAAGAGAAAAATTCTTAACAAGACTATGAATAATTTTAAGAGAAGGATGCCCAAGACGCTTGTGCCATCCATCAATGGACGTTCGTTCATGCACATTAGCAGCCTTTTGGGATGCCACTGTGGATTCCGGGAATGTGTAGATGCCATTGTTACAAGCTCCTCTTAGTAGGATCGCCCCCGTGATCTTGTCCTTCACAAGAAAATGAAAAGGGTGAAATTCAACAAAGACATTATTTTGTTTGGTGAGATGATGAACGAAAATTAAATTTTTGCAAAGATTTGGAACATAGAGAGTATCACGCAATGTAAAAGTGCGGTGAGGAGAGTGCAAAACTAAGGAACCAATATGTGAGACAGTCAAACCTGAACCATCACCGAGAATTACTTCGTCAGTTCCATCATATTCGGAATGAATAGATAAATTGGAAAGATCACCCGGGATATTATGAGAAGCGGCTGAATCAAGTAACCAATTTTTGTCCTTTCCAGTAGAAGTGGCAGCACAATTGATAGAAGCATGTAGTGAATGAAATTGAGGACAAGACTTGGCAATGTGGCCCAATTGGTCACAAATTTGGCATTTTGGCTGGTAACGCCTATTGGAATTATTGGGCCTGCCAGAGTTGTTGTAGCGACGTCCATCACGCTGTGCTCCATTTTGGTGTCGGCCTGGGTTGGAGCCTTGAGACCCACGTGAACTAGCATGTTGGTTGAAAGACCACGAAGGACTGCCCCCTGGCACAGATTGTTTGGTCTTGGTATAGTTAGCAGAAACAACAAGTTGCTGCGTTGCAGTTTCTAAGTGCCGCATATATGCATCGTGTCAAACCAGAAGATCATGCAACTCCTCAAAGGTCATAGATGATTCTCGGGCACGAATAGGCGCTGTAATCTCCCGAAAATCTGGACCTAAACCATTCAACACATAAAATGTTAAGTCATCATCCGAAATGGAATGATCAATAATGGCTATTTCATTATCCAAGGTCTTCGCAGCATGGAGATATTCTGTGATCGACCGATTTCCACGTTTGATTAAGATGAGGTCCTCCTTTAATTGCATAGCACGAGTTCGCGATCGGATAGCATATAGATTATTGAGCTTTTTCCAAGCTTCATGAAAGGTCTTTGCCGGAGCAATGAGAGGGGTGATGGAAGGAGAGGTGGAGGCTAAAATAGCACTCAGAATAAGTTTATCCTGTCGGACCCAGTGGGTCTTGGATAGCTGATCAGCAGCGGTACCAGCGGTAGAGGGGCACCGAAGGCTGCCTTCGACATAGTCAAGTAAATCGTAACCAATAAGGAGTGCTTCAAATTGAGCACGCCATTGAGGAAAGGTGGAGGGAGTTAATTTTTCATTGATTTGGGCAGTGATGTTGAGAGCAATTAAGGAGTTTTCTGCTACAGAAGAAGGTTGGGTGTGAAGGTGAAAGTTTGGATTTTGAACGGAGGAGGAAGACATTGTGGTGATTTGGATCTGTGACTCGTGAGAGATTTGGCTAATCTGATACCATGTAATGACACAAATGCTGCTGTAAAATTCCACACACTTTATTGATAGAAATGCTATGTTATATACAATATGACTGAGAAGCTAATTTAGGAAACATGTAAACATTAAGGCTAAAATCATGTTACGATTACAATATACAGCTATACAATTCAGATATAGAATCAGCTCCAATTACAGAGTTAATGACAGAATGGTTGACATGATTGTAGGCTAGACATGCTCTGTTATGGTTTGAAAAGAATCCATGCATGCTTCCCTTATACCATCCACCCGATACCTTTTTCAGTTCGATAAGTGGTCTGGATCTGAAAACATTGGTTAAAATATTGATATGAACAGTAAGAGCGCATACATAATTTCGCATCTTGTGTGAAAAAAATGATCCGTCTCAAATCGGGGTCGCAAATATAAGTAGGTCACAAATAACAAGGATCACACAGTCCTTATCAATAGCACAAAGGTCGCAATTTTTTTCTTACTTCTACATAGGGGTGAGTAAAAAATCAAAATTGGCCACAAAATTGCATCAAAATCTGACCAAAAACTTCACCAATAAAATAGCAGCAATGATTTCACCTTATATGACGATTTTAGGAGGGTTGAAAATCGCATTTGCGGTTTGATTTCGGTTTTTGCTGTCCACTGCACTGCAGAAACCGCATCGCACCAATAATGGCCAAAACGTTGTCGTTTTGTTTTTTTTATATATTTAAATTACATGGTGTTTATTATATTTTTCTTCTATTTTTTGTTAGCATAACATTAACTTCTACATTTACCTCTCGTATGACTATTAATTATAGCTTTGAAAATTTTTAATTGTGAATTTTATTTAACTAATCAATTTTATTATTGTTTGATTGTCAGTAATATTTTTACAATTATAAACTTTCATTAAAACGTGGATAAAGATAATAAATTCAATAGTTATAGTCTTCTTGTATAAGTAATACACTATCTATTTTAAAGTTATAAACATGTATTTACCATAATTTTACTTTACTTCTTCTTAACTAGCTATTGTAATATCTTCTATACACATTTGTCTGCACTTAAAAATTAGGTGATTCTTTCGGTATCTATATTCTTTCAATCCTAATTTTTTGTATATGTTTAATTGATTTTGAAACCGAAACTGCACCATATGAAACCGCATCACACTTTTCAAAACTGCACCGCACTAATTACAAGCAGTTTCATGTGTGGTTTTAAATTTGTCAAATCGCATCTAAGCGGTTTCATATGGCATTTGGGTTTTAAATTGCACCAAACCGCACCATACTCACCCTTACTTATACATGTGTTCCAACTAAGTCCAGTTCAAATAGATATTTATTTTTGACAATAAATTTTATAAGAATTGTCTATAAATTGGTATTTTTACATATTTTTATACTATTTAATAAAAAATTGTCAACTTTACAATTTGAGAGAAAATTAAGGAGTTTTGATTATATTAAAATTATTAAATAAATTTTACCATGGTAAATAATATAACATAATCTGTTAAAAGAATCAAAAAAAAATTATTTTTGTTAAAAATATAAAGTTATCTGATTCCTATTGGATACCTTAAAAACACTAGTTTACAAGCAATTCGTATAAAATTTGATTACATAATTCAGTTAGATATTTAGATCTGAATTTTTGATTAAGAAAAATCATATTTCAAGTCTCAAGAGTTAATTTATTCTACACTTCTACTCACTTTTGCGGTGTAACGATTATGAAAATTATTATTAATGAATTTAGGGATAATTTGCTTTCGCTATTCAATATTTATTAGTTTATTAGCATCTGCGAGACACGAATATTGATTTTATTTGTTATTTTATAATTTTTTTTGGATAATTCAATAATCTTTATGTATAAAATGGCAAAATTTACAAACAATCAAAGATTTATACTTAAATTGACAAAAAAAATCCAGTCATTCAAATATTGGTTCTAAATCCAACGTAAGTAAACATTGAACTGAGTACTATTAAACTCAATAAAAAAAAATATAATACTTAGTTAATTTGTGAGCTTTCCTATAAAATGAGTTTAATATTCTAAGTATCTTAGTTATATGAATTTTCATAAAATATAAAATAAATTTGTAATTTTCTTTTATTTTTTTCTCTTTTATTGCTATTTTTTTTTGGGTGATTTGTATAGAAAATCACAATAACTCACACTAAATATAATTATGATTAGATATATTCATGAAATTCGAAAAACGAACAGAAATGGATATGCAATTGGTGCTAAAAATTTTGTAGCTATCATCAATAATAAAAATAAAAATAAAAATTAATGCAAAAAATAATTAAACATAACATTATTTTGTCTTATTCTCATGTAATCAACGAACAATAATATTTATAATAAAATAAAACACGTTATCTTTACCATTATATCGTACATAATTATACTTGTATAAATTAAACACATGCATTATTACAAACCTATATTACAATACATGCCAAAATAATCCGGATAGGCCTTTCCGGTGCAACACAGTTGGTAATACGGATAGGTTTGGAGGCATTTTAAGTAAATGGTTAGATGGATTTATGAAATTCCATATGAGTATTTAGTTAATGATAAAAAAAATTCACTTATTATAAATAATTAAAATTAATGCAATAAATAATTTAATATAACATTAACAATTATCGAGTTATATCTGTTATAATTATTAAACACAATATTTATTATTATTGGGTCAACTCGATTGAATAATATAAATTATTAACGAGTTAACTCAGTTGATATTTTAATTAATTAAATATTGAATGAAGTTAATTTTTTAAATACAGGTATTGATTTCTTTTATGTAATTTGTATCTAATTTTGGAGTACGAAATTGCTATTAATTAAACAGAATTGGTCTTAGTTTGAGCTACCAAGTGCGACTTACGAAACAAATGTTTATTTTTAAAATAAAATATTTTTAATTTCTTATTCTTTATATATATGAATATAAAATAATTTTTTAAATTTTAAATTAACTTACTATTACTTTTAGAATGACTACAAACTTTAATCAAACAAATAATTATTAAAAACTCACAATTGAGTGTTAATAATGTGTTCCTTATGTTATTTTTAATTTAATATTCAACTTTATTATAGTTTTTAAATTTAATATCTAATTTTTATTTTCAATCTTTCAAATATATATAAAGTTTTCTAGAGTTCAAAAATTAGCAAAACCTAAAGGCGTAAACTTGGTATTTAAGAAATTCTATATAAATAAAATTGTCTGTATAAATATATAATAAGTCAAAATAAAATAAAATTAGAGAGATTTTTAAATATGTTTCGATTGAGTTAAATTTTAGACCTATACCAAAAATTATAAACGAAAATAAAAAAATCAAATTTTGTCAAATTATATATTTATATAGAGATTGTGTGACGCTCCCAAATCTAGGCTTACACAGCCTAATTTTAGACGCCAAAAATATACGGTATTTATTACAAAACAGAACAAAAATACAGAGCTTAATAATACATAACTAAATCTTCACTATTATTGCTACACTATATATAATATGTGAAGACTACTACAACTATTTCTCGGACCTTCACTCTATTCCCTGACTAGATCTAGCTACTCTCTTTTTTCTTGAAATATAATAAAACAAACGAAAGGATGAGCTCAAATAACCTAATAAAGAAATATCGTGACTACGATAACAATAAGTAAATTATCATTAGCTTTTAACAGTTAAGTTTCTAATTGAATATAATAAACAACAAGTTTAAATTAATAATAGCAGCAGAATGAGCAATCCATTAGAAGAATCAAATAGACTATGATGTCCACTAGTTTTTTTTTTATAAGAAAAATATCAACTTTGATCATCTGAAACACTACTGGTCATAATCATACCAACAACAGTTCTTTTTTGCCCCAGGCCAAAGAGAACATTTATCACGTGCCATAAAAGACACTCAACAATTATATCGCCTTTATCCTATTATTTGTGCCCCAGGCTACAAATATTTACCAATTATATTATCTTTGCATTCAGACCAAAGATATTCATAATAACTTGATTCTTGATGATTACTATAAATAATAGTGATATAAATGATGAATAGAAGAAACAAGATAAATATTAAATATCGAAAGTTTATGATTTTATTTTGTCCAAAGTTAAATAATATCCAAATGATCAACATGATGTGGACTCAAATTCAAGAATGATATTCAAGATCCAGTGTTAAAAATAACAGTTGAAGTTCAATAGAAAGGATAAAGTATATAGGAAAGTTCATGTGAAATAATATTAAATGAAGCGCAAACTATTATGGAACATATAATTATTTTAGAAGTTTTATCTAACAATACTTACTATAGTAAATTTAAGAGTATGAAATAAAATGATATTCATTATCGGAATAAGTTTAAGAGTAAGAAAGAAGAAATATTCCTTACCGTAGTAAGTTTAAGAGTATGAAAGATATTGATATCCTTTACTGTAACAAGTGACAAAATATTGATAAAAATGAGGTTGATCAACCTATATATATATATATAAAATTTAATTAGTAACTACTATATATAATTTTATGGTGTATATCAATTCATATGAAATCATTAAAAGTGATTTGATAATAAAAATTGGTGTAGTGTACATAATAAAGTATAATAAACTACAAAATAATTTTTGAAAATATTATTTTAAAAGAATCTTCAAGAGAAAGTTTTTTAAAATGAATCTTCTAAAGGAAGAGTTTTCTAAAGGAAGATTTATAAACACCGTGTGATGTGTGTGGTTACTTGACTAACTTTTGTAAAAAGACTTACTTGAACTATACTCGTATTTTACAGATCTTCACAAATGCTGAAGATAGCTTTAACACATTTAGAGAGAACTTACACAAAGTAATACGTAAAGAGTGAATGAAAGAATATGCAAGGAAGTTTATGTAAAATACTTAAGTTAAGGCCTCTATTTATAGTCAAAATTTTTATCATAATCCATTTTTTTTTAATTTAATCCAAACTGTATATTTCAAAATAATGTTTAATCCATACTACACATTTCATATTTTAAGATTTTTTTAATCTAAACCATTTATTTAAATATCATATTTAATCTACACCGTTCATTTCAAAATTTTTAATTATTACATTATCTTTAATATATACCATTCATTTTAGATTTTCTTTAATTCATATTTTTTATTTAATAAAATAATTAACTTTATATATAAAAGAACTAACTTTATATATAAATCAATTAACTTTATATATAAAACAACTAACTTTATATATAAATCAATTAAATTTATATATAAAACAACTAACTTTATATATAAATTAATTAACTTTATAGATAAAACAAATCATAATAAAACAATTTACTTTACATAATTTATATAAAGTAAATAATTTTATATAAATTATTAGAATAAATCAAATAACTTTATCAATTTAATTATTCAACAATAATTCATAATAATTCATTATTATGATTAATTATTGCAAATGCATTGTAGTTGGCTTTCTAAATTAGATACTCACAATACAAGCAAAAATATCAACTAATAATGGAATACAATAGTTAAATGAACATCATACTAGTGATAACAATAATGCAAAAAATAAATAATAAAAAAAATACGTTACCGTGTAATAATAATTATTGATTCAATAATGTGAATTACTGTGCATATACTACTGTGACTATTATCAGTTCAATAATATGAATTATTTTGCATGTGACAATTATTGGTTCAATAAAGTTAATATTGTACAATAGCCATTTTATCAGTTTAATAATATGAAGCACTATACAATACCGTGGGCTACTGTGCAATACTGTATATTATTGTGCAATACCATGATATACTATTCCTTTACCACATAGTATTTTAACAGTTAAAAGTGATAGTACTGTTGACCATTTTTATTTAAAAAAGTTACTTATGTTGTTTTCTATATCCAACAATATTTCGTTGTGGGGTCCACTAATGTTTGGTTATTTCAGCGCCGTCGTACGAATCGAATATTCCCCGACAGAACGAATATTATTCAACAAAACGAATATTCTCTGACAAGATAAAAGTTGCACAAAATATTTTTTAACTTTAACTTTTATCAATTTATCCACTTTCCGTTCCAAAAAATATATATAAAGAAAAAATTAAATTTATATTTCGTAAAAGTCGGGGTCTTACAACCTCCCCATCTTTATGAAATTTCGTCCCCAAAATTGATGTACCTAATATTTTGAAGTGGTGAGGATACTTAGATTTTATTTCATATTCTAGCTCCCAGCTCATTTCCTCAGTATCTTGGTTCCTCTAAAAAAACTTGACTTGAAGTATAATCTTTGAGCATAGGATCTGCTCTTTCTTATCTAAGATCTTGACATGTACCTCATCGTATGTTAAATCATCTGCTATAACGTATGGCTCTAACTCAATGTTGTGATTCGTATCCTTCACATATTTATGTAGCATTGATATGTGAAAAACGTTATGAATACGGGACATGTTTGGTAGTAGGGCTAGTTTGTAGGCTACGGCTCCAACTCGGTCTAGAATTTCAAATGGCCCAATAAATCGAAGGTTAAACTTTTCTCTCCTTTTAAATCTCGTAACTCCTTTCCATGGAAAACACATAAAAATACATAGTCTCCAACATTGAAACTTCCATCCATTCGATGAAGATCAGTATAAATCTTTTGTTGTTCTTGTGCGGTTTGTATTCGTTGTCGAATTATTTAGATCTTTTCTGTTGTCAAGCCTACCAACTCGGGTCCCAATAATTTTGATTTTTCTACCTCATTCCAACATACTGGAGAGCGACTGTAAGACCCCGAATTTTATGAAATACAAAATTTAATTTTTCTTCATATATATTTTTTTTGAAACAGTAAGTGGTTAAATTAACAAAATTGAAAGTTAAGGATGTTATGTGCAAATTTTATTTTGTCGGACAATATTTGCTTTGTCGAGGAATATTCGTTTGGTCGGGGAATATTCGTGCTGTACGACGGCGCCGAAATAATAAATTATTGGTGGACCCCACAACGGAATATTTGTCGGATATAGAAAACGACAGAAGTAACCTTTTAAATAAAAATAGTCAACGGAACTGTTAAAATACCGGTGATAAAAGAATAGTAGCATACGGTAGCTTATGGTATTTTCTGTAGCACACGGTACTCTACAGTAACACACGGTATTGCATAGTGTCTCATATTATTGGTCTGATAATTGACACCGTAACTGTTACGCATCATTTCATCGATAATTGTCACTGCATAATATTTTATATTATCAATTCAATAATTGTTGTTACACAGTATTTTGCATTATTGATTTAATAATTGTCATTACACTGTATTTTATATCATTGAGTCAATAATTGTTGTTGCACTGTTTTTAAAATTATTGAACCTAATAATTGTCACAGTAACATATGCACAGTAATTCACATTATTGAATCAATAATTGTCATTACACAGTAACGTATGCTTTATTTTACATTATTGTTATCTCTATTATGATGTTATTTAAACAGTTGTATTTCATTAATTTATTGACTTGATATCTAAGAGCTAACTATACTGTATTTATAACAATTAGTCATAATAATTGAATTGATAAAGTTATTTGTTTATAATATAAAGTTAGGTGATTATTAGGTGATATGAAATGAATGGTGTAGATTAAAGTTGAATAATTGAATTGATTTGTTTATAATATAAAGTTAGGTGATTATTAGGTAATATGAAATGAATGGTGTAGATTAAAGTGTGAATTATTGTTGAATAATTAAATTGATTTATTTATAATATAAAGTTAGGTGATTATTAGGTGATATGAAATGAATGGTGTAGATTAAAGATAATATAATATTTGAAATGGATGGTGTAGATTAAAAGATGATCTTTAAATGAATGGTTTAGATTAAATGAATGATGAGATTTTTGGCTATAAATAGAAGCCTTAACTTAAGGATTTTTCATAAACTTCCTTACTTGTTCTTTCTTTCTCTCTCTAAATACTTCTTGTGAAAGTTCTCTCTAAGTGTGCTTAAGTCATCTTGAGTATTTGTGAAGATCTATAAGTATACGTGTACTGTTCAAGTTAATCAACCTCATTTAAATCAATATCCAGTCACGTGTTACGGTAAGGGATACCATCTTTTTCATCTTCCATTATTCAAACATACTATGGTAAGGGATTATCATTATTTGATTCTCGATAATAATATTGTTTCTTCCTTATTCATAAGACGTGTCTTTTATTTCCATGTATTAAATTGTGGGAATAACCTTACGGAGCGGATTGCCGCCTGTTGGTGAATAACCTTTCGTATTCATTCATTATTAATCTCTGAGAATAACCTTACGGAGCGGATTGCCGCCTGTTTGGTGAATAACTCTTTGTACTCAAATTCTATTAAATTGTGGGAATAACCTTACGGAGCGGATTGCCGCCTGTTGGTGAATAACCTTTCGTATTCATTCATTATTAATCTCTGAGAATAACCTTACGGAGCGGATTGCCGCCTGTTTGGTGAATAACTCTTTGTACTCAAATTCTATTAAATTGTGGGAATAACCTTACGGAGCGGATTGCCGCCTGTTGGTGAATAACCCTTTGTATTAATTTCCTTCACCTTTTGTTAATCAAACCTGCTACGGTAAGGGATATTATTTTCTTTCATACTCCTAAATCGAAATTTATTATGGAACTATTGCTTCTATAATTCCTGAAAATATTATATGTTCCATAATAGTTGAACTTCATTATTTCAACTGAACCTTCCTATTTACGTGAACCTTTCTATTGAATTGTAACCGTTATTCTGAACTGTGGATCTTGAATTTCACTCCACATCATGTTGACTATTTGGACATTATTTGAATCTGTACAAAGTAAACTTCCGATACTTATTGTTATCCTATTTCTTCTGTTCATCATTTATATCATTCTAATCATCCAAAAATCAAGCTGTTGTGAATATCTGTGGCCGGGGGCACAGATGTGATATATTTGTTGAACAGATGATAGGTTAAAGGCGATATAATAGGTTAAAGGCGATACATCTGTTCGGTGTCTGTTATGGCACGTGGTGAATGTTCTCTTTGGCCCGTAGTGCAAAGATGAACTGTTGTTTGGTATGATTATGACCAAAGGCTGAATCTGGTATAATCATGACCGTTGGTGTTATATTGAATGTCTTTGGCCCGTAGTGCAAAGATGAACTGTTGATCTGCATGATTATGATCAGGAACTGTGAATTTGTATTATCTTGACTAATGATATTTCAGATGATAAAAGTTGATGATGTTTTTCCTAAAAAGAGAACCGAGTGGACATTATAGTCTGCATTATTCTTCTAATAGATTACTCATTCCGCTGCTATTATTGATCTGAACGTTGTTTAAGAATTTAACTGCAGTTTTTGATATAAACCTTGTAGTCTATTGTATTCTATCAAGAACTCAGCTGTTGAAGACTAATGATAATTTATTCGTCATTATCTTAGTCATGATATTCTTTACTGGGCTATTTGAGCTCACCCTTTCTTTTGTTCCATTGTTTTTTTTTCAACAGGAGATGAAAACATAACAGGGTCTAGCCGGGGAATGGAGTGAGGGTCCGAGGAATAGTTATCATAGTCTTCACGTTTTGTAAAATAGTGTGGCAATAATAGTGAAGACTTAGTTGTGTATTATTATACACTGTATTGTTGTACGTTGTGCTTTGTTGTAATAATTTTGTTGTAGTATTTTGACGACTCAAGTTTGGGCTGTGTGGGCCCAGATTTGGGGGCGTCACAGCGACGCTTTCGTCCATACAAAGCCTCAAATGGAGTCATGTCTATGCTTGTTTGGTAACTGTTGTTGTAGGAGAATTCAATCAATGGCAAGTACTTGTCCTAACTTTTCTTGAAGTTTAGTACATAAAGTCTCAAAAGATCTTCGAGAGTCTAGATCGTCCTCTATGATTGTCCATTTGTTTGAGGATAGTATACAGAACAAAATCGTAGTTTGGTGCTCATAGTTTTTTGTAGACTAATCCAAAAGCGTGAAGTGAATCTAGAATCTCAATAAAAAACTATGGAAACTGGCATGCCATGCAATCTTATTTACATACATATCGACAAGACACTCAAGTCAAAAAATTTCTCTTATAGGCAAGAAATGAGTGGACTTGGTCAATCTATCTACGATGACCTAAATCGCATCTAAGTCATGAGAAACTTTAGGAAGACCCGTCACGAAATCTATAGTGATGTGTTCCCACTTCCATTCTGGAACTTCGAGTGGTTGCAATGAACCCTTAGACACTTGATGTTATGTCTTGACACGTTGACAAGTTAGGCACTTTGAGATAAACTCTGCAATCTCCATTTTCATATTGTTCTACCAAAATGTATGTCAAAGGTCACGATACATTTTTGGTACCTCCTGGGTGGATTGCAAATGACGTGTTGTGTGCCTCCATCATAATTTTATGCTTCAATTCAGGGTCGTTAGGAACAGAGAGTCGAGAGTTGACTAGAAGTATTCCTTTCTCATCAATTCTTACTTCCAGAATCGCACCTTCTTGTACTTTCATCATTATGTTCATCAGTTTCGGATCAGTAGCTTGAACAACTTTAATTTTATCGATTAAAACCAGTTCTACTCGCACGTGTGTATTATTCATGTGGGTCTCTGGTGTCTTTAACTCTATCTCTATCTTTTGTAAGTCGTATAAAATGTATTTTTGCGTAGTCAGCATTGCACTTGTACTCGCATAAGATCTTCTGCTTAATACGTCAGCTACAATGTTCACCTTTCCTGGGTGATACTGGATGGTGTGGTCATAATCCTTTAACAGCTCAAGCTAATGTCGTTGCATATTGAGTTCCTTCTGGGTGAAGAAATACTTGAGGCTTTTGTGATCCGTGAATATTTTCACTTTCTCCCCGTACAAGTAGTGTCTTCAGATCTTCAATGCGAAAACGACCGCTAACAACTCTAGATCCTGAGTAGGATATTTTTTCTCACAATCTTTGAATTGACGAGAGGTATAGGCTATAATTTTTCTATGTTGCATAAGGACTTTGCCTGAAACATCACTGTAGATGATAAATTCTTCCGATCCTAATAGTATGGTCAGAACAAGAGCTGAAATAAGTCACTTCTTCAGTTCTTAAAAACTTTTCTCACATTCCTCGTTCCATATGAATTTTGTACTTTTTCGAGTCACTTGAGTTAATGGAGTGGCAATTCAAGAACATCATTCTACGAATCTCCGATAATAACCAGCTAGTCCCAGAAAACTTTGGACTTCAGTTACTGACTGAGGTTGCTCCCAATTTAATATTGCTTCAATCCAACTGATATTCCCTGACTGAAAATCACATGCCTAAGGAACATGACTTCCTCAAGCCAAAACTCACATTTCTTCAACTTGGTATACAACTTTTTCTCACGTAACTTTTGGAGTATCAATCTCAGGTGTTGTTCATGATCCTCACGACTCGTGGAGTACACGAGAATGTCATCAATAAAGATAACCACAAAATGATCCAAATATTCCTTGAATATCCGATTTATCATGTCCATGAAAGCTGCAGGAGCATTTGTTAGTCCAAAATGCATGACTAAGAACTCATAATCCCCGTAGCGAGTTCTGAAAACAGTCTCTGGAATGTTATTGACTTTAACTTTTAACTGATGATATCCAGAGCAAAGATCAATCTTTGAAAAATGTTGAGCACCCTACAATTGATCATACATGTCATTAATTCGAGGTAACGAGTACCTGGTTTTAATGGTGACATGATTCAACTCTCGATAGTCAATACACAATTTTATACTCCCGTCCTTCTTCTTGACAAGAAGAACAAGGGCACCCCAAGGTGTTGCACTCGGACGAATGAAACCAATATCTAACAATTCCTGTAGTTGAACTTTTAACTCTTGAAGTTCAATAGGAGCCATTCGGCATGGGGCTTTGGAAATAAGCTTAGTACCAGGTTTAAAATCAATACAAAATTTAATTTCACGATTTGTGAGTAAGTCGAGAAGTTCATTAGGAAAAACATTTAAAAACTCATTAACAATAATAATATCATTCAAGTTTAACGTATTTTTGTTCAAATGAATGACATGAACTAAAAAAAATTGACATCTGTTTTTTAATAAACGAGTGGCTTTATGGCTTAAAATGACTGTTACATATTTCAATGGTTTGATTGTTTGAATTTGCATGACAGGTTGATTAGGAATATGAAAACTAATGAGCTTTTGAAAATAATCAATTTTAGCATGATGGTTAGCCAACCAATCAATTTCTAAAATAACATCAAATTCATGCATTTCTAAAGAAATAAGGTCAACGGGTAATATAAGGCTGTTGATTTGAACTAAGCAAGATTTATATACAGTAGATGCAATTGTTATTTCTCCTAATAGGATTTTAACTGATAAGTTAAAATCTAAATTTTCAGGAGTTAAGTTTAATCGTTGAGCATATGCAGGTGAGATAAAAGAGTGGGTAAAAGCAGCATCTAACAGGGCATAAACTTCATGAGAATTTATGAATAGCTTACCGATTATCACCTTATTCGGGTTTCGTGCCATTTGGGATGTTACAATAAAAGCTCTCCTTTAAACTACAGATTTTCTCTTATTTGCTCTAGCTTTTGGAGCCATCATTGCACCTGGACTTGATTTTGTAACAGGACAAAATCGAGCAACATGACATTTCTTCCCACAACTATAGCATAACTTAAACTACTGAGTATAGTTTGGCTGATGTGACCCTTCTAGCCATACTTGTAGCATCTTACTGGTGGTCAATCTTCTCCCCTTGAAACTGGTGTTGGTGCCCTTCCGTAATCATTGTGGAACCTCTTTTTCTTGAAATTGTTCCCACTTGATTATGTTATTATGTTATTTGAGTCAGGATTACCACCGAAGTGTTGATTGCCTCCTATATGGTTCTCATTTTGGTGATTATTTTCGTTATTTCTCTATCTCTACTGGTAATTGACTCTTGGCTGTAATATTTCATTTTCTTGCTCTACCCTTTAAGCCTTATCCACAACATCTAAATATAAACAAAATTTAAGAGAGCTGAGGTGTTGACAAATTTTGGTTCTCAAATCTCGCAAGAACATACAACTCATTCGTGTTATGCCATCCACCAGATGGGTCGTAAATAGGGATAACTTGGCAAACTTGGCCTCATACTGTGAGACAGTCGTGTTCCCCTGCTCCAGCTAAATGAACTCCACCTCCTTCATGTGGCAAATACTTTCTGGAAAGTAATTTTCGTTAAACAACTCTTTAAATTATATCGAATACACCTTGAGTGCTGAATGATGGATACGTTTTACCGCTTTCCACCAATGGTCTGCCTCGTTTCGTAACAAAAAGGTGGCAAATGGAAACTTCTGATCATCGGTGCATCGTAGGACATCAAATATTTTTGTCATCTGTTTTAGTCATGCTTTCGCCTTAACTGGATCAGGCTTCCCGAAAAATTCAGGTGGTCCCAACTCCTAAACTGCTTAATAGTGACCATCCTTGAATTATCAGCGTTTTCACCGGTAAAAGCTCTCATCGCCTGATTTTGCATGAATTGCATGAAGTTTCTAAAGAAACCATCATAATTTGCATGATCACCAGCATTATTTTTCGAAGCTGCAGGAGGATTATTTGTAGCTTTTTGGTTCTTAACTACATTCGCCTCAGGTAATTGATAGTTTATTTCCTAATTTTCGAAAGTCATTCTAAGCTATGGTCACAAAATAAATGTTAGTTAAACAAACTGACTCGTTACTTTTTGTCCCCACATTTATAAGCCGACTCATTAGATAACAAAATTTAATTTATATAGGACACATTAGTGACGTATTCTATCCATCTCTCTCCTCATACTTCTACCCCAGATCTCCAATATAGATCATATCCCTAAGCTTAGATACCAAATGTGATGCCCCCAAATCTGGGCCTACACAGTCTAATTTGAGATGCTAAAAATACACGGTATTTATTACAAAACAATACAAAAATACAGAGCCTAATAATACACAACTAAGTCTTCATTATTATTGTCACACTATATACAATATATGAAGACTACTACAGCTATCTCTCAGACTTTCACTAAATTCCCCGGCTAAATCCAACTACTCTCATTTTTTCTAAAGTACAATGAAACAAACGAAATGATGAACTCAAATAGCTCAGTAAAGAAAATATCATGACTAAGATAAAAATGAGTAAATTATCACTAGCCTTCAACAATTGAGTTCTTAATTGAATATAATAAACAACAAGTTTTAGATCAATAATAGCAGCAGAATGAGCAATCCATTAGAAGAATCATGTAGATTATGATTTCCACTAGCTTCTCTTTTTTTAAAAAATTTCATCAACTTTTATCATCTGAAACACCACTCCTCATGATCATACCACAATAGTTCTTCTTTGCCCCAGGCCAAAGAGAAAATTCACCACATGCCCTAAAAGACACTCAATAATTATATCGCATTTATCCTATCATTTGTGTCTCAGGCCACAAATATTCACCAATTATATTATCTTTACACTCAGGCCAAAGATATTCACAACAACTTGATTCTTGATGATTAGTACAAATAACAGTGATATAAATGATGAACAGAAGAAACATGATAAATAATAAATATAGAAAGTTTACAATTTTACTTTGTCCAGAGTCAAATAATATCCAAATTATCAACATGATGTAAACTCCAATTCAAGAATGATATTTATGATTCATAATTAAAAATAACGGTTGAAGTTCAATAGAAATGTTCAAATAAATAGGAAGGTTCGCGTGAAATAATATTAAATGAAGCGTAAACTTTAAGCAACATATAATCATTTCAGAAGTTTTATCGAATAATACTTATTATAGTAAGTTTAAGAATATGAAGAAAAAAAAGAAAGATATTATTTACCGTAGTAAGTTTAGGAGTATGAAAGATATTCATATCATTTACCTATATATATATATATAATTTAAGTGGTAACTACCTTATATAATTTTATGGTGTATACCAATTCATATGAAATCACTAAAAGTTATTTAATAGTAAAAATTGGTGTAGTGTACATAATAAAGTATAATAAGCTACAAAATAGTTTTTGAAAATATTATTTCAAAAGAATCTTCAAGAGAAAGTTTTTCAAAATGAATCTTCTAAAAGAAGAGTCCTCTAAAGAGAGATTTATAAACACCATGTGATGTATGTGGTTACTTGACTAACTTTTGTAAAAAGATTTACTTGAACAGTACTCATATCTTACAGATCTTCACAAATGCTCAAGAAGAAAGAATATGTAAGAAAGTTTATGAAAAATATTTAAGTTAATGCCTCTATTTATAGCCAAAAATCTTATTATAATCCAAAATTTCTTAATTTAATCCAAACCATATATTTCAAGATAATGTTTAATCCATACCACACATTTCATCTTTTAAAATTTCTTTAATCTAAACCATTTATTTAAAGATCATATTTAATCTACATTGTTCATCTTAAATTCTATAATTATTACATTATCTTTAATTTGCACTATTCATTTCAGATTTTCTTTAATCCATACCATTTATTTAATAAAACAATTAACTTTATGTATAAAATAACTAATTTTATATGTAAAAAAACTAACTTTATATATAAAACAACTAACTTTATATATAAAATAACTAACTTTATATATAAATCAATTAACTTTATATATAAAATAAATCATAATAAAATAATTTACTTTATATAAAGTAAATAACTTTATATAAATTATTATAATAAAATAAATAACTTTATCAATTCAATTATTCAACAATAATTCATAATTTTTTATTATTATGACTAATTGTTATAAATGTAGTGTAGTTATAAGACCCCGACTTTTATAAAATATAATTTTAATTTTTCTTTATATATTTTCTTCTGAAACGGTAAATGGATAAATTGAAAAAAGTTAAAGTTAAAATAAATGCAAATTTTATCTTGTCGGAGAATATTCGATTCATACGATGGACTGAAATAACCAAACATTAGTGGACCCTACAACAAAATATTGTCGAATATAGAAAACGATAGCAATAACTTTTTAAAATAAAAATAGTCAACGGTACTATCACTTTTAACTGTTAAAATACTCGTTGGTAAAGGAGAAGTAAAATACGGTATTGCACAGTAACACACGGTATTGCACAGTAGCACACGGTATTGCACAGTAACAGTAGCACACTATATTGCACAGTAACATACAGTATTGTACAGTAGCACACTATATTGCACAGTAACATACACAGTAACATACAGTATTTTACAGTAGCACACTATATTGCACAGTATTTCGCAATATTAAATTGGTAAAATAGCTATTGTACAATATTAACTTTATTAAACCGATAATTTTTACATGCATAATAATTCATATTATTGAACTGATAATTGTCACAGTAGCATATGCATAGTAATTCACATTACTAAATCAATAATTGTCATTACACCGTAACGTGCTCTTTCTTTTCTTTATTTTTTACATTATTATTATCATTATTATGATGTTGATTTAACTGTTTTATTTCATTATTATTTGGTATTTATGAAAGTAGTATGCCCTCAAACCAATCACGTTTGATGTAACAAGCATATACTTTGTAATCTTATTTGTTTTTGAATAAAAGTATACAAACATTTTTTTATTCATGATTAATTAGCTAAATTAATTAAATGGATAAACTCATAGTTTTCAAGCAATTCTTTTAAAATCATGATGAGGATTATGCTAATAAGATCTAAATTCAAGATAGCTCAAAACTAAAATTGTTCCTAATCATTGGATCACTAAAAAGGGGATTAGTAGATCTTGATATATTGGTACATACTATGTTTACTCTTACAAAGATGATGATTGATCTCATAATCATTTGTGTAGAGACACTAAAGTAAGTATATAGGTGCTTATTAGAGAATAAGTTCACTGGACATGACTCGCTCAAGAAACACCTAATGGAGTTTTACTCGCTTGTTAATAGGAGTTCATTTTGTGATAGTCGTACAAGTGATCCTTGGACTTGAGATTATCATAGTATCTTGTGTGTATTAAGTTCTACTTTGACATATTCCTTTAGACTTGTTAGTATATCAAAGGATATGTTTGGGTATAATAAGGTACACATAGAAATATGTGAATGATCAACAAATGATCTACCACTTTCAGTACAGGGAGATAATGTCCTATGCGATTCAATAAGGGACAACTCAAAAATTCTTGGCCAGGGTTGAATAGAATTATAAGGGAGTTTCTAATTTACATTAATTAGAGTTGTGCATTTGTGAATTAAAATGCATATTATCAAATAAATAAGACTTTACAGAAATTCCATATCTCATATTTGATTTGGACATTGTGTGGTAGAATAATTAAATTGTACGATAACTATTCGGTTAAAGGTTATTTTACGATCAAATGTTGAAATCTATATTATCTGGAATGTCGATTAATCGTTAAGGGGGCTTACCATTATTATGGAATAAATATTTATTCTGAATTAAAGAGTTAGTTTGTAATAAATGAATTAGAATAGTTCTAATTTATTTATTATACAATTAATTTAATATGGAGAACCAAAATGGTCACACCACAAAAGAGTAATATTTATTTTAGAACTAAATGACATAATCATAATAATAAATTAAGTATATTTAATTTATACTATGATGATGAAATAAATTAAATAGCTTAATATTTATAATTTAGTATTTTAGAAATACTAATTATAAATTAATAAGAGGAGTCTTATGATTATTATTATTATTATTGTTGTTGTTGTTGTTGTTGTTGTTGTTGTTGTTGTTTAGTTCTTAAATGGTTTATAAATTGTAATTATAATAATTAATTAAGTTACTAAATGGTTTAATAATTAATTAATAAGAAGTACTCTTATTATTAAATAATTAAGTTCATAAATAGTTTAAAAATTGTAATTAATTTATTTAGTTCCTAATTGAATTGAGAATTAAATTAAAACCTTAATCCTAAATAGTTTAGAAGGGTTGACTATATCTATAAATAAGAGAAGTATTATCATAGATTAAGGTTATATACTATTTCACAAGAATTGAGAGAGTACTTCATAATTCTCTACATCTAAGAAGTTAGAGAGAGAGAGAATTAATGCTAACTACCCATGGTTTGGAGAAACCAAAATCCACTTCTTTAATTCATAGATCTCTTGGTAGATCACCTCTAGAGGTTTTACACTTGGGGAGCTAATATTAATCCATGAAATCTAATCGGTGAATTTGAAGAAAAACGTGAATGATTAAAGGGAGTTGAACTTGTACCTGTGGAAGCTTGGTTCTACAAAGGTATAAATCTTTTATCCTTCATCAATTAATAATAGTCGTATAAAAAAGATCCGAATTATTGGTTTATAGAAAATATTAAAATCTGATTTTGCTTTCTTTCATTGCGCTAATATAATTTGATTATATGTATGCTATATTTTTACCAACCAACAATTTATGCTTTTATGGTGAGTCTCTAACTCAAAAAGTCAATTGCACTATATTTACAACAATTAGTCACAATAATGAATAATTGTGAATTATTGTTGAATAATTGAATTGATAAAATTATTTATTTTATTATAATAAGTTATATAAAGTTATTTACTTTATCTAAATTATGTAGAGTTAATTATTTTATTATGATATATTATATAAAGTTGTTTGTTTTATACATAAATTTAATTGATTTATATATAAAGTTAGTTGTTTTATATCTAAAGTTATTAGTTTTATATATAAAGTTAATTATTTTATTAAATGAATGATATACATTAAAGAAAATTTGAAATGAATGGTATAGATTAAAGATAATATAATAATTATAGAATTTGAAATTAACAATATAGATTAAAGATTATCTTTAAATGAATGGTTTAGATTAAATAAATCTTAAAAGTGAAATATGTGGTATTAAATAAAAATTATCTTGAAATATACGGTTTGGATTAAATTAAGAAATATTAGATTATAATAAGATTTTTGGCTAATAGATGACTTAACTTATGAATTTTTCATCAACTTCCTTACTTATTTTTTCTTTCACTCTCTAAATATTACTTTGTATAAATTTTCTCGAAGTGTATTAAAGTTATCTTAAGTATTTGTAAAGATTTGTAAGAATACGAGTATTGTTCAAGTAAGTCTTTTTTATAAAAATTAGTCAAGTAACCACACATATTATTTTCAAAAATAATTTTGAAGTTTATTATACTTTATTATGTACACTACACAATTTTTTACTATCAAATTACTTTTGATGATTTCATACAAGTTGGTATACACTATGAAATTTATGTATAGTAGTTACTATATATATATATATATATATATATATATATATATATTAATCAACCTCATTTTTATCAATATCCAGTGACGTATTAAGGTAATGGATATCATTTTCTTTCATACTCCTAAACTTACTATGGTAAGGGATATCATTTTCTTTAACCATTATTTTGAACTATGGATCTTGAATATCGTTATTGAATTTGAGTCCACATCATGTTGATAATTTGGACATTATTTGACTCTAGACAAAATAAAATTATAAATTTCGATATCTATTATTTATCCTATTATTCACTTTCTTCTGTCTTTCATTTATATCACTGTTATTTGTACTAATGATCAAGAATTAAGTTGTTTTGAATATTTGTGGCCTGGGCACAGATGATATGATTGGTGAATGTGTAAGACCCCGAATTTTATGAAATATAAAATTTAATTTTTCTTCATATATATGTTCATGAAACAGTAAGTGGTTAAATTGATAAAGTTAAAAGTTAAGGATGTTATGTATAAATTATATTATGTCGGACAATATTCGTTTGGTCGGGGAATACTCGTTCTGTCGGAGAATATTCGTACGACGGCGCCGTACGAACCAATCATTGGTGGACTCCCACAAAGAATAATTGTCGGATATAGAAAATGACATAAACAATTTTTAAATGGTCAATGGTACTATTACTTTTAATTGTTAAAATATCCGGTGGTAAAAGAATAGTAACATACGGTATTGCATAGTAGCACACGGTATTGCACAGTAGCACACGGCATTGCACAGTGTTTCGTATTATTAAACTGATAAAGTGGTTATCGTACAATATTTGACTTTATTGTCACATGCCCAATAATTCATATTATTAAATTGATAATTGTCACAGTAACATATGCACAGTAATTCACATTATTGGATCAATAATTATCATGACACAGTAACGTATTCCTTCTTTTACATGCTTTCTGCATTATTGTTCTCTCTATTATGATGTTATTTAAACAGTTGTATTTCATTAATTAATTGACTTGATATCTAACTCAGAGAGTCAACTACACTGTATTTATAACAATTAGTCATAATAATGAATAAGTGTGAATTATTGTTGAATAATTGAATTGATAAAATTATTTGTTTATAATATAAAGTTAGGTGATATAAAACGAATGGTATAAATTAAAGATAATATAGAATTTGAAATAGATGATGTACATTAAAAGATGATCTTTAAATGAATAGTTTAGATTAAGGAAATCTTAAAAGATAAAATGAATGGTATAGATTAAAGATAATATAGAATTTAAAATGGATGGTGTAGATTAAAAGATGATCTTTAAATGAATGATTTATATTAAAGAAATCTTAAAAGATGAAATGAATGGTATGAATTAAACATTATCTTGAAATAAACGGTTTGGATTAAATTAGAAAATCTTGGTTATGATAAGATTTTTGGCTATAAATAGAGGCCTTAACTTAAGGATTTTTCATAAACTTCATTACTTGTTCTTTCTTTCTCTCTCTAAATACTTCTTATGAAAGTTCTCTCTAAGTGTGCGTAAGTCATCTTGAGTATTTGTGAAGATCTATAAGTGTACGTGTACTGTTCAAGTTAATTAACCTCATTTAAATCAATATCCAGTCACGTATTAAGGTAAGGGATTATCATTATTTGATTCTCGAAAATAATATCGTTTCTTTCTTACTCATAAGATGTGCCATTTATTTCCATGTATTAATTTATGGGAATAACCTTACGGCGCGGATTACCGCCTGTTGGTGAATAACCTTTCGTATTCATTCCTTATTAATCTCTGAGAATAACCTTACTGCGCGGATTACCGCCTGTTTGGTGAATGACTCTTCGTATTCAATTTTTATTAAATTGTGGGAATAACCTTACGGTGCGGATTACCGCCTGTTGGTGAATAACCTTTCGTATTCATTCCTTATTAATCTCTGAGAATAACCTGACTACGCGAATTACCGCATGTTTGGTGAATTACTCTTTGTATTCATTTCTTATTTGTCTCTTGTGGAAATAATTTGTTTACACGAATTATCACATGACATTTTTATTGCATATTCGTTTATAATATCATTTTCTTTCATATTCATAAGTGATATTATTTTCCTTTATACTCATAAGGGATACCATCTTTTTCATCTTCCATTATTCAAACTTACTACGGTAAGGGATATTAATTTCCTTCACCTTTTGTTAATCAAACCTGCTACGGTAAAGAATATTATTTCTTCCATACACTTAAATCGAAACTTATTATGGAACTATTGATTCTATAATTCCTGAAAATATTATATGTTCCATAATAGTTGCATTTCATCATTTCAATTGAACCATCTTATTTACGTGAACCTTTCTATTGAACTGTAACCGTTATTCTGAATTGTGGATCTTGAATATCATTTTTGAATTTCACTCCACATCATGTTGACAATTTGGACATTATTTGAATCTGCACAAACTAAATTTCTGATACTTATTGTTTCTATTGTTTCTTCTGTTCATCATTTATAACATTTTAATCATCCAAAATCAAGTTGTTGTGACTATCTGTGACCGGGGGCACAGATGTGATATAATTGTTGAACAGATGATATGTTAAAGGCGATATAATAGGTTAAAGGCGATACATCTGTTCTGTGTCTTTTATGGCACATGGTGAATGTTCTCTTTGGCCCGTAATGCAAAGATGAACTGTTGTTTGGTATGATTATGACCAAAGGCTGAATCTGGTATAATCATGACCGTTGGTGTTATATTGAATGTCTTTGGCCCGTAGTGCAAAGATGAACTGTTGATCTGAATGATTATGACCAGAAACTGTGAAATTATATTATCTTAACTAATGGTATTTCAGATGATAAAAGTTGATGATGTTTTTCCTAAAAAGAGAACCAAGTGGACATTATAGTCTGCATTATTCTTCTAATAGATTGCTCATTCCGCTGCTATTATTGATCTGAACATTGTTCAAGAATTTAACTGCAGTTTTTGATATAAACCTTGTAGTCTATTGTATTCTATCAAGAACTCAACTGTTGAAGGCTAATGATAATTTATTCGTCATTATCTTAGTCATGATATTCTTTACTAGGCTATTTGAGCACACCCTTTCTTTTGTTCCATTATTTTTCAACAGGATATGGGAACGTAGTTGGGTCTAGTCGGGGAATAGAGTGAGAGTCTGAGGAATAGCTATCGTAGTCTTCACGCGTTGTAAAATAGTGTGATAATAATAGTGAAGACTTAGTTATGTATTATTATACACTATATTATTGAACGTTGTTCCACTTGTAATAATTTTGTTGTAGTCTTTTGATGACTCAAGTTTGGGCTGTATGGGCCCAGATTTGGGGGCGTCACAGAATGTCTTTAGCCTGGGAGCAAAGATAATATAATTGATAAATATATCTGGTATAAGGCATAGATGATAGGATAAAGACTATATAATTGTGGTGTGTCTTTTGGGACACAGATGATATAATAAAGGCGATATAATGGTGGTGTGTCTTTTAGGGTACGTGATGAATGATATCTTTGGCCTGAGGCAAAGAAGAACTGCTATTGATATGATCATGACCAGTAGTGTTTCAGATGATAAAGGTTGATGATGATTTTTCTTAAAAAGAGAAGCTAGTAGACATTATAATCTACATGATTTTCCTAATTGTTGTTAGTCCGTTGCAATTGTTGATCTAAACTTTGTTTAAGAATTTAACTGTAATTGTTGATTTAAAACTTGTTGTTTATATTATTCTATCAAGAATTCAACTGTTGAAGGCTAATGATAATTTACTCATTATTATCTTAGTCATGATATTTCTTTACTAGACTATTTGAGTTCACACTTTTGTTTGTTTCATTGTCGTTCAGGAAATGAGAGAGTAACTCGGTCTAGTATGATAATGGAGTGAAGGTCCGAGAGATAACTGTAGTAGTCTTCACATATTGTAAATAATGTGACCATAATTGTGAAGACTTAGTTGTGTATTATTGAGCTCTGTATTTTTGTACTATATACTATTTTGTAATAGATACCGTGTATTTTTGGCTTCTCAAATTGAGTTGTGTAGACCTAGATTTAGGGGGTGTTACAGTAGTTGGCTTTCTGAGTTAAATATTCACAATACAAGCAAAAATATCAACTTATAATAGAACACAACAGTTAAATTAATATCATAATAATGACAACAATAATGCAAAAAAAAAAAAATGTTATTGTGTAATAAGAATTATTAATTCGCTAATATGAATTACTGTGCATATACTACTATGATAATTATCTGTTCAATAATATGAATTATTGTTCATGCTACAATTATTGATTTAATAAGTTAATATTGTACTATAGTCAATTTATCAGTTTAATAATATGAAACACTGTGCAATGCCTTGTGTCATTTTTTATATCCAATAATATTCTGTTGTAGGGTCCACTAATGTTTGGTTATTTCCACGCCATTGTACGAATCAAATATTTCCCGACAAAACGAACATTGTCCGACAAGATAAAATTTGTACAAAATATTTTTTAACTTTAACTTTTGTTAATTTATCCACTTACCATTTCAGAAAAAATTATATTTGTATTTCATAAAAGTCGAGGTCTTACGGATTGCTACTACTCCGTTCTTTGGTTGAATTAATTTGTATTTTTTTGTTTTTCATGTTGATCGTTTGACACTTGTTATATACTTTATTCAACCAAGAGTCATAAATTTTGTTTATATTCAGATGTTGTTGATATATACCTTAGCTCTTTTAAATTTTGTTTATATTCAGATGTTGTTGATAGGGCTCAAAGGATAGAGCAAGAAAATAAAATATTACAGCCAAGAGTCAATAACCTGCAGAGAGAGAGAAATAACGACAACAATCACTAGAACGAGAACTATAGAGGAGGTAATCAACACTCCAGTGGTAATCCTGGCTCAAACAACGGAAGATGGGAATCAAGTGGGAACAACTTCAAGAGGAAAAGATCCCACAATGATTACAGAAGGGCATCGGCTTAGCACCAGCACTAGTTTCAAGGAGAAGGGATCGACCACCAGTGAGACACTACAAGTGTGGTCAGGAGGGTCACATTAGCCCAAACTGTACTCAGCAATCCAAATTATGCTACAGTTGTGGGAAGAAATGTCATATTGCTCGATTTTGTCCAGTTACAAAATCAAGTCCAGCTGCAATGATGGCTCCAACAGCTAACGCGGATAAGGAAAAATATGTACTTTAGGGAAGAGCTTTTGTTGTGACATCTTAAATGACACGAAACCCGAACAAGGTGATAATCGGGTGCTTAACATTTTTCAAAAATTGATCTTCGCTCTGATATCATCAGTCAAAAGTTAAAGTTGATGACATTCTAAAAACAGTTTTCAAAACTCGTTATGGGCATTATGAGTTATTAGTCATATCTTTTGGACTAACCAATGCTCCTGCAGCTTTCATGAACATGATGAACCAGATATTCAAGGCATATTTAGATCATTTTCTAGTTGTCTTCATTAATGACATTCTAATATACTCCAAGAGTCGTGAGGATCATGAACAACACCTGAGATTGATACTCCAAAAGCTACGTGAGAACAAGTTGTATGTTAAGTTGAAGACGTATGAGTTTTGGCTTGAGGAAGTCACGTTCTTTGGGCATGTGATTTTCAGTCAGGGAATATTAATTGACCATACAAAGATTGAAGCAATATTAAATTAAGAGCAACCTCGGTCAGTAACTGAAATCCGAAATTTTCTTAGCCTAGCTAACTCGAAAAAATATAAAATTTGTATAGAATGAGGAATGTGAGAAAAGTTTTCGAGAACTGAAAAAAGAGACTTATTTCAGCTCATGTTCTGACTATATCATTAGGATCACGAGAATTTGTCATCTACAGCGATGCTTCAAGCAAATGTTATGTCCTTATGCAACATGAAAAATTTATAGCCTATGCCTCTCGACAACTTAAAGATTATGAGAAAAATTATCCTATTCTTGATCGAGAGTTGGTTGCAGTCATTTTCGCACTAAAAGTCTGGAGACACTATTTATACAGGGAGAAAGTGAAAATATTCACAGATCACAAAAGTCTCAAGTATTTATTCACCCAGAAGGAACTTAACAAGCGACAATGACATTGGCTTGAGCTGTTAAAGGATTACGACCACACAATCCAGTATCACATAGGAAAGGCGAACGTTGTAGCTGACGCTTTAAGCAGAAGATCTTATGCGAGTACAAGTGCAATACTGACGATGCAAAGAAGCATTTTACATGACTTACAAAAGATAGAGATAGAGCTAAAGACACTAGGGACCCACATAAAGATTGTACACGTGTGAATAAAATATGCTTTAATTGATAAAATTAAAGTTGCTCAAGCTACTGATCCGGAACTGATGAACATGATAAAGAAAGTACAAGAAGGTGTTATTCTAGAAGCAATAATTGATGAAAAATGAATACTTCGAGTCAACTCTCATCTCTGTGTTCCTAACGACCCTGAATTGAAGTATAAAATTATAATGGAGGCACACAACATGCCATTTGCAATCCACCCGGAGGTACCAAAATATATCGTGACCTTCGACATACATTTTGGTAGAATAATATGAAGAGGGAGATTACAGAGTTTATCTCAAAGTGCATAACTTGTCAACGTGTCAAGGCAAAACATCAAGTGTCAAAGGGTCCATTACAACCACTCGAAGTTCTAGAATGGCAGTGAGAACACATCACTATGGATTTCATGATGGGTTTTTCCAAGGTTTCTCAAGGCTTAGATGCGATTTAGGTCATCGTAGATAGATTGACCAAGTCCGCTCATTTTTTACCTAAAAAAGAAAACTTTCTACTTAAGCGTCTTGCCGGTATGTATGTAAATAAGATTGTAAGACTTCATGGCATGCCAGTTTTCATAGTTTCTAATCGAGATCCTAGATTTAGTTTGCACTTTTGGATCAGTAAATAAAAAGTTATGGGCACCGAACTACGATTTAGTTCTGCATACCATCCTCAAATGAACGGACAATCGGAGAGGACAATCCAGACTCTTAAAGATCTTTTAAGACTTTGCGTACTAGATTTCAATGAAAGTTGGGAGAAGTACTTGTCATTGGTTGAATTATCCTACAACAACAGTTAATAAGCAAATATAGACATGGATTCATTTGAGGCTTTGTATGGACGAAAATGTCGCTATCCAGTATGTTGGAATGAAGCAGGAGAAACAAAATTATTGGAACCCAAGTTGGTACGCTTGACAACAGAAAAAATCCAAACAATTTGATAACGAATACAAGCCACACAAAAACGACAAAAGATTTATGCTGATCTTCATCGAATAGATGAAAGTTTCAATGTTGGAGACCATGTATTCTTACGTGTTTCTTCATAGAAATGAGTTACTAGATTCGGAAGGAGAGGAAAACTCAACCCTCGATTTATTGGCCTATTTGAAATTCTAGATCGAGTAGGAACCGTGGTCTACAGACTAGCCCTACCAACAAGCATGTTCCGCATTCATAACCTTTTTTATATTTCCATGCTACGTAAATATGTGAAACATTCGAATCACATCATTAAGTTGGAACGAGACATTATAGCAGAGAATTTAACGTACGAGGAGGTACCTGTCAAGATCTTAGATAAGAAGGAGCAGATCCTACGCTCAAAGGTTATACCCCAAGTCAAGATTTTATTGAAGAACCAAGATACTAAGAAAATGACATGGGAAATATAACCTGAAATAAAATCTAAGTATCCTTACCTCTTTGAAATATCAGGTATGTCAATTTTGGAGACAAAATTTCATAAGGAGAGAAAGTTGTAAAACCCCGACTTTTATGAAATAATTTTTTTTATATATATATATTTTCTTTTCAAACGGTAAGTGGATGAATTAACAAAAGTTAAAGTTAAAAAAAATTACAAATTTTATCTTGTTGAGGAATATTCGTTCTGTTAGGGAATATTCAATTCGTACAACAGTGCCTAAATAACCAAACATTAGTGGACCCTACAATGAAATATTGTCGAATTTAGAAAACGACAACAGTAACTTTTTAAAATAAAAATGGTCAACGGTATTATCACTTTTAACTATTAAAATACCCGGTGGTAAAGGCATAGTAGAATATGGTATTACACAGTAATATACGGTATTGCACAGTAGCACACGGTATTGCACAATAACATACAGTATTACACAGTAACACATGGTATTGCACCGTATTTCATATTATTGAACTGATAAAGTAGCTATTATACAATATTGACTTTATTGAAGCAATAATTTTTATATGCGCAATAATTCATATTATTGAATTGATAATTGTCACAATAGCATATGTATAGTAATTCACATTACAGAATCAATAATTGTCATTACAGCGTAACGTGCTCTTTCTTTTATTTATTTTTTACATTATTATTACTATTATTATTATGTTAATTTAACTGTTGTATTTTATTATTATTTGGTATTTCTGCTTGTATGGTGAGTCTCTTACTCAGAAATCTAACTACACTGCAATTACAACAATTAGTCGCAATAATGAATAATTGTGAATTATTGTTGAATAATTAAATTGATAAAGTTATTTTTTTTATTATAATAAATTATATAAAGTTATTTACTTTATATAGATTATGTAAAGTTAATTGTTTTATTATGATATATTATATAAAGTTATTTATTTTATATATAAAGTTAATTGATTTATATATAAATTTAGTTGTTTTATATATAAAGGTAGTCGTTTTATATATAAATTCAATTATTTTATTAAATAAATGATATAGATTAAAGGAATGGTATAGATTAAAGAAAATCTGAAATGAATGATATAGCTTAAAGATAATGTAATAATTATAGAATTTAAAATGAACGGTATAGATTAAAGATTATCTTTAAATGAATGGTTTAGATTAAAGAAATCTTAGAAGATGAAATGTGTGGTTTAGATAAAACATTATCTTGAAATATACAGTTTGCATTAAATTAGAAAATCTTAGATTATGATAAGATTTTTAGCTATAAATAGAGACCTTAACTTAAAAAAAATTCATAAACTTCCTTACTTATTCTTTCTTTCACTCTCTAAATATTACTTTGTGTAAGTTTTCTCTAATTGTACTAAAACTATCTTGAGTATTTGTGAAGATCTATAAAAATACGAGTACTGTTCAAGTAAGTCTTTTTATAAAAGTTAGTCAAACAACCACACACATCATAAGGTATTTATAAATCTTCCTTTAGAAGACTATTCATTTAGAAGATTCATTTTGAAAAACTTTTTCTTGAAGATTCTTTTGAAATATTATTTTCAAAAACTACTTTGAAGTTTATTATATTTAATTTTGTACACTACACAAAATTTAACTATCAAATGACTTTTGATGATTTTATATGAGTTGATATACACCATGAAATTTATGTATGATAGTTACTAATTTCATTATAAATAAATATATATAGGTTGATTAACCTCATTTTTATCAATATTCAATTGCGTGTTAAGGTAAGAGATATCATTTTATTTCATACTCTTAAATTTACTGCAGTAAGGGATATCATTTTTTTTCACGCTCTTAAACTTATTGTGGTAATTATTATTCAGTAAAATTTCTTGAAATGATTATATGCTTCTTAATAGTTTTCACTTCATTTAATATTATTTCACATGAAACTTCATATTTACTTGAACCTTTTTATTGAACGATAACTATTATTTTGAACAGTGGATCTTGAATATCTTTATTGAATTTGAGTTCACATCATGTTGACAATTTGGACATTATTTGACTCTAGACAAAGTAAAATTATAAATTTTAATATCAATTGTTTATCCTATTATTCTCTTTCTTCTGTCTTTCATTTATACCATTGTTATTTGTACTAATCATCAAGAATCAAGTTGTTGTGAATATATATGGTCTGAGGCACAGATGATATGATTGGTGAATGTTTTTGGCCTGGGAGTAAAGATAATATAATTGATGAATATATGTGGCCTGAGGCACATATGATAGTATAAAGACGATATAATTGTGATATGTCTTTTGGGGCACAGATGATAGGATAAAGGCGATCTAATAATAGTGTGTCTTTTAGGGTACGTAGTGAATGTTATCTTTGGCCTGAGGCAAAGAAGAATTGTTGTTGGTATGATTATGACCAGTGGTGTTTTAGATGATAAAGATTGATAATGATTTTTCTTAAAAAGAGAAGCTAGTAGACATCATAATCTACATGATTTTCCTAATAGTTGTTATTCTACTGCAGTTGTTGATCTAAACTTTGTTCAAGAATTTAACTGCAGTTGTTGATTTAAAACTTATCGTTTATATTATTCTATCAAGAATTCAACTGTTGAAGGCTAATAATAATTTACTCATTGTTATCTTAGTCATGATATTTCTTTACTAGGCTATTTGAGCTCACCATTTCGTTTGTTTTATTATCCTTCAAAAAATGAGATAGTAGCTAGGTCTAGTAGGGGAATGGAGTGAAGGTCCGAGAGATAGTTGTAGTAGTCTTCACATGTTGTAAATAGTGTAGCAATAATTGTGAAGACTTAGTTGTGTATTATTAAGTTCTGTATTTTTGTACTATATACTATTTTGTAATAAATTTCGTGTATTTTTGGCTTCTCAAATTGGGTTGTGTAGACCTAGATTTATGGGTGTTGCAGTAGTTGGCTTTCTGAGTTAGATACTCACAATGCAAGTAAAAATATCAACTTATAATGGAATACAACAGTTAAATCAACATCATAATAGTGATAACAATAATGCAGAAAATAAATAATAAAAAAAGCATGTTACTGTGTAATGACAATTATTGATTCAGTAATGTGAATTACTATGCATATACTACTGTGACAATTATCATTTCAATAAGTTAATATTGTACAATAGCCATTTTATCAGTTCAATAATATGAAACATTGTGCAATATCTTGTGCTACTATACAATACCGTATGTTACTGTGCAATACTATGTTCTACTATTCATCTACCACTAGGTATTTTAATAGTTAAAAGTGGTAGTACTGTTTATCTTTTTTATTTAAAAAGGTTACTTATGTCATTTTCTATATCCGATAATATTCCGTTGTGGGGTCCACCAATATTTGATTATTTCAGTCCCGTCGTACGAGTCGAATATTCCTCGACAAAACGAATATTGTTTGACAAGATAAAATTTGTACAAAATATTTTTTAACTTTAACTTTTGTCAATTTATTTACTTATCGTTTCAGAAAAAAATATATAAAGAAAATATTAAATTTGTATTTCATAAAAGTCGGGGTCTTACGGATTGTTACTACTCCGTTCATTGGTTGAATTAATTTGTACTTTTTTGTTTTTCATGTTGATCGTTTGACACTTGTAACTTGATATAAACTTCATTTAACCTAAAAATTGAGATATATTTTAAAATCTAAATTTTAATAAAGATAATTTTATTTTTTTAAATGTACGCATAATATAATAGCTAAGAATTTAATTAGAAATGGCAATGGGGCAGTGTCGAGTCGGGATTATACATCCCACTTCCATCCCTAATCTTATAAAAATTTCTCATACCTGTCTCATTCTTCATGGGAATTAAAACTTAATAATCATCCTCATTCCCAAGGGAAATTCACACCCCCACAAAAAATTTATATCACTACGGAGATTAATATTTTGTGAATTTTTTAAATTAAAAAAGCCATTTTTAGTTATATTTATAATAATACATATATAAAAACCAATTATATTTTATCGCATATATGATAAAATTAAGAAAAAATAAATAATAATAATAATAATAATAATAATATATACACACACACAAAGACATATATTTTAATTATGTAATATATAATAGTATAAATATTAATTTAATGAATATATAGCTATTCAGGGAGGGTATTGTAGAGTATTGTGTGGTTTAGTGTGGTTGAAAGTCCAAATGGCACATGAAATCGCTTAAGTGCGGTTTGACAAATCTAAAACTGTACATAACACCGCATGTGATTGGTGTGATGCGATTTTGAAACTTACAGTACGATTTCATTTGGTTCGATTTTGGTTTCAAAATCAATTGATATAGATAATATTCAATACATCAAATTTATCTTTATGTTGAAGAAACCATAGATGACATTAACATAATAACACCAAGTAACACGTTTTAGGTTTGAAATTTATTACTCATGAATAATTCAACATTACTCAAACCATTGTAATTCAATTGAAATTTTTTTTACCCATAAACAAGAAGTTTAAAAGTATATAGTATAATTAAAATTGTTTAATATATTTTTAGGTATGTGGATTGCTCGACAAATTCAAGTTTTCATGAAATCGTCCTAGTAATAAAAAAAATATAACATAAAAGCGCTACAGTGCGGATGTGACGTCCCTAAATCTGAGTTTCATAACCTCGAGTTTAGTTATCACAATCCAATACATAATAGCAACTAAATACATAGTCTTCTTTAATTTTAGCGGACTAATACATCACTGTTTCTTACAAAAAGGTAATGCAATCCCAAGATCTACTAACCTTAACATAACAATATATATCTTAAAAGTTTACAAAAAAATTATAATAATTAGATAAATATTAAACAATACTACTAGCATGCAAATTTTACGCTTTGGTTTTTCCTTTGCATTTGTCTTTCTTAGAGTACTCGGGCTTAGTTGAAAAATGGTTCATGATATAACAAGGGTAAGTAACTAGTTTGCTCAGCAAGTGTAAGAACAATTGATACAAGATTGATATATCGTGATTGAATGGAAAATAACTTCAAAGTTTTCATCAATATATAATAATTGTGAAAGAAGAAGTCTCAAATTTCAATTAAAAGAATTGATTAAGTCTTTACTGCTGAGTAGCCTCTAAAGATCATGAACTAATACTTAAGATAAATTAGATATGTATCCGACTCTTTTATTATTTTGGTATTTGAGAGGATCAATCTCTTGTACTTTATGTATATGCATAATATTCAGATATCTTGTGCAAATGTCGATTTCCTGAATATAATCCCTTTATTTAGGGTTATTCATTCTCAATTTTACTATAAGAATCTGCATCAACCAATGGTTTGGATAAGCTTTTAAAAATATTTAAGTTAATAAATTTATATATACGGTGTCTAGCCGAAACGATTAACTTATACATTCTTAAACAGTTCATGAATCAAAGAACTATAAAGCTTTAAATGCATTATGTGCGAACACATAAACAACATTGATGTGGATTAATTTTTAATAATTAAACCACTTAAAGCTCTTGTAAAATAAATACAAGTTTAAGTATAAGAAACTTGTCTTGATTGTTGATTACAGCTAACCAATATAATTTAATGTCCTTTAAAAAGACCTAACAATTAATAAAATTGATCTTCCTATTAGTATCTTATCTACATTAATATAATAATATTTGTATATCTTAATTTGCTAACACTTAATCACATAAATAAATAATTGAGGGTATATTAAACACATGAAAATATTATCATCATTTGATAATATTTTACTCATTCAATATTACATTAAACTCTTACTAATATTATTAATCATTTAATAATATTTTATTCCTCTTTCTTATATTATTAATCCTTTAATAATATTTTATTTATTTACTAATATTATTAATTATTTAATAATATTTTATTCAATTTCTAATATTATTATTCATTTAATAATATTTTATTAAGTTTTTAATATTATTAATTATTTAAAAATATTTTATTAACTTTCTAACATTATTATTCATTTAATAATATTTTATTGAGTTTCCAATATTATTAATTATTTAATAATATATTATTGAGTTTCTGATATTATTTAATCATTTAATAATATTTTATTTATTTAATTATTGTCAAATATTAATATTATATTGAATTATATTTTCTGACCCATTTTACTTTCAAAAGATCTGACCCGACTAGGTTTAATAAAAGTTAATTGTCAAAAAAATTCAGACAACCACTGCGGCAGTAAAGACCACCGCTGATGCGATATCTTATAAAATACGAGCTTTCCAGCGAGAAACGAATGACCGACATCAGTACACGAGGATCGAGACAGCATGACACGAGAATCGAGGAAAGAAATCCGGGCGGGCGCAGATGTATCTGCGGCCAATGACTTTTGGGCGTTTTCGTGGCTCGAGGAAACACATGGCAGCCGAGGCGATGGCACAGACGGTGACAGCAGGCAGCCGCAAATGCACCTGCGGCTGCCTCCAAAGATCTATACTACGTCTAGTTTTCATCCGAGAGAAAAAAAAAAAAAAGGGTGAGAGCAAAAGAAAAAAGGAGATAGAGAGCTACGGGTTTGAGAGAAGTGAGAGTTTTTGCACCTTTTGTTCAATCTTTACACCATATGTTGTATCCTATGTGATCTCCAAGTGTTAAAGTATTTATTTCATCATTTGAAATGCGAAAATCCGAGTTTATAGCATTTGTGGTTTTATTCTAGTTAGATCTAGTTCTTATTTCATTTTATTGTTTAAGTTGTTATAGATCTAATAATTGTGCATTTGTTGGGTGGATCTATTGTAGATCCAAAGTGTTTGGTGCATTGCGATTTAAATATTTTGATTTTGTGTATTTTGAAGTTAGATCCGATGTAGTCGATATATGTTTTAGATCTATGGATTAGGGACGGTTAGGGAGAATTTATTGCGGATGAAATCTCCTCCTAACCTCTCGATAATATCCTTTTAGTTATTTTATAACCTACTTTTGGATGTAGCGATGCGCCTTTATTGTAAATATGTAAATTTTGGGCCTTAAAACGATATTGATACCGAAAATCGGGTTTAAGGTCCCGTAATAGTGAAATATGTAATTGTGGGTGTTTAAGGCTATTTAGACGGCTTACATGCCCACAAATAGCTCCAACGTCATTTTAATGCTTGATTTTTCCTTTCAACACGAGAAAATGATTTTGAAATGAAATGATAAAGCTTTTCATAAAATCAAGCAAACTAGGATATTAGATCATCCATAGGCTAAAATTGTAATTGTCGGATGAACTCTATTCCTATTTGACGAATGATTTGAAAAATATGTTTTACAAAATATCATCGGTTTTATTATAGAAACAAAAGCAATAAAAGTGAACTTTTTGATTAATTCAAATATTTCGTGCATGGGGTTAACGAGATTCTGAAGCGTTTTCAAAATAAAGCACGCACTAAATTAATTGTCTTCGAAGTTAAAACTGGAAGTATCAGATGAGCCCCATTCCTATTTGACGAAAGATTCGAAAACCTTATTTCACAAATGTCATCATTAAAGATTTTGTTATAAAAAACGAAAGCTTAAAAATGAACTTTTCAAAACAAATCGAATCCTTCGTGCATAGGCTTAACGAGATTTCGGAAGTACTTTCGGAAATAAAGCATTCCAACGATTTTCATAGGCACACATGCACACACGCGCGCACACACACATTTTATGATTTAAAGGAAAGGAAAGTATTAGGATAGCGGTAACCGTATTAATTAGGAGTCACATATGAGCCATGAATCTCGGTTCGCGGACCAATTAATTAGGAGTCACATATGAGCCATTACGATTACGAAAATTAAAACTCAGATGAGTTGGTACATCTATTGTAAATATACCAACTGACGACTCTGGTCAATTGGCTCATCACAAAATCGATCTTTCAAATCCCGTCGACACTCAAGCCGACCTTTTCCCAAAATCACCCTTTTACAAAATGAGAAGAAAAGAAAAAAGGATTTCAAACTTGGAAAGAGGGACAAAAAACAATATATTTTTCTAAAAAGAAAAAACCCGGCGTCGACACTTCCATTCTGCACATTCTTCTCGATCAACTCCTTCAACTCATAACACATTTCTGCACTATATTCGGGCGTCTGATGATAATCACAAAACAAACTCGTGTATCCCTGATACCCCTTAGTTTTTGATTAGGGGGGTTCAAAAAATGGTTTTCTTTTGATTTCCTCCAATATTTGCACCCGGTCAGTGTTCAGTGGAGTGTATGTCTTTGGCTCAAACCTAGGCTGGACCGGCGATTTGTTTGTCTGATTAGTCCCCTTCGGGCCCAGTCTGTCTAACACGTCTGACTTCCCTTCTTTTGTTTTATACTGATTCGGCCCCTTTTGATTCCTTGTCAGTGTTGCCATCGCCTCTTTAATCGCGATAAAGTTCTTTGCTCGCTCATATGCATCGGCTAAGTCTTCTAGGGGTTTGAACATGATATCTTTCATTAACTTTTTTGACCTACCCACATCCAACCTCGTAGTAAAAAATCTCAACGCCTGAGTCATATCCAAGTTAACCACCGCCCCAGCTGCCTCTTTAAATCTCTACACATATTGATTCAAAGTTTCATCACTCCTTTGTTTGATTTACATTAGCGACGCCGTCAACTTCCCCCTCTTTTTGTTGCTTCCGAATTGGTCATGAAACTTATCGCATAGCTATTTCCATGAATTGATACTCCCCGATAGTAAAGACATAATCCACTGCTTCACCGCCTTCTTTAGTGTAGTTATGAAGATTTTGTACATCCCTACATCAGATTAGTTGTATTACCCCATGACAATCTCTTACGAATTAGTGTGGCCATAGGGATCCCCGGTACCATCGAAAGACTCCAAATGTGACAACTTCATCTTCGAGTCAGCTTTCTCCATATTTATTACAGCCGAGAATGGAGACTTGGTATCTATTAGTTTAGTTCCCGCTTTAACTTCTGCTAACTGTCATTCCAAATCAGCCATCTTCTTCATGATTGGATCATAATCGTGTCGTTGTACTTCCAGATTATCATCAACTTGTTCGGTTTGTCTCAGGCCACCTCTTCCCCAATTATTATCTTCAACTTGTTGGGCTTGTCTCGGGCTGCCTCCTCCCTGATTATTTTTTATCAACTTGTCGATTATTGTCGTCAACTTGTTAGGTTTGTCTCGGGCCGCCTCCTCCTCGAGTGTTGTGTTAATGTGACGACCCCAAATTCGGGTTCCATAACCTCGAGTTTGGTTCTCACTATTCAACATATTACTAACAATTAAATACATACATTGCATTTAAATATCGCGGAATAATACATATTGGTTCCCTTACAAAAAGGTTATAATACCAGGGTCTATTAACCTTAACATAAACAGTTCCTATCATAAGGAATTACAAAAGGTTTAACAACAGTAAACACAAATTTAAGCTTCTAATTAGCATGCATAAACTAACTTAAGCTCTGGCCTTTCTTTTTCCCTTATCCTTCTTTGAGCAATCAAGATTATCTGAAAAATGGTTCATGATATATCAAGAATGAGCAACTAGTTTGCTCAGCAAGTTTAGAACAATCATATAGATTTAATATATCATGAATGAATGGGAAATGTCATCAATGGTTCAACAATAGATATAACAATTGTGAATGAAACAGGATTCAAATTTTAATAAACAGAATATTTGAATCTTAAAATGCTGAGTGGTCACTAAGGACCCTGAACTAACGAGGGTATAATAGAGTTTCCTCTGACCCTCTGAGTTGTTTGGTTTTCAAGGGGATCAGCCTATTCAACCCGCTGTATATGCATTACATTTAGTCACTGGCGCCCAAAGTCGGTTTCCCGACACAAAATCCCCTAATTTAGGGTTGTTCAATTCTCAGACTTAATATAAGAAATCCGCACCCAACAATGGTTTGGATAAGGTTTTAAAAATATTCAAGTATTGAATTTATAAACGTAATGTCTAGCTGAACTATTAGCTTTTGACATTTTTAATACAGTTCATGAATCAAGAACTAATAAGCTTCAAGTGCACTAAGTGCGATTTTATAAACAATATGGATGTAGGATAATTTTAAATAATTAAACCACGTCAAGCTTTGACAATAAATACAAGTATAGAAACTTGTTCAACAATAAATGAGTAGGGTTAGAGAACTTGCCTGTCTGCTCAGCTACAATAATTGTCTAGCTTTAACTAACTTGCTTTGAAAGACCTAACATTAATAAAGTCGGTCTAATAATTAGTACGGCGTATTTGCATAACTATACGCTTAATAATGAACTTATTTACCACACATAAGTACTAACACATAATTTACATTAGTCAAAACAATATTATTAACCTTATAGACCCTTAATCATATTATGTTAATAATTTAATAAGTTAGAAAATATTTTTCTTAAGTGTTGGACACTTATTAAACCCTTAAACAACTTATTACAATTGTTTAATTAAAGCATAATTAAATTTAATTTATTTTATTAACTCAATCTCTATTTAATTACTATTTAATCTTGGTTAAATAGAAATTAATTAATTAACTCTAGTTATTATTCAAAATAAATAATAACTAATTGTACTTACTTATTATTTAATTATAATTAAATAATAAATAATTATTGACTTAATTTTAACCTTCTTTAATTTAATATTAATCAACCAATAATTAACTAGGTAATTAACCTTACTTATTATTTAATTTAAGAAAATTAAATAATAGCTTACTAATCTTAATCATCTTTAATTATTATTTAATGTCAATTAAATAATAATTAATTATTTAATTAATTTTAATTATTATTTAAGGTTAAATAATAATCAAATCATTCTTATTTATTATTTAAATTAAATAATAAATTATTACTCTAATAACTTAATTTCCATTAATCGTTATTTAATGTTAATTAAATAATAATTAATTACTTAATTATCCTTATTTATTATTTAATAATATTTAAATAATAAATAATTCATTTATAAATTTTATCTCTCTTTAAGTATTATTTAATAGGCATTAAATAATAATTGCTAATTTATCATCTTTATTTATTATTAACATTTAAAATAATAAATAAATAATAAATTTATTTAACTTAACCATGGTTTAGCTAACTAGATTAATATTTAAAATATTTAAATATTAAACTTATTGAAAAATATCCTCCCCAATATTATATTTGTATTATTATTATTTTTGTTATAATTTTAAATTAATTTTCAAATATTTAAATTAATTAAAATTAACCCGAATGACATTTCCGTAAATAAATTGAAAAACTGAACCGAGGGCAAAATGGTAATTCTGCCAAGAAAAACACGGAGGGGCATTATGGTAATTTCGCAGAAAACCGGTGCTCGCGCATTGCGCGCGCCTTCAGGAACAACGGCCCAAAACGGTGCCATTTTGAGAAGCCGAAAACGGCTTCCGCGCATTGCGCGGAGTAAATTCTCCACAGACGCCAAACGACGTCGTTTGGCTCCGCGTTTTTTCAGCCCTTATGCCTCGCGCGAATTGCGCAGACTGTTCCCTTTTTTTTTTCCTTTTAGCAGAATGTGAACAGTGCTCCGGTATACCCATTTTAAATAAAAATATACCATCAAGTAAGCTTTAACTCTTCAATAAAAATCCAAAAAAAGTATCAATCACCTTATATTAATTTATAACATGAAAAAATAATTTTTCATGATTTAATATCATTATTTTTTTATAAAAAATTTTACATCACATAAACTACCATAAATCATATCTTTTTGTATAAAACTCCATTTTGAGTGATTCAAACTTTGTTTTTCTCATGATTTAATGTTCTATAATATTAGAACATTAAATCTAAATATTATCAAAAATTATCTTTAATCATTATTTTGAGATTTATTTTCACACCACCAAATACATGTTTTTCATTCAATAAATCTCATAACACATAAGTTAAACACATGATCAACTATATAAACATACATAGCATGATATTAACTATAAAAATTATTACACTAATATTTATACCATAACTTGAAAGAAAAACAAGATTAGGGTTTAAAAATAACTACCTTGTTTTGATAGTTATTCTCCTCTTCTTTCCAAAATATGTTGTGAAGGAAGATAACATAAACCAAGACTCCTTCTCTTCTCTTAGTATTTTGCTCTCAAATTTTCTCACACTCTCAAATGCTCTCTAGCTCTCTCTTTTGTTTGAAAATAAAAGATGAGAAATGACTAACACAATTCCTAAATTGTAAGTATACTTACAATTTGAATAGATATAAAATTTATATCTATTAAAATTACCATCATGAGATAGCAAAGATACTTACACAAGCTAACATGTTAGGTGAAAAGAGGCATGGTGCATGTACTAACAAATAAACCATACAAGCAATCTAATTATTAAATAAATAAGAAAATAACTAAAACAGCAAAAAAAATCATTTTTTCCCTCCATTCTCCATGTTGCTCGGCTGACCACTTTTCTTGTCCCAAAATAAGTGACACATTCCACTTTTAAACAATTAATAGTTAATTTAAGTATTTTCCAAGTGGGCCAATCATTGGGCTTTAATTTAAAATACCAATTGGGCATCTATTAAATTGTTTGGGCTACTAAATTGTCAAATTTTATTATTCTCCACTTGGGCTACTAATTGACCCATGTTGGGCTAATTTAATAATTTACACACTAATTATTCAATTCATGATTAAATAAATAATTAGATTGAATAAATAATTAAATATTCTAACCCATAAGTATTAAATTACTAAATGGACTAATAAATATTATTATTAATATTTCACATTATTTACATTAATTAATAATCATATTAATTAATTTATTATATTTAATTCACTCATTATATTCAATTTAATTGAATATTTAATTAACAGGAAACTTATCAATTATTTTGATATTAAAACTTTAGGGTTTGTTCACTAATTTAATAACATATTAGTGACCCCCTTTAATTAATTTTAGTAATTAATTACATAATTATTTAATCACATAATTAATTAATCACATAAAAAGATTTAAATAATATCGTAAAACTAACTCGTTGAAAATTAAATTAATAATTTAATTAATAAAGACGTGGAAATTCTAGGACATTACAGTTAATCTCTTCGGTCCACAGACCGTGCCAATCTTCTGTCATCATAGCCTCGCCCTTCCCGGTCCTCACCTCCACCCCGGGACAAAGCCCTCATGGTATTGTTCAGATCATAGTAGGTGTCGTCACCCCACCCGACACGTCCTCGAGAATATCGTAGCTCACCATCCTCTTGTCTATGATAGCCCGTGTGTGGGGATCTAGAGTGCCTTCGTTGGTTTGAATAAGTTAACTCCTTGTCCAGATGAGGAGTTGGTCCCCTATCTTCACGCTCCAGGATTGGTTTCGACGGACCATAGTAGCCTCCGACTCTCTCCTCCAACTGTGATATGGGCGGGTCATTCACTTGTCCTCGACCCACCTTACTTTGTGGTGTGTGTTCTCCGAATCCTCGGATAGTATTTTGCAGTTCGTTGTCCCTTTTCAATTCCGTCAATAGAGTGGCCTACTCCTCTTGCTGATGACGAAGAGATTATAAAACCCCTTCTGCCGCCTAGATTCTCTGCCTCTTAATAAACTCCCTTTGGTCTCGGAATTCTTTCTCCCCGAACGTTCGCTCCCGAGCAGAAGATTGATGGTTGGTTCCCCTATCACGCATCAAGTTTGTGGAATTAGAAGAGGGGAACAATCGTCGCCTTACTGAATTGGAATGTGATGCCGCTGACCCTCCCTTTTGGGCAGACGAGCCCAATTTATCCTTCACAGAACCCCTCGTCGTATGAGAAGATACTGGTGCTGACAAACCGGTCCTTTCCACCCGATCACCCTGTTGCTCCATGATCAAATCGCTCATTCGCCTAACTTATGCTCTGATTTTTTAAACAGAACCAAATGTTCTCCTTTTAGCGCCAATGTTAATGTCAAATTTTGTACCACTCGTTTAAATCACAAAACAACGAATAAAACTAGACGTCAAACACAAATAAATCAAAGTAATGCAAAAACACGGGATTTTACATGGAAACCCAATTGAGAAAAAATCACGGAAAAATAGAAGAATTCACTAATATAATGGGTTTGTTTTACAGATTTCTCTAAGAACAATGAAAATCCTATTTGTTGAAAAATAATGGTTTTATGAGTAATGAATAATAATAATGATAATAATGTGTTCAATGCCTCCACGCAGCACTGTATATACACAAGTGTATAACCATCTGAAAACAACTAGAAATAGGAATCCCTTTCCAAATATTCTTGTATCTCGTCAGTTAATGACTTGATAGATTCATCCAAAAAATAAAGTTCATTTTCTCTCCACCAAATAAGGAAACAGAATCTCCTTAAAATAAGAATTTTAATTCTCCTAACCCAAACCGAATAGGAGTAAACATACTAAGCTACGGCCCAACCCAATAAATAAAATGAGCTGATCCATACCCAGACCTAAATAACCACATCCCAACACTAATAAAAATGATACAACCTATAGATAAAATTATCTAAATGTCAACAAATCAAAATAAGACTCAACGTATAAAAGAGATAGGGAGAATCATTACGAGGCTGATGGTGTTAAACTATAGAATAAGGTCATTTTGAGCATACAAATTCAATTAGGTCGTTTGTGCAAGTAACATGGAATTTTTGTTTGTCTAAAGATGGAAACTTAATAGATTGGGCCGGGGTTTGATTATTAAATACGTCTAGTATGAAATTCCTTGCAAAGCACAGAGTTTTTTCAAATATTTTTTTTTAGAAAAACAAATAATATATTTAATAATTAATAAAAATAAACATATTTTGCATATGAAAAGTTAAATCTTATTCTAGAAACGTTTTCATTTATTTTAAATTGAGTTCCAATTAGTACCCAAAAAAATAGAAATGTAAAAGAAGTGATTGGTTGAATTGGTTACTTTATGGTCGGTTTTTGAGGGGGTTTTTTATTGTTTATTATTATTTTTTTGAAAGTAATATTTTTTCACAATTAAATACGTAATCATTATTATAATATCATAATTAAACCTCAATCAAAGGAGAAGTATAGATATGGAAGTTCAAATCATGATAATTCTCTAATCAGATTTAATTATATATATGAAATATAGATTATTATATGCTATATAACAATAAAAATCTAAATTATTATATGTATGTATAATTAAATGCACTATTTATTATGTAGATAAGTATTTCATAGTTTTTTTTTTCCCCCAAAGCACCATTTTAGGTAGTCTGACCCCCCCCCCCCCCCCCCCCCCCCCCCCCCCCCCCCCCCCCCCCCGCGCGGAGATAAATAAACATTTATTCAGTAAAAAATTGCAGGATTCCAGAGTTTTATTCCTATCACATTAGAACACCACAATCTATTTTCTACTAATGTGATTATAGTTTGTATATAATTTAAAGTGTTACTACCTCTACTCATGAAATTAATTTTAAAATAATCCAACCAATCACATTTCCTTTTATACCTTTAATCTCTCCCCCTTTCTAAAATAAAATAAAATCACAAATAAAGAATTTGGAAATATATTAATATCTTTCTATTCCTTTCTCCAAAAATAAATACACATGGTTTAAATTAGGAGCATTCTTATACTGAAAAAGATTGATAGTCCCAATTTTACAAGTCCCCTACAATTAGTCATGAGATTCTCTATAATTAAAATTATCTATTTCTCTGTATCGAAGTCTATGACAACGATTTTTAGGATCTATGATAACGGTATGTTCCGTTACCTAACTCTATTTTTTTATAGGACTATAACGACAGTACATACCGATATCATAAACCTTAAAAAGATAAACATAAAATTTAATTACAGGAAATTTGAACTCCTACAATTAATCCAAACAAAACACATGGGATACAAGAGCCTCATTTAATTTGAGATTAAATAGTCATTTAATTTGTTCATGTGGTCTGATATATAATTAATAGGAGGCTCTTAAGTTGGAGGAAACTTAATCCTTAATTGTTTGGCATAAAACTAAAAGAGTAGGCAAAGAAATCACGTAACTAGGAAAAGAAGTAGACCAAACATGATTACACATTTTAGTTTATTACAAACATGTGTTCAAGTATATGTCTCCATTTTATTAAAAACATGTGTTCAAGTATACGTCTCTATTTTGTCTAATCCGAGAAGAGTTGCTAGCTCCCTTCTATACTATTTTCTCATGCAATTTTATTAGTACATATTTCTAAATATATTATAAATATGACTTATACTTTTAATGTGTACAATTAAAATTATAAATATGGAAAAATTAGTCTGGAGGGCAACAACTCTCTAATTTTAGAAAAAATTATTTCATGCTCTTAGAGCATGTTGAATAGTATGCTTCTTTCTTCATATGTATGTGAGACTCTTTATAATGAAAGTCACAGAAGACCTATATATATATATGAGAAGAGAAATAAATTATTTACTATACTCTAAAAGTATAGAATAGTTTTCCTAATCCTAGAGCCTAGACCCTGTCAAGCTTTAAGAAAATAGGAATTAATACCCAAAATTCAAAGAGTTTGTACTTGATTGTAGTCAGCATAGGAACAAGTGTCTATTTTAAAAAAATATCACGAAGCAAACAATTCTCTCGCTTTTTATTAAATTGTCTATTTTAAAAAATATATAAATCTTGGGTTTATAATTTCAAAAGAATAATAAGCTACTCAAACGTAACAAATTGATATTTTTATATTTTTTTTCATAGGTATTCGCACGTTATCTCACTTATTATTTATTTGAATGGAACTGGTTGAAAAATACATATCTGTACGTGGAAATATTAATTTTTTAGTTTTATGATAGCTTGATTCAACGTGCGTGGCATTGGAAGTTGAAAAAAATTTAAGGTGCTCGAATTTTGAAACAAATTTACGTAGATAATATTTAAATATTAAATTAAATATTAAATTTATTTTAATTAAAATATAATACGAATTTCAATAACATGTATCACATTTTAATAATTAAAATAGATATAGTATTTGAATGTTATATATTTATACTTATTCTGAAATTTTTTATAACACATAATGCCCAAAAACTTTATTATAAAAGTAAATTATATTTTATACAGAGATTGTCATTTTAAAACTTTTGTTATATATATGTATGATACAAATACAATGCTTTATTACATAAAATATAATTTATTATTATAAATTACCTAATGATAATAATATACTGATCTCTATACACAAATGAAATACAATTATACATAAAAACTAAGTTCAAATTTCAAACATAAAAATTTTACAACAATAAATATCTCTTTCTCTCGACCTCCTCCTGCAGCTCCATTCATGGCAGCATTGAATCAGGTTGGGTGACTCACATTACTTATGCGACACGCAATTTATTTTATCATTATAAGCGACAAAAGGAGCATGGTAGTAAGTTAGGACTCTTCATTTCAAATTTGTAGACGTTTTAGCTATAAATTAAGAAAGTCATTTGATAATATCACTAGACCATATTTGTTTATAAATATTATGATTTTAAAATATGAATAATAATTTAAAATTTATATTTATTTATGAGAATTATATTTGAGATCAAATTATTAATTTTATTTTTGTCTGGTCATGTTTATTTATGTTTATTTACAAGAATAACACTTGAGATAAAATTACTAATCTAATATTTATCTTGTTTGTTTTTAAATTTGAATTTGAAATTATTAATCGAGAGATTATAAAATGACTTAATATGGGCGACTATTTAATACTATATTCAATCAGAGATTATAATTTCAAAACTATTAAGTCATTTTATAATCCATAGACGAATAGTCCCAAATCTAAATTAAAAAATAAATAAGATATTTTTTAGATTAATAATTTTATCTTAAGTTTAATCTTTACAAATAAATATAACTTTGGTATTATAATTCATATCTTAAAATTATAATCCTTACAAATAAATATAACTTAATTAGAATTTGTGTAAAATTCTATCACTACCACTACAAGGGAACTGGATGACTAATAAATAAATAAATAAATAAATAAAAGTGAGAATTTCTTGAAAAAAAAAGAGAGATTTAGGGGTAACAGAGAAAAGTAAATAAATTATTCTCCTAAAAAGTTGTAAACAACAAATAAATTGGATTAAAAAAAATTTAAAAACGATATTATTATGAAATGAAAGGAGAAATAGAAATTATAAGTTCAAAAGAAACTGCTATTGTTCTGTCCCTTAATAATCTATTCCTAATTGTAAGCTACCTATCCATTTAGTGAGTCCGGATAGTTATTGAAAGATGGAGTAATTAATTTTGGACAATACATGTATTTATGTTTGAATAAATTTACATATATTATATTTAATAATAATATTAAATATTATATCTCATCTTATTATTAAAAAATAAGAATTAATATTAAATTTTATATTAAATTTTATATTTTAATAATAAAATAAAACATAATATTTAATATTATATTTAAATATTATACGTGTAAAGTGATCCTATTATTGTTACGGAGAATGTAAGAGTCTGTACATCTCTTACACAATCATTAATTATTATGACTAACATGTTTCATAGGACTCCATTGGTTAAAATCATAATTATTACTGTAGTGTACTATTCAACGGTTCAGCTTTTGATATTCAAAAAATTATTTTATATTTTTAAAATAAATGATAAGTATTTTTTTCTTTTATATATTTGTGGATCTTACTTATAATAAAGTCCATAATTATATATAAAGAAAAAATATATTATTTATTCATTTTAAAAATATAAAATAATTTTTCTTGATATTCTTATTAATATAATGAGTCAACTCGAATAGTACTCGAAAGATAATTAATTTTGAGCAGTGCGTGTATTAGTGTTCGGAATGGAAGCATATGTATACTTCTACATATATAAGTATATAGCGGGCGGATACAGAAGTTTTGATAAAAGTGCCCCACTCTTACAATTAAATAAAATATTAATAAAATTTATCAAATATAAATTTTAATTAAAAATACATAAAAATTATTATAAAATTATTGTTTAAGACTTTATTTCTTAAATTGAGATATAACTAATTGATTCTTGAGTAATTTCATAAGAAATTTTGAATTTTAATAACGTTAGATCTTGAAAATTATTGATTCATATATCTATTTATCCTTATTCAAATTATCAAATACAAATTCACAACATAATAGAAAAATTAAATAATAAATTTAATAATATGAATAGATCAAACACTTATTCCCATGGCTATAAAACAAAATTATATATTCACAATTTATATCTTTATTAATTTAATACAATATCAAATGACATACATGCCAAAAACTTCAATACATAATGTAAAATTAAAGAACATGTATAAATGTACTAATTAGTATGAATAAATAAAAATTAAAACTAATTAATTAGTTACTCATAGATAATTAATAAAAAAAAGTTAGAAAAAAATTAATTATATTTAATCTTAACCTTAAAAATTAAAAAAATTAAATAAACTCATGAAAACAAAAATTGAAAATTAAATTTGAAAGAAAATATTTAAAATATAATATCTAATTGTTAATAAGTGAGCTTTTTTAATAGAGGCACCACTTTACTATATTACCCCTATACTTACAAAAACCAAGGTGACCCCCCCCCCCCCCCCCCCCCCCGGCGGCGGTTAATGTAAATTAAGGATTTTTTAGCTAAGAGAAGCTATATCCATATGTAATCTCTTTGTTGGAATGCTAAACTCTTTAATTATTAGAAAAAAAAATTTGTTATTATTTTTTTCACTAGCCCGTGTCTCACGCAAGTTTAAATATAGTGTCATTATCTCCCGCCGAGAAATATTTTTGGGACAATGGTTTTTTTCTATTTTCTTAATAGGATATATTTTAAACAAAAAGAGTATTTTGTTATGAATTGAACTTATATATTTTAAGAATGCATGTAGATACCCCAATATAAACAAATTTTCACAAGTCCCTGGGGCCGTGGCCCCACTGCCCCAGACCCCAGTGTAGTTACCAACGTTCCTCACTTCCTTGTGTCTATAAATACAATATTCTGCTAAATTTGTAGTAGTATCATTAATTTAAAGATTGAGGAATGGAGATAGAAGTAGCAAATATTCATGATGCTGTAATATTAACGGATCTTGAGAAGGGGACGACAGGTGATCAAGGATCAGGAGCAGAAGCAGCATACTTGGTGTGGGAAGATCTCACGGTGGTGATTCCAAACTTTGGTTATGCTCAGCCCGGTAGAATTTTGGCTATTATGGGTCCTTCTGGCTCTGGTAAATCCACCCTTCTTGACTCTTTAGCAGGTAATACATCTCCCCTCTCTAATGCATGAACATTATGGACATAATTATGGAGTTCATTTGCATACAATATTGAATCAAAGTCTCTCTCTCTCTCTACCCCTCTCTATATATATAGCTATATAGTTGAATGTAGCAGCAGTTTGCAAATACTTTGATGAGTCCCACGTCAGTTACTAGTCTAAAGGGATCAGAAATGATTAGTCTCACGTCAAGAGTCCGGAATAATGAGTATCACATCAGTTAGCGATGATGGTTTTGGGTGTTATATATATGCGTTTTTAAACCTCCCCTTATGAGTTAGTTTTTGAGGTAGAATTAGATAGATTCTTATCATTTGATATCAGAGTCATCATTTTTGCTGACTAATTATAATTGTCGCGTGTTTACTATAAAATGTCCATATGTGCAATACAATGAAATCTTATTTCAACCATAGAGTATAAAAACTGTCCACAAAATTAGATCGGGAAAATTATCCGAGTCCTGATAAATTATTTACGGCCTTTTAAACTTCGTCCCTAACCCTAAATATTTATTCACAATCCTCAAATATTTAACTTATTTGTTTAAGTTCACAATTAAACCCCAACTGTCATTCCCCCATTCCATTTAAAACTTGAGGGAGAAACAGTTCTGACCTAATAAGTCAATACAAAGATCTTAATAATTGGCCACATATTTTTTTATCAATCAAAAATTGATTTTTTGTGCAAGATATTATTATGGGCTAGAGTGCTGAATAATTTATCACTGATATACATGAAGGTTAGATTAGGCCTACTTTTTCAGGAAAGATGCTAAACGACTTCAATTTCTTCTATTCTGAGTTTGCACATAAATGTATGTAGGTATACGTTATAAAATCACTTGTCCTTGCTCCCAAATAAGTTTTTTTGTGCCTTGCCGTATGTTTTGGATTCATGAATACTAAATTGTATTGGAAAGTCATGATATGTTCTAACCCTTGTAAAGCTTATTGAGAGAGACTAGGAACATTAATTTTGAAAATTGATATTTTTACATGTAAAAATAATAATTTTATACGAGTTTCTCGTATAGATGTGAGACCCATTAACTATTCGTATAAGAGATTATATGAAAATATCATGTGTCAACAGGAAGAAAAAAAAAACACATTTTCAAGAGAATTATAACTAGAATAAGATTTTTATTTTCAAGGAGTAGAGTACACTACTCGGATCTTGATTCCAACCGGTCCATTTGAACTATCTATAGAAATCAATTACATTTTATCAAAAGTTATAATTATATATTATTGATATAACAATGTCATCAGAAATATAATTCTGTTATATAAATATCAACTTATTTTTGTCTGTCTAAATAAATTGTGTCAGCAGTCACCGAAGTGTGTTTCATTAGTTGGAAACATTTATAAAAACTAAAAATTTGAAAGAATTATAAACATAAAAAAAAACATGAAATTTTCGTAGGCAATTTTAAGGCCATTACCATGCACTATATATTTTTCAAACAAATTGACAAAGTTTATACATAAATGGACTCTGTTGTATACTCCCTTTGTCCTTTATTATTTGTCTTTTTTAAAAAAAATGAACACACATTAAGAAAAGGAAATTAATATTTTTATAAATTAATTTGATATTTTTATAATATCAAATGGGACCCACTTGTGAAAATATCAATTCTCTAAAAAAATAATTAATACTATATTTTTTAGTAAAAAATAAATTTAAATATCAATATTGTCCTTATATTGGATTAAGTGAGTATTACTTATTAGATAGAAAATAATAAGATAATCAAAGTTATATTAGAGTACGTGTTTGGAATAATATTAAAAATTAAATAATTAATGTTTATTTGAAATTTTCAAACGATAAATTTTAAAAAATAATTTTTTTAAAAATAAATTATATTTAAAAAGAGACGGAGAGAGAGTACAAGATTTTGTAACGGGGTTCCATTAATATTAGTCCTTTATTGATACATTTGTTTCCTCCCATTAATTCACTACACTAGTCGGGTATAAATTCCAGTCGGGTATAAGATATAGCCTCTGCCTCGACCAAATTATATATATATATATATATATAATTAATTAAGATTATTTTCAAAAATTAACCTTTTATGTATATAATTATGAAACTATTTAGGTTATTTAATTAAAAATTCAAAATATTTAATTTTAAATTAAAAATAATTGTATAAAAATAATATAAAAAATTTAACTTGACAAAAAAGTACGAATTCAAAATAACGGACGGGATGGGTATCGGATAATTGTTTTTGAGTTCGGGGCGAATGGTACTTGTACGAGGAAGGGTCCCACGGACAATATCCATTCCGTTGTCAAGCCCATCAAATAGTGTGATATTTACTATAAATTATTCTTGTATATATATATTGTATATATAAAGTTCATTATATGCATTTTGTCTTCCTCTGATCATAAAAATAACTATGAATGTTAAAACTCATGGTCATGATGGTAACATTTGATCCCATCATTCCATGTGGAGAGATTATATATCTATGATCAAATGGTATGGGGGTGGTAGGGTATTTATTGTGCAGGACTGACTTATTAATGCAATTGTATTGTTAGAAGATGATATAATTAACTTTGCAGACTGTTTGTAGGTAGACTTTCAGGGAATGTTATAATGACTGGTACTGTTCTTCTCAATGGTAGAAAGAAGAGGCTGGACTATGGATTTGTTGTAAGCAATTACTCCCTTTGTCCTACTTCACCTGCTTCCTTTAATTTTTGTTACATGAACTTTAAGAAAATGGGAGAATTGTTACATGAATAAAAATTATATTTTCTCGGCCAAAAAAAAATTTGTTAGAGGAACTTAGTTTTGGGACAGTTGGAATAAAAAAAGGAAATGAAGATCCAGTCTTGGCAAATGTCAAGATTGTTAAATTCCAACTCAACATAGCAAAAAAATAAAAAAAGTTGCCGACGAATTTATTTTTGAAAAAAATATTATAATGAAATTCCCTTAGTATAGAAATGAGTTGTATTTTATTTTATTTTTTTGTTGACTTTTTTTTTTCGAATATTGAGGATTGCAACGTACAAGAGACGTTTAGACATTTTTCTGGGTCATTTTTTCCGAACACCTGGACTCTAAATACTAAATTTTATTATGAAAAAAGTATATTATATTCAAGTGTATTCTATACAAAACCTAGTATTTGAGGAGCAAAAGTTGATGAAAAAAAGATGAATTGTAACTGTAATATTATATATTTAGACTATCATGCAGGCTGCAGCTATAGCAGCAGCTGTTTGCCAAACTAATTTGGAAATTTGACTTTTTTTTGGTGAATTTATGTTACAAAAGTAGGGAAAAGGGGATGTGCATCATTTTTTTTATTTATTGAAATTTCACTTTTTGAATAGTATAATATAATTTCATAATTTAAATATATCATAGAGAGGAAATATATTTTACATAAAAAATAAAAATAAAATTATATAAGTGATAATCGAATCTAAATCCTAAAGATGGCAGTGTCTTAGTCTTAATTAGCAGATGCATCGTATTGTTAAAATCGATTATTTCAATAATAAGAATTAATGTTTTACTATGTACACACGTAACACACTTTTAAATTAATATACAATACGTAATGCATAAGATACAATATTACAACGTATTAAGATGGTTTGAAGACTGAACTATGAATGATTGATGGCTGGTCTTCAAACTTGATTGAATTCAAGCAAAATAATGCCCTCAGGGTCGGTTTGAAAATCTGATTCCAAATTCAGCAATATACTACCCCAAAATTGGAAAGAAAAAAAATTCCCAATTTTCTTCCTTCTCTTTTCTCCCAAAAATAAAACTCACAAACAAGCCTTCAGGATTAACTGAATTAATCCATGCTACAATGTCTATGAGTCCCAATTTTCAATTCCTGGAGCTTTTTCTCATGCATTTAACTGTCCTGAAAAAAAATATCATTTCCAACTAAAATTACAAAGAAAATAGGACTTTTTCCATACATATTCTATATTTTCTTATATATTTTTTTCTCCTTTGATTGTTTTATCAGTCTTATGTGACACAAGAAGATATACTCTTGGGCACACTTACAGTCAAAGAAACCATCACTTACTCAGCACATTTGAGGTTACCAGAAAACGTTAACAAAGAAGAGGTGAATGCATGGGACTCCAAGACTGCGCTGATCGGCTTATCGGAAACTGGCATTTGAGAGGTATAAGTGGAGGAGAAAAGAAGAGAGTTAGCATTGCACTCGAAATCCTAACACGCCCAAGCCTCTTGTTTCTTGATGAACCCACCAGTGGCCTTGACAGCGCCTCAGCTTTCTTTGTGATTCAAGCGCTTAGAAATATTTCGAGCGATGGCAGAACAGTCATCTCTTCGATTCACCAGCCGAGTAGCGAAGTTTTTGTACTGTTTGATGATCTTTTTCTGTTATCTGGTGGTGAAACTGTCTACTTTGGAGAAGCTAAGATGGCTCTTCAGGTAACCAAAAACATTTCTATACTCGATCTGTTCGTCCCAAAATGACAGTCTCATTTGAATCAATTATGCATTGTGAATGAAAACAAAGTTTGATGAGTACTTACCCTATAGCGAAAATATAAAACATGAAGTCAATTTTTAGTCTATTTTCAGAAATAGTACTCTTATTTTGGGACGCGTAATAAAGGAAAATAAGACTTTCATTAGTTCATTAGTTTATTAGTGCATGTTTGGTTACATAGCGTTTGAACTTTCAAATGCGCTTGAAAATCTTATTCGTTAAAAATAACTTATTTTAAACACAATTTATTTAACTCAAAAACGCCGTATTTGTGACTCAAACGCACTAAACCAAAAATGATGCGGTACATATGAAAGTCCAAACACTACCACCGTAAACCCTAGGTTTCTAGTAAATCAAGCTTCTAAATTTACGCATAACTTGCATCTTTACACATGCACGGACTTGATCTAAATTTTGTTACTGATTTTTTCAGTTCTTTGCTGATGCGGGATTTCCTTGTCCAAGTAAAAGAAATCCTTCTGATCACTTTCTTCGTTGTATTAATTCGGACTTTGATGCTGTTAATGAAAATTTGATGGGATCTAACAGAATACCAGTATGTAAACCTCTCTGCTTTACTGTCATAATCCAGTATTCCCTCCTTTTGTTATATTCCCCTAATCTGGGGAAAAAATAGTAACATTTTCTTCTGCTCCTTAATTTAGGCAATTGATACTACCGAGAAAAAATGATGTTGTCAGAATAAGTGAGACAATTAAAATATTAAACTTCGCTAGGATAATTTTAAAAATATCGTTAAATGTATATTCTTTTTGACAACGTCATTTTTCTTATGATGTTTCTCCGCTTAATTTATATTTCTTGATTTTATAGGTGCAGGATCTCCACAAGTGTTCAGATCCTTTGGAAAATTGGTCAACAGCAGAAATCAAAGTCAAGCTTATTGAGAACTACAAATTCCTGGAGTATGCCTCAAGAGCTAAATCTAGGATTCGACAAATCTTAGCAATTGTAAGCCTTTATGCATAATTCATAAATTTTCACATGTTTTGTTTTGCTTCTTTATTCTCCTATCTTCATGAAAAGTATTAATAATATAGGCTTAATTACACTTTAAACCTTTTAAGTTTTTCGTATTTAAAAACTTGCACTCTAAATTTCTAAATTTTAAAACATTAAACTTTAATATCCCTAAATTTCTAAAACCTTCTAGCATGATTTAGCATTTATTGCGGGAATAAATCGTGTGACTCAAAATGAAAGAGCAATTTAATCTCTTAAATGTATGTTGTTCATAATGGTTCCAATTTTTTTCACTTTTTTTTTTATCACACAATAATCTTGTGCATATAATTTTTTATGCTTTCAAAGATATTTATTCGTGAAATTATCCAAAATATTCTCATTGACTGATCAATTATTACACGCCGATAATTGGAAGATTTTATTTATAGAAACATTGGAGTTTAAGTACTAAAATACTAAAATTTTAAACCTGCTAATAATGTAGGAATCCTCCTTTCAAGACATGGGGAGTACTAATAAAGAAGAAACACAGAAAAAAACAATATTCATAATGTGCTATTTAGAAAACATAAACTATGAAATCATTACTAGGAGGCTAAATGTGCTGTTGCAGGAGGGACTTTCAGTTGAAACAAAATGTGGGAGCAAGGCAAAATGGTTCAAGCAACTATCAACATTAACAAAGAGATCATTTGTGAACATGTCTAGGGACATTGGGTACTACTGGCTACGAATATTCATCTATATAGCGTTAGCTATCTGCGTTGGCACTGTATTTTTCAAAATTGGAACCAGCTATCATTCAATCTTGGCACGCGGCGCTTGTGGTGGCTACATAACCGGCTTTATGACAATGATGTCCATCGGAGGCTTCCCTTCCTTCATTGAAGAAATGAAGGTTAAAATGAACCATCTTATTTGCCTTTTGAATGGTTAGCATGGAATGTTTTATTGTTAGTTGGTTATTTTTAAGTTCTTTGATTCTTGTAAATTTGTTCCACTTCATTTCACTTTGAAGTAGGAGAGTTTTCCTCCTGAGGGTGAGAAGACTAAAATGCAAAACTCTACCCTATGTCTGTGGCTGTGTGAAGTTTTCATCCTTGACCTTGACTAATTAACAAATATCTCCCTCAAGGTATAGTTATTAAGTACAAAACTATACCTTTTAAAATACAATTAGCAATCCAAAACGGACCCAAAAAGTATAATTTTGCACTACTAATTGTACTACAAGCTAGCGGTTTGCTATATTATAAAGTTAGGTACCATATCTCTACAAAGTGATAACTCATGATAAAGTTTTGCATTTTGGTCGGGTGAGAATCATTAGTCCGGATCATCATCCTCACCAATCTCTTTCTTATAGTAGGATACATTGACCCCATTTCTAGCATATTAAATTTTTTCTTTGTTTTTTTCTCCGTATAGCTAATTTCCCTTGGTATAAATCAATGTTACCTGGATTGTAAATCGTTTCAATCAAATAAGGGAGCGTGGTATGTTATATAAGCTAAAATGTGATGCGCAAGGGATTATGTGTATATGGATGCTAATAGTTAGGAATTCTATTATCGTCTAAAGGCAATAAAGCTAAATCTCAAATAGGATTTTTAGTCGCGTAAACAAGTAATAATTTTGTACAATGTGATGTTTGAGCAATCAATGCTAAGTTAGAATAGGAATATTTGTGCAATAAGAGATTGAGAACAAAGGGTTGCTAAATTTAGAGTCCCAGAACATAAAAATATCATGTTTGGGATCACAAATACCAAAATGCAGTTTGCCAAGTCAATAAGAGTAATTACTGATAATTCTGGTATAAATATGAGATGAGAAGGTCAAATTTTGTTAATTTTTTCCTAAATTGCAACATAATTACATAAGACTAGAGGGATCATCCTTTCTTGGTGTTAATTTTTTGATCAAATTTTTCCTCTCTACTCAACAGATTTTCAACAGAGAGAGGCTGAATGGACATTATGGAGTTGCGGTGTTTACGCTTTCAAATTTCCTCGCTTCGTTTCCATTCTTGGCTGTGATGTCACTAGCTACCGCGATGATCACGTATTACATGGTGGGATTCCAGCCAGGCTTCTCCCATATTTTGTATGCATATCTTGATCTATTTAGTGCCATTGCTGCTGTCGAAAGCTGCATGATGGTTGTGGCTACACTGGTTCCCAACTTCTTGATGGGAATTATTGCAGGAGCTGGACTTATAGTAAGATTTCAGTTTTTTAAAATTAGAGGATTGATATTTCTATAAGGAAATTGATATTTCCGCAAGGCTTTACTCACATGAATAGTAAGTAAGACTCACCTTTATGCGAGTAAAATTTTGTAAAAATATCAATTTTCCTTGATATTATTATGATTATTTCTACTTTTTTCGGCTTTGAAGCACCTATACGGACACGGAATACACAGATGCAACACAACACGAGACGGCATTTTTTCAAAAAAAATAAGATACGATGGGTTTGAGATATGTTAAATTTTATATATATATATATACACACACACTCGTGAAGTGTATAAAAAAATACTAAACAGATTTACACAATCAATATAATAGACATATATATTCACTAGGCATTATATAGTAAGCAAAAATTACCAGATGTAGTTTAATAGTACTTCAATATCATTAACTTGTACGGTAATATTATCACATGTTGTATAATAATACTGCTATTAATAGTATTCATTGTCGATGTCTTCAATATGTTTGATTCAATAAAATAAACACAGTGATTCACAACTATATAAATTCCAAATTTTTCCCGTATTTAGTCGTGTCCAGTCATGTGTCCGCCATTTAAAAAATTTATGAATGTGTGTCGAGGATGTATCCAAGCCGTATTCAAGTGTGTTCATGTCCAACACGGCCCCAACACCAACTCAGAGGCTTCCGGGAGGCGTTCGTACTTCATAGTTTTTAGTGTGTCGTCAATTATGATTTTCGTAATTAACGAGTATTTCACAGTAATTGTTGTGGTTGCAGGGAATTATGATGATGGACGCAGGGTTTTTCCGGCTCATTCCTGATCTTCCTAACATGTTTTGGCAATATCCAATGTCGTATATCAATTATATGGCATGGGCATTACAGGTAATTTCATCAATTTGAGTTGTCTAGAGAATTTTTTTACTGAAATTGTTCGCAGTTTTAAGAGTAATTAGAGCTGTAAGTGCCTCTTCAGGAATTACTTATAAGTTGGCCAACTCAACTTATAAGTAGTTAAGTCAGAAAAGCTGTTCGGGATCCACTTTTTTGAACTTATAAATCATTATTAGCCGAACACATCAACAACTATTACTTATAATTTTCGACTTATAAGTAAAAGTACTGTCAAACACTTTTACTTATAAATCTACTAAAATTTTAACTTTAAGTCAAAAAAAAAAAAATCATTCCCGAGTGAGCCCTAAGTGAGCTAAGTCAGGTTTTGACTTGCCGAGCTCGAGCTCAAGCTCGTTCTCATTTAAAAGTTAAACCAGCTGAGCTTTAAACAAGTCCTTTAGTAAATGAGTAGAGCTCAAACTAGAGTCGTTCATGGTTTCTCTTGGCTATATGCTTCGTCCAGTTTAAGCCTAGCTCGTTTAAATTTTTTATTATAAAATTCAATTAATTAATTGGCAAACGAGTCGGGCTCGAAGTGAGCACCACGTTGTTTGAGATCGGTTCATTTAATTAAATGGGAAAATTAGCTTGTTTGAGCTCGTCTCGTTTAACGAGTTTGAGTCAGACTTAGTCGAGCTAAGCCGAGTCAAGCTCGCAAGCAACTAGTTCGTTTACAGCTCTACTGCTTTACCTGAAATATTCATCTGCCTTCGCTGCCTAATAAGTAGATATTTGCTAATGTAAATATTACGATATAATCCGCTGTCCAAAATATCATTTTTTTTGTCTCAAAATGATAGCAGAAAAGACTAGAAACTAATTGTATATTTGTCTACAAAAAAACAAAAACAAACAGTTGCATTGTAACTAGTACAGAGCGCGATACTGGGCAAGACAAAATATCTGACAAATTTAGCTACAAGAAAATGTGCTACTAAAAAGTAAACTGACAATGTGCTAATATTTGTCTCTTGTTCTGTTAAAAACTACTAGGGCGCATACAAGAACGACATGATCGGCCTCAAGTTTGATCCTCGTGAGCCAGGCGAGCCGAAACTAAAGGGGGAGCTCATCCTCGAGACGATCCTTGGCATTTCGCTCAAGTACTCAAAATGGTGGGATTTAGCAATGGTTGTAGGTATTCTTATATTCTGCAGGCTTCTCTTCTTTACCATTCTCAAGTCAAAGGAAAAAGTTTCACCAGTGCTGCGAAAACTTTATGCCAAGAGAACTATGCAGCATCTCAACAAGAGACCTTCATTTAGGAAAACACCAAGTTTTCCATCATTGAGGCGCCAAGTTGTACATTCTTTATCTTCTCAAGAGGGTCTTAACTCTCCAATTGACTAGAATAGCACAGCTTTTCTATACTTTTTCAGTAGAAAAGTTGCGGCTCAGCGTCTTTTGATCTAACTATATTGAATGTTAATAGAACTTTTTGAGTTTCAGGTGTCTGATGTTGTTTTTTTCCTTACTCTTCGGAGTTTTTACTGCATTTTTTCTATTACAGTAGTGTAAGTTTCAATCAGTGGATCATTTTCCGACAATTCTTTCCCCACTGTCTTTTTTTTCTTATATTCTACGTTAGTCTCCAAACTATAATTATTTTTAACATTTAGTCCCCTAACTAAAAAAAATTTTGCGTATTACATCCTTAAAGTATATACAATTTTCATGTTAGTTCACATAATATAATTGTTTTTTACTTTTAGTCACCATACTATAGCTATTTTTACATTTAGTTCTCAAGCTATAGTAGTTTTCAGGTTAATTTCCCTTTAATTACTCTGTTTTTGTTAGGTTCGACTGTAATTGCAAAATTATTGAGTTGTGGATGAAATACAGAAAAAAAATAATTAGGAACCAAACATGAAAAACAACTATAACTAAGGGATTAACAAAAGGATTATCCCAAAAAATATTACAACTCAAACTCTTTAATAGATTTTCTGTTTACTTTTTCTGGTATTGAAAAGAGAGATGAGAATAATACGAATAATATTTACATTAAGTTCCACGGGCAAAGTTGGGTTGTGTGAAAACCCTTCTTCACTACACTTGTGGCCTTCATCTAATATACATAAAGGAATTAATATTTCCATAAGTAAAAGTGATAGTTCCACAAAATTCTTCTCACATGAATATTATAAATGGATCCCACACTTATATGAGAGAAATCTTGTGAAAATATCAATTTTCACTTATAAAAATAACAATTCCCTATATAAAAATATGTGAACTCCCTAACCAGAACTAATATCATACAAAAACACAAAAACCACATCACATCTGTTAGAGCAAACCAGCATATCCACTTAAATAACTAAAACAGAATTGAGATGCAAACTACTATTTTCTTCAATTCTGATATAAAGCCCCATGAGAAACCATCTTCAGCTTGGGCAGGACAAACTGCATCTGTGGTAGCTGCTGCTATTGTAATTAGTCTTTTCCTTCGGTGCAACGCACTACTTCAAAAGCCATCTACTGAAAAAATTAAAAGCCATTTGTCCCTTACAAGCTATGTCTAGCAATAATGGAACTTATAATATAAAATTTAAAATTTAAAAAAAAAAAAAAAAAAAAAAACTCATATAAATGTGCATAATTAAATTTTGCTATTTTTAATTGTACAGCAAAATTTCTACCTCAACTAATGGGAATGGGATTCAAGGTTTAAAACTGGTGGAATTGGGGAAGGAGGTCGTTCCTTTTCTCTAATAAAAAGAGGTAAAAACAACCCCCATGTGTGCATGTATAATACACCTAATATTCTCCAAACGTTAACTGTCACTATTCACGCTACAATTAAGAAAATTTCACTAACATAACAAGGAACCAAATAAAAATAAATAGCGATAACCTCTAACATAACAAGGAACCAAATAAAAATAAATATGGAAAACCTCTTTGTTAGTCCCCAAATTATAGTTGTTTTTCACGTTTAGTATCCTAATTAATTTTTTCGCATATTTCGTCCTCAAACAATATATATTTTTATATAAGTTTCTAAAATATAACTACTTTTCACATTTTGTCCCCACACTACAGGGTTTTTATTTTAGGGTTAGCCCTCAATATGTTTAATCCCCTTTAATTGCTATGTTTTTTTAAGGAAGGGCTGAGATTGCAAAAATTAAATTAAAACACACTTTGCACCCCAAACTTTACATAAATGTTGACTTTTGCACCCAAATTGGAAAAGGTGTCTAAGTACACCCCAAACTTCAGTTTTTCATAACAAAAAGCAAACTTTCTTCACTTAACCGGTCAAAAGTGACCGGCTAAGCCTGTAATGTTTATTACAGAGGGGTAATTTGGGTAGTTTATTTTTATGCCCAATTTGACTTGGTTATGCAACGGCAATTGACTCATGTGGCCTATTAGACAAAATCCCTAAATCAATTGGCCTAGGGTTCGCGATCTAAAAGAGAAGTGGTGAGACAATTGGTGAAAACAACATATTCTTGAGGGACTCGGAAGACGACGTTTTTGGAGTGAAAGGTGTCTTAGAATATAGTAAGTACTTCAAAGAAACTTTTTGGTTGTATTCTAGGTTTTAAATTTCTTGATTAATGGGTTATTTTGTAGTTTACGATTTTTTGTAGTTTATTGTGTTCTCTTGTAGTTTATTGTGTTCTTTTTGTTGTAAAGTGGAATGATATCCATCATTGAATAGCATATAGTTGAGTAGTGGACCCTTTTGATGTTTAGTTTTTTATTTTTGAATTTTTTGAAATTAAATATGATATGATCCACACATTTAACTGTCAGTGTTTACTTTGTGTTTGTGGCCTTGCAGGCAATAAGGAATATTTTACAATCAAATTTATTTATGGTGGACACTTTGAAGAGAGCTAGCCCACATAAACAGTATATCGGATGTACCTTTAACTTTTTTTATTTTTGTTATCTTGATTGCATCTCTCGACTTGACATAGTTAACATTGGGAAGGAGTTAGGGTATAAAGTTGGACACCTAAAGTTTCATTATAAGTTACCTGGAACTGATATAGAGGGGATTATGGTAGTTAGAAAATGATGATGATGATGATGTCTTGATAATGTGTATGCTTATCCATCCTAACAGCAAGGTTATTAAACCCTGACCAGACCACCGGTTTGAGCCGTAAAACTCGGAACCGGTTCCTACTCAAACAAAAAAAATAGTTTTGGTCAAAACCCGACAACCCGGCGGTTAAACCGGTTGACCCAGTAACCGGGTCACCGGTTCCCTACCTTTTTCTTTTTTTTTTAATTTAAGCCTTTGAATATATCCTTGATTTAGTTTTGAGCTATAATTATAATTTAATATCTTTCTTTTTATATAGATTTAGTATTTATTTGAATTTTATAAAGTAAATATTGTACAAATAGATTTAGTTTTTTTTTTACCGAATTTGATTGAATGTATCCTAGAGATGTTTATATTCATATGTGTTTGATTTTATCAGTCTTAAGTTTTGAGTTATGATCATGTTTTAATATCTTTCTTTTTATAGACTTAGTATTTATTTGAATTGTATAAATTAAACATTGTACAAATAGGTTTAATTTTTTTCCTGTAGATAAATTGATTAATTTTACATATTTACTAAATATTATATATAATATATTTAATTATTTATTACATATTACTGATGTCACCGGTTCAATAACGCTTCAACCACTGGTTGGACCAGTGACCTATCTACCCAGTACCTTTTCCAGTTCGATGGTCTGTCCGGGTTTAAGAACACTGCCTAGTAGGCTAATTGAAATATATTTGGAGGTGATTAAACCTGTGGGAATAGAAGATGACTTTGAAGTTGAAGTTGAGAGTAATAATGAATGCATTGATTTGGTATCCATTGGGGATTATGAAATAGAGTCAACTGATGATACTTATGTGGATAGTGCTGTGGAAGAATCAACTGAGGATGATGAAATTTGGAGGGGGTTGAGGGTGATTAGACAGGGACTGAGGGCGATAAAATTGGGGAGGGGGATGAGGGTGATCACACAAGGGAGGCAGAGGGTGATGAAATTGGGGAGGGGGATGAGGGTGATCACACAAGGGAGGCAGAGGGTGATGAAATTGGGAAGGAGGATGAGGGTGATCACACAGGAGGGGCTGAGGGTGATGAAATTGGGGAGAGGCTGAGGGTGATCAGACTGGGGGGCTAAGGATGATATAATTGGGGAGGGGGCAAAGGGTGATCAGACTGGGGCTAAGGGTGATGCATTTGGGGTGAGGGTGCAACTGTAACACAAAAAGACAAAGGAAAATGTGCTGAAAAAGGAAAAAGATTTTCCACTAACAAAGGGAAGAGAAAACAAACTGTAGAAACCCAAACTTCTCAAGAAGAACCATATAAACTAGGGTATTATCCTTCGACTATGATAACTCTGATGTGGAAAGGACGCCTAGGGTTGATGAGTTTGATCCTTGAACCACCTGAACAATAACATAAAGGGTATCCAGGATTTAGGGAAGGTGTAAGGATGTAAATAAACCGAGTCGAGTCGATTATTGAGTTGCTCAAATCTGGTTCATAAAATTTATCGAGTATGAAATAAGGTAGGTTTGATTGAGGCTCGTTTAGCTATCGAGTCGGGCACAATCTCGAATCGAGTCCGAACAGTTTTAACTCTTCGAGCGAATATAATCCAAATATCAAAATAGAAAATTACAATTTGAAAAGGTTCAAATCGAACTTTAAACTTTGCTCATATTTGAATCGTTTATATTTCGAATCGAGCTCGAATCAAACTTTAAGTCAAGCGGGAACGAATCGAGCTTGAACCGTTTGGTTCATTTTATAGCCTTAGGTATCATAGAGGAACCTGAGCTTGAGTTGAGAATGGCATTTAGCAATGTAACTGAAGTGAGGGCAGCAATCAGAAATCACGGCATCAGACTAGGAAGGAATGTGTATTTAAAAAAGAACCTATCAAATAAGATCCAAGCAAGGTGTGTGGAGCCATGTATATGGTAATTCTATGTTGCAAAAGTGCAAAGAGAGCTCACATTTAAAATTACTATGTTACAAAAGTGCATACTTGTCGCAGAGTGGAATAATTACTGTATAAATGCAGCATGAATTGCCAAAAAATATGAAGATGATCTTCGGATAAATCCAACATGGGGACTCGATCAATTTCATACTAAAGTAGTTAAAGATTTTGATATTGGGGTATCAAGGAGCCTAGCATACAGAGCTAAGAAAAGAGCAATGAAAAACATTGAAGGGAGTGTTGAGGAGTATGGAATAGTTTTGGACAATGTTGCAGAGCGTAGAAGAGTTATGCCTAGGAGTACTTATGTCTTGAAGAGAACAGAACCAAAGCAGGGACAACTTATGTAGGTTTTTGAGATTTTATGTCTGTCTGCAACCACTAAAAGAATGATTTAAATTGGGTTGTAGACCACTGGTGGGGCTTGATGGTTGTTTTCTCAAAGGACCATATAAGGGTCGGTTATTAATTGCAGTTGGAGTTGACCCTAACAATGGGATGCAGTCAGTTGCTTGGGCCATTGTTGAATTTGAGAACACCGAGTCTTGGTTGTGGTTCATGGATTTGCGTGTGGAAGATCTTGGGATTGCAAATGATTGAGGCTGAACATTCATTTCAAACAAACAGAAGGTAAAAGTTAGTATATACAGTAATCCATTTATATTTTGTTCCATCCATTATTACATTTATTGCATCCATTAATAAATTACCTTTTTTGTAAATAGGGTTTGATTAATGCATTAGAAGTTGTGGTCCCAGGTGCTGAACACAGACATTGTATCACGCATTTATATAGGAACTTTTGGCAAAAGCATAAAGGGTATGGTTTAAGAAAATTGGTTTGGAATGCTGTCAAAGCTACAAACTCTTATGTTTTTCAGAAGGCAATAGAGGGGTTAAAAAAGGAAGATAAGGGTGCATATGAATGGTTAGCTCCTAAGCCGCTTGGTCAGTGGAGTAGGTCTCATTTTCAAACCATATGCAAAAGTGACTTGTTTATCAACAACCATTGTGAGGTATTTAATAGCAAAATTCTTAAGACTAGAGTGAAACCAATAATAGGGTGTCTTGAAGGACTTAGATTCTATTGCATGAATAGGATTGTTAGAAGGAGAGAAAAGATGTTGAAACATAATGATGTATTGTGCTCTAGAATAGCCAAAAAAATAGAAAAATGAAAAGGTCAGTCTAGGGGTGGACTACCTTTGTGGTCATGTCGTGGTGGGAGGTTTACAGTAACTATGACTTATGGGGTTATTCATTTGTGGTGAATTTGGGCAAAAAAACATGTACTTGTAGGAGGTGGGACTTGTATGGGATACCTTGTGAACATGTGTCATGCATTAACAAAATAGGACATGGCATGATCCAGACACATGTACATGAGTGTTTAACCAAGGACATATATCTAAGGGTTTACAATCACAACATTGAGCCTATAAGGCACAGAGCTAAGTGGGATTGAGCCACCTTTGCCAGTTAAACATATCCCAACAGGCAGGCCTAAAGTAGTTAGGAGGAAGACTAATGACATTCCATCATCAAATCTAGAAGGTACAAGATTGAAGAGGAAAGGAACAACATTGAAATGTGGATTTTGCAAGGAATGAGGTCACAATTCAAGATGTCCTAAAGTAAGTTAAGTTTGTGTTTTTATTTATGTTTTTTATGTTCCTATTTATGTGGTTGTTGAATATTAGGTTTAATACATTTCTGTTTGTGTTTTTTTAGAAACTGAATAAGCAGCTAGATGTGATTTCACAATCTTCACAGGCTCTACAAAGTCAATCCTCTCAACCTCCTCCAAAGGCTAAGAGGGCTAAGAAGGTTCAAAAGGTTGAGAGGAATGCTGCAGATGTTTATCATACTCAAACTGCTCAACCTCCACCTATGACAGCAACATATGACTCTACAATGCAGCCAGATGGAATGAATGTTGATCAAGGGCAAGCGGGAGGTTCTACAAAGTGGCAAGGTGGTATTCATTATGAGGGTAGGCAAAGAAATGACTCAGATGATATATTACAAGCCAAAGACTACACATGGAAAGGAAAACAGTGTACAACACTAAGAGACCTACAAGCTGTAGCAAGATCCAATTTAGGAAACCAACAAGTGGAGGGCCTACTGCAGATAAAGTGTTGGGAACTTAGTTTAGGCAGCTTTTTGGGTTTTTTTTTTGGGGTACAAAATTGCAATTTTATGAATGCTTTTGTTGTATGTATGTTGCCTAGTACTGACTAAAGTTTGGTTGGAATTGTAAATTGCTCCCTTTTTTTGAGGTATGGGTGGGATTGAATGTTTTTGTTAATAGGCATGCTAAGTCAACTGTTTTGAATTGCCAGTGGGATATATTTTTTGTACTGTGAATTAATTACTTTGTTGAATGGCGAGTCAGTGTGGGTTGTTGTGGTTATTATAGCAATGTGGGTTGTTGTGGCTATTATATCAATGTTGGTTGTTGTGGTTATTATAGCACTATAGCACTTGTGGTTCTTATATCAGTGTGGCAGTTGTGGTTACTTATAGCAGTGTGCCTTGTTGTGCATTTTATATCAGTATGGTTGGTGTGCATTTTACAACACTGTGGTTGGTGTGGACTTGATTATAGCATTATGGCCAGGGATTTGAATGACTGTTTATTGATACCAGGTTTGTGTGCATTTTATAGCACTGTGCTTGGTCTACATTTTAGTATGGCTTACATTACGTACAAAAATGCATCAATTCACAGAAATGACAACATTTTCATTTGCACATTGTCACATCAAAAAATCCACCAATTACAGCAACTTCATTCAAAGATCCAAAAAAGAAATTCCGCCTTAAAAATTACTCATAAAAAATGCCTAGAAATTACATTCCATACGTAGCCTAATTTCTACCATTACATTCCCAAAAACTGCATTCAAAAATTACCATTACATTCCCAGAAATTGACCACAAAAGCTGCCCACAAAGTCTATTTTCTGGGCATTACATACATAGCCTTAATAATATTAGCCTAAAAAATTACTTGTAGGGAATTTCATTGGTTGTTGAGATGAACAAGAAATAAAACATCAAAATCCAAGTTACAATCAATAGACCTCATGCAAACCTTGCCCTAATTTTGCACTCCTTCAATTCATCTTTCAGAGCTTTGATTTCAACAATCACATTCTTCAATCTTCTAATTAATCCAGGTATTACTACCCTTGAACGCTCACACATTGGAGGATCAACCCAAGCGAAGAAATTACAACCACCATGCCCATCTTCACACCAATCTGGACAACCAAGGAATCTTCTACCGGCATTGTTTGAGCTTCCCAAAACCGTCTTGATCACTGAATTCTTCATGCACCAGCAATTTCGACCTATGAGCCCTAATTTTGCTTAATTTTCTCGAGTGATTTTGGTGGATTTACATTATAAATAAGCTGCATGTATGCTATTGAATTAGGCTGAGCTTTAATAACTTGTTCCGGCTCGGGAAGAAGAAGAAGATATGGAGAAAGACGTAAATATCCCTACAAATCCACACGTGTGCCTTAGTCGGTTACTTTTGACCGGTTAAGTGAAGAAAGTGTGCTTTTTGTTATGAAAAACTGAAGTTTGGGGTGTACTTTGACACCTTTTCCAATTTGGGAGTCAACATTGGTGTAAGGTTTGGGGTGCAAAGTGTCTTTTAGTCCAAAAATTATAAACCTGAGAAAAAAATACGTGAAAAAATAGTTAGAAGATCAAACATAAAAAACAATTATAGTTATCACAAATAAATATTTTCCTAAGCAAATATTAATACCACTATTAAATAAAATTACTAGAAACTCTTCTTGGACCCTTTTAGACTCTTTAACATGGGCTTTCAAAGCTTTTACATTGATCCAACCTCGTTATGCAATCTCTTTCTGCATCAATTCTCCTTCTCATACCATGAGATGGAGGAGCACCTTTAATCACCAAAGAATTCTTCTCAAATTTCAAAGTTGGCATGACAGTAGCACAAATACAAGTGTTTTTGGTTTTGCCTTTGAAATATGAGCGGGTGTATGCACCTAAGAAGCAAGGATTCAGACTCCAGCATTTGGGTCGTCCAAGATTTGAAGGTTTGAATAATCACAAAAATGAGAATTTGAGTTCAACAGGAACACGTATTTATACACACACACTAAAATTTCAATACCAATAAATAACAACTCATGCTAAAATGTAAAACACTCGCAAAAGAAAAAAAAAAATTAAAAATCTGTATACTAAAACTATCTAGCCCGCGTTCATTTTGTTGACATAAATGATCCAATCCATTAAATTTAGGAAATATCCCTTTCCAAAATACATGATCAATATTGACTTTTTGAAGTCAATTTGAGATATTTTCAAATTCAAAATTGATAAGAACTAATTGATGCATTTTAATTAAATTTTAGGGATACATTTCAATTCTATGGTTAGGGTCAACTTGGAGAAGGGACTAAGAGGAGAACTAGGGGAAACTTACCTTCCATATGATATCGTCTACTAATTTTGACTTTGTTGAGGAATATACTCGAACTTGTAACCTTGCACTGTAAAGTTAGAGGCCTTACCACCAAACTATCACCTTTGATCTCTTCTTGGACCCATTAGACTTTATAATATGGGCTTTCAAAGCCTATTATATTTGTTCAACCTTGTGCTTAAGGGCTTCAAAGCCTATTATATTAGTCGTAAGGGCTTTCAAAGCCTATCATACTGGTCCAACCACGTGTAAGGTCTTTCAAAGCCTATTATATTGGTCCAACAGCACCGGTCCCCGCTCATGAAAATGTTATACAAAAAGTACACCAAGTAGTTCATTCTCTTAAACTACATTTCATTGCGTAGCACCATATATTAAGAATTTGCATCATTTCATTGAACTACATTTCATTCTCTTGAACTATATTTCTAAAATAAAATAACATCATATATTAAGAATTTGCATTACTTAACAATATTTTCATATAAGAAATAAAATACTCAAGTATCTCATCATTATAAATTAATACAAATCCACCAATGCCAAGTCGCCAATTTAATATTTTAATATATGTATAATACATAAGTTAGAAAGTCGTGCAACCCTGATTCATGTATCCGATGCAATGCGGTGGGTGCGGTGCACCAGCGGTGCAACAACACATACCAGTACCGCACCGCCTCGATTCGATTCGATTCGCTATAGGATGGTTTTGATCATATCCCCGAGCATCTTCTGGGACCTAGGTAATTAATGCAAAAAAATAGCCAATTGGAAAAGTAATAGTCGTACTTCGGTTCAATTAAAAACCAGACTTCGACCAATTTCAGTTTGATTTCAATTCAAATTATCATCACTATTCACCAACTCAGCTTTGTGTTTTGGTTCCGGGAGTGGCTCAACCTTCGAGACAAATTTTTTCACATCATCCTCATAAACAACATTAGCACATCATCAATCATTAGAGAACAAGTTTGTCCCATCCACCTATTTACCCAAATGTATTTGTGCATCATTCCTCTATTTAGTGGCAACAAGGGTTGAAGAGCTGCTAAGCTAGCATCAGCTTCAGCATCAAGAGCATCGGTACTGTGATCCCAGTCTTACATCGTAAATGTGGGAAGAAGTGAACTGCATGTAAGGTTTCAACCCTACTATCAAGAGTACCAATAACTTGCGGCTTTTGGGTAGGTCTTTGGTGGGCCAAGATGATCCAATCGACACTTTCGAAAATATATTGAGCCTTGATCTGTTCAATTCGCGTCATTACAAATGGTATTAGAACGGTAAGTACTCATGGTTTGGTAGGCCTAGAACTCACATCCTCGAGAAATTGATTATGGGATTTGCTTGTGGATTGCAACTATAACTTGACGAAGACGTTAGGGATTTAAGTATGGGAGATTGTGACATACCCTACCAAATCGGAATATGTAAAATGAAACAGACTAGTCTCAACTCTACTACCAAGCTATGAAGCAAGGGCCACATTGGAGCCGCACTTCGCACTGGTATGCGTGCGTAGAGGTATGAGGTGGTGCTTACGAGATGCATAATATACTTGTACACCATGTTATGTTTGAAGGATTCGGCTCTAAAGCCAATTATCTATCGGCTAACAAAGTGAGAGACTAGAATGAAAATTAGAAAGAAAAAAAAGGAAAAAAATGAAAGAATAAGGGTAGAACTAAAGCTCTGCTACCGCCGCGATCTACTCCCATGCCTCCGCAGACCACCAACAACAACATTGCTACTACCAATTGTCGTTAATATCATTCTCGATCTCTCTATATGTGTGTTGAATGTGCACGCAAATGTGCAAAGAATGCATGAGTTGAGCGTGCACGATCGCGTTTGTGTGTTGAGAGCGTGCTCTTGTGTATGTTAAGGTGCGCGTTTGTGAGTTGAGAGTGTTGCGTGAGATACGGGGCTTTAATCTTCCTTGAAACAAAAATCTCATGCAAAATAACCACCAAGCCCCCAAAGCTAAATATATCTTCATATGTAGCCCCTCAGTTTGATAATAATAAAACCACCCCTAAACTTTCCCAAACTATAGTTTAGCCCTTGATTAGTTATATTCTTTCAAGTAGGTCACTGACCAAAAAAAAGAGATTTTTAGTTTATCACACATAATTACATGCAGAGATGCACGCGCGCGCGTACACATATATATATATAATATAATTAATTATGTGACACACTACTACCATACTCGAATCCCCATTTTTTAAATTTTGACACTTGTATCGCCGTGTCATGCACATGTATCCTCACTCTTAGCTAGCAATAGTACCAATAACTTGTTATGACTTTTGGGTGGACTTGTGGTGGATCAAGATAACTTAGCAGGTACTTTGGGACAGTGGATTGAGTCTTGATCCGAGTTCAAGTGGAGCCCACACTCCTCAACATAGTGAATCACAACCATGGGAACACATCCAGCTCTTTTCAACTAGCACACCGAAGAGTCTTTTCCATCAGAACCAACTGTTTTGAAGGCATAATAGTCGTGGGGACGAACAACTAAAAGTTATATGTCCAACGCCCTAACAATTATAACAACTTAATACGAGATTAATACTTTTCCAATAATAAGCTGCAGTGCAATTACACCGACTAACAACTGGAGAACTTGTTGATTATTTATCTACCAACTTTCTTATAATATGTTCCATAAAATTGCGCTTACTCCGAGTTGTGGCTTCCACTGGGGGTTTAACATAAGTTTTTATTGTAAGGTGTAATTTATATGATAAGCCATTTGATGCGGAACGAAAAAGAAAAATCACGAAATTTATTATTAATTTTGTATTGATATTTAGAAGAAAAAAAATTATTTATCACTTATAGTAAATAGGATATTTTAGAAGTTTTAAATTGTAGTAGTATGTTTTAATTAGGAGATAATTTTTTTTAAATTAGAGTTTTAATCATAGTATAAGATTTTAGTTAGGAGATTAGTTTTCATTATAATAATAGATTTTAATTATGAGATTATTTCCTTTTTATATCAAGATTCTTTACTTGGTTGCTATAAGTCGGGGTTTTTTGTACAAATAGTTGTAACCTTTATTATTTTTCAAAAAAAACTGAATACTAATGGGGAATGGGTAATGAGGGCACACACAATATCTCACGCAGAGAGTTCAGAATACTCAAAGTGATTTTATAATTCAATGTCCCTAAAATACTGAGGTACAACCCTATTTATAATACTTCAATCCAACTCTCCTAACCCTAATTGGATTCTAATAAGATAATTACAACTTAAATAAGGTAACTACAAATTAAAGAATTTAAATAAAATACAACTCCTAATTAAATACAATTCCTCCTAATTGGGCTTCCAAAGTCTAGCGTATTGTTCCAACCACGTCTCGCGTTGGACCTGTTTTTGTCCTGCATCATTTCTCCTCCTCTGCGAAAAACTCGACTCCGTCGAGTTATGAACACAAGAACACCCACATCGGATCACTAATGAATTCTTTGCAAGCTTCAATTTGGGCAAGTCAATAGCACAAGTAAGAGTAAATTTAGTATTGCCTTTAAAAATTGAATAAGTATTGGCATGAGCATCGTGGTGTGCGTGTCGATCCTATAGCCAGGTACGCCCCAAGATGATATGACAAACCTTAAGAGGTAAAATATCGCACATAACTGTATCCTTAAGCTTGCCAATGGAAAATATAACCAAACATCTCTGAGTAACCCTCAATTTTGTATTTGTAATCCATGCCACCTCATACGGGTCCGGATGAGGCTCAACTTTTAATCCAAGTTTCTTAACCGTGTCCTCAGCAATGACATCCGCACAACTCCCCGTATCAATTACAAGAGAACATATCTGACCCACACACTTGACTCGTGTCTGAAAGATCCGCCCACGATGAAGTTTAAGATCATCCTTTTGCTTTCTAGTAACCCATAGAGGTCGAAGAACACCTAAACATCCCTCCAAATGTGCATCAGCTTCCAAATCTTGTTCATTATACTCATTATCCTCGTCCGATGGCGTACAAACCTCTTCATATACAACAGTTTTCTCATCTTTGTTGACCATAGCAACTTGTATAGAAAGAGGAGAGGCAACATTCATCTTTGGAGACGGACACTCGAAAGACATGTGACCAAAGCCACGACAGTTAAAGCACCGAGTTGTAGAGTTGTTACTAGCACCAGAAGAACCCGTGGTACAGTTAAGCCTGTTACTTGCTGAAAGATTTGCAGATGGTCTCTCCGCAGGCCTACCCTTAAAAGGCTCCACAAAAGTTCGCTCACTCCGAGTTTGGACTGGTATTGGAGACCTAACAGAATTCCTCCTCAAAGTATCTTCCACTTAGTTGGCAACTTGAACAGCATCATCTAATAGCATAATTTTTCTAGAAGCTACCCCATTAGCGATCTCCTAATTTAATCCCCGACGGTACATGGAGATCAACACATCTTCAATCCATGGAAATTCTGACCTTTTAACCAAACTGTAGAATGTAGATGTGTACTCGGTTACAGATTTACTTCCTTGCACCAATTCCGTCAACTGTAAACATGCCCTTTGCTTGTAATCTGGAGGCACAAACCTTCGTGTCATAGCAGTTTTCATATCCTCCCATCTTCGTGCAGCTATGTATAGATTCCGTTGATGATCCCACCAAATACGGGTTGTCCCTTTTAACTTCGCATCAGCAAAGAAGAGCTTTCTTTCGTCAGATAGTTCGTACCAACGGAAGAAACTCTCCAAACTGTGAATCCAATCGAAAAATGACTCAGACCCTTGATCGCCATTGAAATCACCAACATCCAATTTAGCTCCTCTATCCACTGCATTCAATCTGGGGTCTGGCACATGAAAATTAGGTCCTTGTTGCTGTAGTAGTATCTCATTAGGACCTGGAGGTGGATTTTCCACATTCCGACAAGCATCTTCATATCATTTATTTATACGCTCCGTAAGGAGATCAATTTTTGTTGTTAGTGCAGTAATAGCTGTCTGAACATTTGCCGCATTGGCTGCAAATGCTACGATGGAATCTTCAATTTTTGTAAGACGCTCAGTTTGCTGTGACATGTAAACGTTAAGCCTAGCGTTGACTTCTCCGGCATTTACCATGAATCCTGCAACTAAAAATATATATATTTCTTTTTTCTTCTTTTTTTTTTCTTTTTTTTTTTTGACAGGGACTAAACTGAAATTTTTTGAAACTGAAAGTACGGGGGCTAATCTGAAATTAATAAAACTTCAGGGACTAAAATGTAAAAATATAAAAGTTCAGGGGTGTATTTGTAAAAGTTTAAAAGTTTAAGGGGGTAATTTAAAATTCTTACGAAACTTGGGGTGCAAACTGTAATTTGCCAAATATTATATCAACACAGATCAGCAGCGTTAGTCTATTCCTTTCTTATTCGTTTCTTTTTTTCTTTCTTGTTGACCGCGGCAGCGAGGCGTCGTTAGGAGAAGGAGACGGCGACGGCTTCGGCAGGAGGAGGCGGCGGCGACGATGGCTTCAGCAGGAGGAGGCGACGGCGCACTTTCAGGTAAGTTTTCTTCTCTTGTTTTCTCTCTCTTCTTCTACTCCTCTTCTCTTTCCCTTTTATTTATTTATTTTTTGCTTTCGCCTGTGATGGCTACGATTTGGGGCTGCGACTTGGGCTGTGTTTGGCTAGGGTTTTGGGCTGAAATTTAGGGCTATTATTCGTATATATATGTATATTGGGTTTTCCTGTGGCTGTGTTTGGGTAAGGTGTGGTTTTGTTGTGGCTGTGTTTGGGTTAGGTTTCGGGTTTTTTATACGGATAGTGCGACAAAAAGGGTCAAAAAGGTTTGGTTTTGGGCTAGGTGTTTGTTTTGAATTTATGGCAAGGCAGGGGCTTAGTTGCAGCGACTAGGGTTGGAGGCGGCAGATTTGTGATTTGCAGGAAATTAGGGTTTTGACAGAAAATGGTTAAGGGTTTAAGATTTTGTTTGAGGTGATGGCAGAAAGTTAGGATGGTTTAGGGTTTGGGTGCAACGGCAGAAAATTAGGGCGGGTTAAGGTTTGGATGGCAGAGAAAAATTAGTACCAAGTTTTTAGCTCTGATACCAAATAATGGGGAATGGGTAATGAGGGCACACACAATATCTCACGCAGAGAGTTCAGAATACTCAAAGTGATTTTATAATTCAATGTCCCTAAAATACTAAGGTACAACCCTATTTATAATACTTCAATCCAACTCTCCTAACCCTAATTGGATTCTAATAAGATAATTACAACTTAAATAAGGTAACTACAAATTAAAGAATTTAAATAAAATACAACTCCTAATTAAATACAATTCCTCCTAATTGGGCTTCCAAAGTCTAGCGTATTGTTCCATCCACGTCTCTCATTGGACCTGTTTTTATCCTGCATCAAATACATTGATTTGAGATTAAAACTTTGTGTTCTGTGTTTGTTTCTCTACCAATTCTTCATGGGTATAGGTAATCTTATTCCTTCTTTCTACCTTATCTTAAAACATTTGGTGTAAGAGCCAGGTTTCCTAATATGTTTTGATTACACTCAATTTTTCTTCCTACCCAAATCTTTTTGTTGAAGTTCACTAAATAATCAAAAAACAAATTTTCAAGGCGAAAGCACAAACTACAGCAAGAATCATCATTGTCGTAGTATTTATCTATCTCCTCAAAAAAAGATATAACAATGTTTTTTTTCCAAGTTTGATACCCCACATAGATTTGACAATCCAGACGTCTTTAGGCTAAAATCAAGTAATTGAGCATCAATTTGCACTCACTTCCGCAGCGTCCATCCTAATTACTAATAGCTAAGATATAAAACCAAGGTACCAGGGTGAAATTTCAGACCTATTGGTCATATCCTGGCATCAAAAATTTATATATTTGGATTTTGGAGTTCTATTCCTAACTTGGTATGCCTTCATTAACTTGGGAGAGGTTTCCTGAATAGATCACATACATCATACCAAGCTCAGAAGCTAACAGATTTGAACTGTAGAGCAAGTTTTCCATGAAAACCAATAGCTTGTCCTAATCATCTATAAGGAAGTTTTAGTCTAACTGAAATTCTACAACCAAGATAAGGCAGGATAGAGGATGCAAAGTGAATTACCTTTCTACAGATTTTCATTTCCTACCAGAATCCTCAAGCTTAATCGACCATTTCAGTCCTCTACAATTTTAATGTCTTGCTCTTTTACAAATTTCAGCGATGGGCACATTCTGGTGGAAACCCATTGTTTACCTGTAATCAGAAAAACAAAATTATATTATGTAATATCAGTCACAAAAGAAAAAATGCTTGCACACCTTCTTTAAGAATAAAAATAATATTAATAACTAAACACCACTAAATATTGGGGAAAAGTTTAGAATTTAAAAAAAAAAAGTGGGGAAAATAAACCCCAAGGGCTCCAGAGATTTGCATGGGAACAGCTATTAGTTGAGAAGTTCAAATTTCACTTCTTAAGCAACCTACTGAATCCCTGGCATGCAAGATCTAATAAATTACAGGCAGTTACCCATGCTCTACTGCCATACACAAGAGTTGTAGCAAGTATGGTATCACAAATCAACAAATGAACTGTCATAGAAATACCGGTAATCCTACTTATCTATTTCAAATACTCGAAATAGATGTAAATTTGTCTCAATCTATTCTAGTGAACAAGAGAGACATAACCTATCATCTGCAAAAATCACGATCATAACCCATGAACTGTAAGAAAATGGCGCCAGTAGTAAACATATATAAAAATCTTTATTTTGCAGTCTTCACCAACCAAAAGGACAAATTGCCAGAAAGAAAAACTCCAGCTAAGTTGAACATTAAAATTCATATGAAAGTAAAACAATTTTTAGATCCATTTAACTACATAAAAGGAACATTTGATGTTGCTCAAGCAATAGTTTTATAAATTAAAAATGTAGTCAGTTAATCCAATGTTTTACTCTTCTCTCAGGTGAGTTTACAACCCTCAGCTGTAATAACTTTAAAGTTACAACTAAATCCAACTCAAATACCCCGCTTCTGCATATGTGCCGTAAAATAGTAAAGATGTGCATAGCTAATGTTTCTTCTCGTTGGACACACCATTCTCAATTCTGCTGTCAAAGCCATGATAAGGAACTTCAATCATCGGCCTTGGAAGAGGGCGACCACCAAAGTCTTCTGGAAATGATTCAAAGTCGGGACCAAAGTTGAACGTAACAGTGCAATTAGGTTGATTAGGAAGAGTATACATTGAAGCCGCAGGGTAGTAACGACCACCATACAGATCCTTGAATGCAACCCCTTGACATATACCATTTTTGAAGAAAGATATCTCACTCCCTGCACAGTAAAAGCAATATTTGATACGCAAGTTATGAAAAATATCAAAATTGAGTAGTTAATGCTTCCAACAATAAGTTATTCACAAAACTCATATAGACACTACACAGTGTTGGCTTTCAACCCAAAACCACATGGAAAGGATGGATCCACCAAACATATCAACTAGCTTGAGAAACTACATATTCGTGGAGAATCCCATCAAATCACATTTCTAATAAACAAGCTCTTGTATATCGTCTTAATTTAGAACTTGCATCAGAGAGTCTCCTTGAAACAAGTACTTCAAACTCCATATGCTAAAAAAAAAAGCATCTGGCAAATCTTGCACGCTTACTAGGTTAGGCTGTAGTTCTTATATTGGCAAACCAAAACATTAAATAGCAATGGCATGCAGGAAGTAGTCGTATTGTTGCTGGTAGGTGCGACTATGTGAGTTACAAGAATACACTGCAGTACGTCTGAACCCATCACTACCCTAAAGTCGCTACCACTAGAGTAGAGCAAGAATCATACTTTTTCTACATCGTTTGCCAGATATTAAATCTTTAATTCACAATCCTCTTTCCTTACGCCCTGCCCCCAAAGAAAGCCCTAATAACTCCAGTTTAGATCCCCCTTAGGTTTCGCCTCTTTGTAAAAGGCACAAAGGTGGTAAGTTACTAGTTCTATATCTTTAAAGAAACTAAACGTACTGATGAAAAAATTAGGACTGAATATTACATTTTTTTCTAAATTAAAGAATACATTTTTATTACGAAAAAAGAGAATGACTGAACATAATGTTGCTCAAAGAATGAAATAGGTTGGATAAGTGGGAATAAATTGTGGGATCAACAAACCCCTATGAAATTGAAAGGGGATATTTTATATCAGTGTTACAGATTCTTTCCTAAAGCATACGGATGGCAATCTAGTTTATGTGATGGTCATTCGCAATCTGAACCCCAAAATATTACAAACCCATCATCGAATCAGGAAAAAGAAAAACTTAGGAAAAAACAGGAGAGATAGAGAAGAATAAAGAGAGATTTCACACGTGAGAAAGAATTCAAGTGAGGAAGGGATACGCAGAGCTGTATCGTACAATAGAGATACACATGAGAGCATAGTTGTCATGGCGTCACGGTGAGACACTGCGATAGTTGACCGCCAGAAGGCCTAAGCGATAAGGGGACCGTCGTGGTTGTTAACAATGTGTAATTTATACATTATTTATTTTACTTAAAAGTATATTTAACAATAAAAATTTATATACATTAAAACTCAAAATATAATAACTAACACTATGAAATATATTTAAAAACACAATTACATGAATACTTTACAATCAAAATTCAAAAATAAAACACTTACTGTTAAAAACTAGTAGAACAAGTCAACAAACACTACATGAAAAATAAAAAATCAACCAATTCAACACCCATCACACATTACAAGTCTAATAAATAAAATTACAACAAATAGTAAGTCCATGGGTTATGATGAAGAGGTAAAAAAATGACTTAATCACTTAACTTGGGCCGGCTACTAAGACGTGAGCCTTGGCAGCTCGGCGTCCAAAACGTAACATTTTCCTTCTCTAGTGCTAGGACGTATAGTCATCGCCTAGGCGATGCCATGACAACTACGCGTGAGAAAGACTAATGGTTGGATTTCCTAAATTTTAGCTTTTAATAGTACTCCCTCCGTCCCACAAAGACTGACCTAGTTTGATTTTTCTGGTCAAATTGACCAATTTTAAAATTGATAATTAAGCAAATTTATTTATATTTTTGAACTTCTAAAAATTGGATATTGGAGTAAATTAAATGTAGTTTCTTATGATTATAATTTCTTTACCTATATTTTAAAGAAAATTAGACAATTTTTTATTCTAAAATTGATTACTTTGATTTCAAAATTCAAACTAACCCAGTCTTTGTGGAATTTTAGGGGGGGGGGGGGGGGGGGGGTATCTATTTAATTAGGTTAGTTATTCAACATTTAATGTTTTTGGTACCGATGGTCATATATACCGGTTGGATTTTGAATTTTGATGGAGGAAGATATTATGTTCAATTATTTAATTGATGAATTTTGTAATTTTTGGATTTTTAGTTGTCACTCCCTCCAGTTCCCAACCCAAAAAAGAGTCCCATTTTGTACTTCTTAAGTCAGTCTGCGAATTCTAAAATTCAAAATTAACGTAAATTCATTTGTTATAGTTAAGGATTTCGCAGTTCGACTCATTGAGTCAAAATGGAATTTTTTTCGATGAACAGAGGGAGTAGATTTTATTAACTATAATCCTATACTCTTATTAGGTTAGTATATCAATTAGGAAGAAGTTAGGCATGGTTTTATGAATGAGGGCGCCCCTCACACTTGACCATTAGGTCAGGCCTCAAACCTCACCCCCCACTCCAAATAGTTTTAAACAAAAAGCGTAATAAACTATCTTAGTAATATAAATAAAATTATAAAATCCTAACATCTATAAATCCAAAAATTAAAAAAAATACATTATAATTAAAAACAATAGAACATTATATCTTCCACCAGCATATTTTCTATTTTTATACTCTTGAAAAGGAAAAACTAATCTCGGTGTGTTTTGGTTACCTTAAGGCCTGTTTAATAATAACCTGAAGTGTAATATTTATTTATATTTAATGTTTGTATTTTGTATAATTCTTTGTTAGCCTGATTCTCTCTTACTTTATTAAGTAGCATACATCATGTTATGAAATGATGCAAGTCTGGTTATACGTTCCAAGAGTGACCCAAATAAATGTATCTTCGTATTGCCACCCAAATTATAGTTGGAAAAGGGAAAAATAAATTTCCTATAAACTTTAAGGTGTGCTTTGGTTACCTTAGGACCTGTTTCACAATAAACTTAAGTGTAATACCTGATTCGCATGTACTTTATTAAGTAACATAAATTATGTTATGAAATGACACAAGTCGCGTTACTTTGGTTATACCTACCAGGAGTGACCAGAATAAGGAATCTTTGTATTCCTACCCCAATAATACCAACCAAATATTCTCCCCTCGCCCCCCAAATACCTAAAGTTTAGCAAACCACATTCACATACCCGTACCTCGTACCCTACTTACCACAATTCGTTAAGATTGTTCTATATAAAACTACTTAATTGTAAATCTCTATCACACAGATATCTCGTAATTAAGAACATGTTCATAAATACGTTTCAAAAAAATATTGACTACTTTATGTAGAAAAACGTTGAAGTTAGGATGGATGTCTAGAAAGATATGAAAGGTATCAATATTAGATACAAACAAATAAAATTAACGTCATCATAAATTAACAGTATTATACATTGTTATCTAAATTAACATTATTATATACTACAGATAGGATATAATCATATAAATAAAAATTACCATAAACATAAGTTACAAGCAACAGACACGACACATAAGTTACAAGCAACAGACACGACAAACAAGCAAAGAAAATTAACATTATCATATTGTAGAAATTCAATAAGCTTGATAGACCCAATTGTAAATAACAGCCACTGACCAGGAATCACTTTTGGAGGATCTTCTTTCGGATCAGGTGCACAAACATACCTCTGCCCCTTGTACCAGACTAATTGAGGCGGCTTCGGGGTGTACAAATTTCCCTCTGGCAAATTAATGTAAAAACCGATAACATCACCTTCTACATACCCTTCCTCCCCATACTTCTCCCTCAAAGCCTTATGTATCTTACACCCATCAATATCTCTATACCCAAAACTATTCCCATCATACCCAACTGGTGCCTGCAAATCCCCCTTATCAGTCGACCAACCGAGTCTCGTATGCCCAGTTACTCCCATTTTCTCCACCTTAATTTCAAAATACCAAGTTCCTTCCATTACCCCTCTAGTAGTCCTCACCATTCTGTACCCTTTGCAGCTACCAGCACTCAATCTATCTTCACTCAACTCAACTTTTTCCGCCTTAAAAGTTTTTGAAAGGCAAATCTTCAGATCTGGGGTATCATCATTTTTGTCAGGAAATCGCGGGAGCGGCGTAATTTTAACTATATCCTCTGCTTGGCTAATTGGGGTGCTGTTGCTGTTGTTCTTAGGTTTCTTTTTACCTTTTCTCGAGGCGGGTTTTGTCCAAACATTGTTATTCTTCTTCTTGGATTTCTTTGATGTGGTGCTAGTAGTGGCTGTAATTGTTGTTCTTATGGTTTTCGAAGTGGGTCTCGGAGGCGTAGTTACCACCACTACTTCTTCCGTATCTGTTTTTGATGTAAATGAAGAAAGTTGCTTTTGCTTCTTAGGTGGAGGGTTATCCTCATCATCTTCATCTTCATCTTCATCGGAGATCTTTGTGAAATTCGGGGAACCCTTTTCATCCTTTTCGATTTCTTGGTGATTTTCGAAGTCTGATAACTCTTCAGACACCAGTGGTTCTTCTTTGATCTCGTCTAGTGGCCCTGTTGGGGTATCTGGAGTTGCGGCGGCTGTGGTGGTGGCACTAATGGCAGCGGAGGCGGCGGTGGCCGGTACGGGTTCATGTGTACCGTTGTCGGTGTTCTTGGAGGATTTTTCATCATCGTCTTCTTCGTCTTGGTAATTGGATCGCAGGGTTTCCATTTGAGAGATTTTAGAAAGAGAAAGTGTGTAATTTTTGTTAGGGTTTGTGAGGTGGTGATCAAATCGGCATAAAGTAAAATAGTGTTGTCTGGGAAAAAGGATGAAATCAGTTCATCATCTGGTGTTCAGTTGTACACTAGGCCCTGTAAAATTACGTTTGGGTAGAAGGCATGGGCCTGAATGCGAATTTTGGGCTACAATTTTAAAATCAAGTATTTTTGTTCAGCCTATTTTTGGTGGGGACTGTCATTAAACAATATATTTCTATGGTGCCAAAATATGGATTAGCATCCTTACGTTGTATCTATCATCAAAAAAATTTTTCAATAAACATTTAGCAGCATAGATTTTGTTTTAACCACACAATAAAAATTATCGCAAAGTAATAAACACAATAAAAATCGTCACAAATAATTATATTACTAAAATCATCGCTATATATGTCGCTAAATATGTATTATAAAAAATGTACTGAAAAAAAATCAAATGTTATCCTTTTAAGTTTATGTTTAAAAATTGTTACTACATACATAAAAGATAAGAATGGTTACTTGACCCGTCTCTACCATGATCCCCATATCTCATTTTTCTCTATCATGATCCACGTATCCCAGTTTTAAGAGTAATTCTAGATGGACATATTTATTAAACATGATAACAAAAATATGTCCACCTAGAGTTTTTACAGTTTTAGTAGGGCGATAATTTTAGTATTGATTGGGGACATAATTGAATATAGAAAAGTGTAGAAATTACATGTGGGGATGGGTAGGAGGGAGAAGAAAGTGAATTAAAAAGAACAAAAACAATAATAGAACGAGAAATCGGGCCGGGGGGAGGGGTGTTGTACACACAGACACGCCCAGTAGCAAAGGTGCAACTTGTACTTAAAAAATTTTAGTGACCATAGCTCTTTTAATTTCTACAGAGCTCGCATAACCATAGTTATAAGAACCTTATAGCTAGGGTTTTGCCTCAGTCATAGTTATAGGTCATCTTTGTAAATCAAGTTTTTTGGAGTGAACTTAAATAGTATAATAGTCAAGGTTCTTTTATTCAGATTATTTCTTTATGGTATTTGCGGTTAAAGTGAAAAAACTAACATGTGAATGTAACTATTGAACAATTTTTCACTTCAGATGCAATAATTGTTTCACTCATATTTCATCAATCACATATTATAATACATGAGATTCTAACTAAGATTCGTAATCTTAGTCAAGTATATGTAACATCCTAAATTTTTTTTATTATGTAATGTAAATTAAAGTTTTAATAAATAAAATTTTAATTTATAAACTAGTATATGAGTACAAATATTTAGTAACACAAAATCGTAAAGAGCAGAAGTGTTTTATTCCCTTTTATGTGGGTAGTGTAAGACCCCGAATTTTAATAAATAGATTTTAAATTTTTCTCATAATTTTATGCTTAACAGTAAAGTGTTAAATTAATAAAAATTAGAGTTAAGGATGTTATATGCAAAAAAATTATGTCGGACAATATTTGATTGGTTGAGAAATATTCGTTGTAAGACCCCGAATTTTATGAAATACAAAATTTAACTTTTCTTCATATATATTTTTCTGAAACAGTAAGTGGTTAAATTGATAAAGTTAAAAGTTAAGGATGTTATGTGCAAATTTTATTATGTCGGATAATATTCGTTTGATCGGGGAATATTCGATTTGTCGGGGAATATTCGAGTCGTACGACGGCGCCGAAATAACTAATTATTGATGGACCCCACAACGAAATATTTGTCGGATATAGAAAACGACAGAAGTAACCTTTTTAAATAAAAATAGTCAACAGTGTTATCACTTTTAACTGTTAAAATATCGGTGATAAAAGAATAGTAGCCAACGGTAATTTATGGTATTTTACTGTAGCACGCAGTATTCTACAGTAGCACAATGTATTGTGCAGCATTTATATTATTGAAGTGATAAATTAGTTATTACACAGTATTTGCATTATTGATCTGATAATTGACACTGTAACTGTTGCACATCATTTCATCAATAATTGTCACTGCATAATATTTTATGTTATCAATTCAATAATTGTTGTTACACAGTATTTTGCATTATTGATTCAATAATTGTCATTACACTGTATTTCATATCATTGAGTCAATAATTCTTAGTGCACTGTATTTTAAAATTATTGAACCAAATAATTGTCACAGTAGCAAATACACAGTAATTTATATTATTAAATTAATAATAATCTGTAACGTGTTTATTACATTATTGTTGAATTATTGTTGTAGCGTTATTTTATTTTATATGCAGGACCCACAGGAAGAAAAATAAAAATAAAAATAATAATAATAATTATTATTATTATTATTTTATGTGAATAGTAACGTGAATAGTACGTGGACCCACTGCGGGGCCCACATGAAATGTGAGAAATGTGGGTTTTGCTAAGAGTTGGTGGAGGCTGCGCAGCAGCCTCTGCTGAAAATTTTTCAGTTCACCTACCGCGTATAGTAGCTTCTTTTCCCTTATAAATAGCTTGCTCAGCTGAATAGAAAAATCACACCTAAAATATAAAAAATTTCTATGAGAATTTTATGAGTTTTCTTTGAGAATAGTAAGGTTATTTTGAGTGTTTGAAAGTCAAAAGGAGTGCAGGAATTTTTCAAGTAAGTCTTTTATTAAAGAGTAGTAATTTCATAAATTTCTATTTTCACGGTATTCACAAATCTTCCTTTAGAAGACTCTTCTTTAAGAAAATTCATTTTTAAAAGCTTTCTTTGAAAGATTTATTTTGGAATATTATTTTAAAAACTATTTAAAAGTTGTTATATTATAATAAAAAAATTATGTTAAATATATATAATTTTGATAGTTCATATTATATAAGTTATCATACACTTTGAAATTTATATGTGATAATTATTAATTATATTATAAATATATAGGTTGATCAACCTCATTTTTATCAATATCCAGTCACGTGATAAGATAAGGAATATCATATTCTTTCATCTTCTATTATTTAAACTTACTACGGTAAGGGTATCATTCTTTTCATCATCATAAATGGTATTATTTTCTTACTTGTAAGAGATTATCATTCTTTGATTCTCGAAAATAATATCATTTTTTCTTACTCATAAGATGTGTCATTTATTTCCATATATTAAATTGTGGGAATAACCTTACGGCGCGGATTACCGCATGTTGGTGAATAACCTTTCGTATTCATTCCTTATTAATCTTTGAGAATAACCTTACGGCGCAGATTACCGCCTGTTTGGTGAATAACTTTTCGTATTCAAATTTTATTAAATTGTGGGAATAACCTTACTGCGCGGATTACCACCTATTGGTGAATAACCCTTTGTATTTATTTCTTATTTGTCTCTTGTGGAAATAATTTGTCTACACGAATTATCACATGCACTTTTATTCCATATTCGTTTGTAATATCATTTTCTTTCATATTCGTAAGTGATATTATTTTCCTTTGTACTCATAAGGGATACCATCTTTTTCATCTTCCATTATTCAAACTTACTATAGTAAGGGAAATCATTTCTTTTATACTCTTAACTTACTATGGTAAGTACTATTTAGTAAAGTTTCCTGAAATGATTATATATTCCTTAACAGTTTGTGCTTCATCTAATATCATTTCAATTAAACCTTCCTATTTTTCTAAATATTTCTGTTGAACTGTAACCGTTATTCTGAACTGTGGATCTTGAATATCATTTTTGAATTTCACTCCACATCATGTTGACAATTTGGACATTATTTGAATCTGCACAAATTAAACTTCTGATACTTATTGTTTATCCTGTTTCTTCTGTTCATCATTTGTATCACTATTATTTGTACTAATCATCAAGAATCAAGTTGTTGTGAATATCTGTGGTTTGGGGCACAGATGCGATATAATTGTTGAATAGATGATAGGTTAAAGGCGATATAATAGGTTAAAGGCGATACATCTGTTCGATATCTTTTATGACACATGGTGAAAGTTCTCTTTGGCCCGTAGTGCAAAGATGAACTGTTGTTTGGTATGATTATGACCAAAGGTTGAATACTGGTATAATCATGACCGTTGGTGTTATATTGAATATCTTTGGCCCGTAGTGCAAAGATGAACTGTTGATTTGCATGATTATAACCAGGAACTGTGAATTTGTATTATCATAACTAATGGTATTTCAGATGATAAAAGTTTATGATGTTTTTCCTAAAAAGAGAAACGAGTGGACATTATAGTCTGCATTATTCTTCTAATAGATTGCTCATTTCGCTGCTATTGTTGATCTGAACGTTGTTCAAGAATTTAACTGCAGTTTTTGATATAAACCTTATAGTCTATTGTATTCTATCACGAACTCAACTGTTGAAGGCTAACGATAATTTATTCGTCATTATCTTAGTCATGATATTCATTACTGGACTATTTGAGCTCACCATTTCTTTTGTTCCATTGGTTTTCAACAAGAGATGATAACGTAGCTGGGTATAGCCAGGGGATGGAGTGAGAGTCCGAGGGATAGCTATCATAGTTTTCACGTGTTGTAAAATAGTGTGACAATAATAGTGAAGACTTAATTGTGTATTATTATACACTGTATTGTTAAACGTTGTACTACCTTGTAATAATTTTGTTGTAGTCTTTTGACAACTCAAGTTTGGGCTGTGTGTGCCCAGATTTGGGGGTGTCACAGTTGGCATCAGAGCTTAGGGATATGGTCTTTAATGGAGATTTAGGGTTAGAACTAGGAGTTTAGATAAAATCAGTCACTAGTGTGTCTCACCTAAATTAGATTTTGTTATCTAACGAATCGATTTGAATGTAGGAACAGGAAGTGATGAGTCAATTTGTTTAAACTAACATTTATTTTGTGACCACAGTTAAGTATGGCATCTAGAAATCAGGAAGTTAACTATGGAGTGCTCGAAGCCAATGTAGCTGAGAATTAAGAGGCCACAAACAATTCTTCTACAAACTCAGAGTTGAATCTTTTGCCTAACGCAAAATTTATTCGTATTCTATCCAAGAAGGATGAAGTTGAAAGCTCTACTACAGTCATTCCAGATCCGTTCTTAGAAGCAATTAAAGGATGTAATGAACTTGTAGAAATTATTGCATTTAATCTGCTCACTAATTGGGAGAGTCATATCACCTGGTTATGCTCTATAACAAATGATCAGAATATATGGACTTTTCATATCAGTCTTTGGGATTTATGGTGTTCTAGCTATGATTTTCAAGATTATTTAAAAATGATGTTTCTATACTTTTGGGCGTTACAATTTAGAGGAATTCAGGTTAAGTTAGTCACTATCGTGGAAACTGCAGTCTATCGAAAATACTATTTTAATGGAAATCATTGATACGTTACTACTGATGAAGTTGATGAACCCGAGAAACAGTTTGTCAGAAAATTATTCAGTGGTATTCCCATGGTTGAAATACGTGAAGATCCGAATGAAGTATTCGGGATTCGATTTGAAGATAACAGTCAAGAAACTGAATAAGGTGATAATCGGTAAGCTATTCATAAATTCTTGTGAAGTTTATGCCCTGTTAGATACTTGCTCTATCTATTCTTCTATCTCACCTATATGTACTCAACGTTTAAATTTGACTATTGAAAACTTAGACATTGTCTTATCAGTTGAAACCTTATTGGGAGAAATATCTATCACATCTACTGTCTATAAATCTTGCCTAATTTAAATCAACAACCTCACATTACCTGTTGACCTTATTTCTTTGGAGATGCATGAATTTGATATGATTTTAGAAATTGATTGGTTGATTACCCATCATGCTAAAATTGACTGTCTTCATAAGATTATTAATTTTCATATTCCTAATCAACCTGTCATGCAAATTCAAGCAACTAAACCATTGAAATCTATAACTGTTATTTCTAGCCATAAAGTCATTCGTTTATTAAAAAACGGATGTCAAGACTTTTTAGCTTATGTTACTGATTTGAACAAAAATACGTCAAACTTAAATCGTCAAACTTAAATGATATTTCTATTGTTAATGAGTTTTCTGACGTTTTTCCTGAGGAACTTCCTGGCCTACCCCCAAACCGTGAAATTGAATTTTGTATTGATCTTGAACCCGGTACTAAGCCCATTTCCAAAGCTCCATACAGAATGGCTCTCATTGAACTTCAAGAGTTAAAAGTCCAACTACAGGAATTGTTGGATACCGGTTTCATTCGTCCGAGTGCATCACCTTGGGGTGCTCCTGTTCTATTTGTGAGAAGAAAGACGGGAGTATGAGATTGTGCATTGATTACCGAGAATTGAACCATGTCACCATAAAAAACAGGTAGCCGTTACCTCGGATTGATGACATGTTTGATCAATTACAAGGTGCTCAACATTTCTCAAAGATTGATCTCCGTTCTGGATATCATCAGTTAAAGGTTAAAGCTGAGGACATTCCAAAGACTGCTTTCAGAACTCGTTATGGGCATTATAAGTTATTAGTCATGCCTTTTAGACTAACCAATACTCTTGCAGCTTTCATGGACATGATGAACCGAATATTCAAAGAATATTTGGATCATTTTGTGGTTGTCTTTATTGATGACATCCTCATATACTCCAAGAGTCGTGAGGATCATGAACAACACCTGAGATTGATACTCCAAAAGCTTCGCGAGAATAAATTATATGCCAAGTTGAAGAAATGTGAGTTCTGGCTTGAGGAAGTCACGTTTCTTGGGCATGTGATTTCTAGTCAGGGAATATCAGTCGATCCTACAAAGATTGAAACGATACTAAATTGGGAACAACCCAAGACAGTAACCGAAGTCCGAAGTTTTCTGAGTTTAGCTGGTTATTATCGGAGATTCGTAGAAGGATTTTCTCGAATCGGCACTTCATTAACTCAGCTGACTCGAAAAAGTACAAAATTCGTATGGAACGAGGAATGCAAGAAAAGTTTTCAAGAACTCAAGAAGAGACTTGTTTCAGCTCCTGTTCTGACCATTCCATCAAGATCAGGAGAATTCGTTATATATAGTGATGCTTTTGGCAAAGGTCTAGGTTGTGTCCTTATGCAACATGAAAAGGGATTGAAGCTATTGGCCAAGAATAACAGTCTATTTAGGTTAAAACGTACACAGTTGGAAAAATGTAGTGATTGTTTGGCTAGAAAGCATAATAGAGTTTCATTCACGAGTTCTTCATCACGGAAGTCAGATATACTTGATTTGGTACACTCCGATGTATGTCGTATGAAAGTAAAAATACTTGCTGATTCTCTTTACTTTGTGACATTCATGGATGATCATTCGAGAAAGATATGGGTATACACTTTGAAGACCAAAAATCAAGTACTTGATGTATTTAAGCAATTTCAAGCATCAGTTGAGATATAAACGGGTAAAAAGCTAAAAAAAAGATAACAGAGGTGAATACATAGCCACCTTTGATGAGTATTGTAGAGAGCAGGGTATTCGACATCAAAAGACACGTCATAAGACTCCCTAGATGAATGATTTGGTAGAGAGAATGAACATGACCTTAGCTAAAAGAGTTAGAAGTTTGTTTTCACAAGCAAAATTATCAAGTTCTTTTTGGGGTGAAGCATTAAGTATAGCTGTGCACTTATTAGATTTGACACCATGTGTATTGTTGGAGTTTGATGTACATAACAAAGTTTGGACAAGTAAAATTGTTTCTTATGATTCTTTGTGTGTCTTTGGATGTAAGGCATTTGTGCATATTCCTAAAGATTAAAGATCAAAGGTTGATACGAAGACTCGATAGTGTGTATTTATTAGGTATGTTCAAGATGAATTTGGTTACAAATTATATGATCCAGTTCAGAAGAAAATTATTCGAAGTCGAGATGTTATTTTCATTGAAAACCAGACTATAAAAGATATTAACATGTCCGAGAAGATGGTACCGAACAACCTTAATGATCTAATTGACTCAGATGCAGTTCCTTTGACATCCAAATTTTCTGAGCCTGTAGAAGAAATTCGAGATGAGAACGTGGATTTAAATATGACAGATATTCCTATATAGGAAGAAATACATGATGATGCTCCCCAGTCGCCACACTTGTTGGAACACCCACATATTAATGTTCGGAGGTTTACTTAAGATCGAAAAGCTTCTACACTATTCTTCTAATGATTATATATTGTTGACATATACAGGATAACCAGACAGTTATGAGAAAGCTATGGAAGATGAACGTAAAGAGGAGTAGGTTGATGTCATGCAAGATGAGATGCATTCATTGCATGAGAATCATATAATTGGGTTGGTGAAACTGCCTAAGGGTAAAAGGGTCTAGAAGAATCGATGGGTTTATAAGGTAAAGCAAGAAGAACACACCGTATATCCACGGTATAAGGCTAGATTGGTTATGAAGGGAATTACACAGAAAAAAAAGGTGTTGACTTAGATGAAATTTTTGCTCCAGTTGTGAAAATGACATTAGTTCAAGTGATACTTGGCTTAGCGGCTACACTTGACTTAGAGGTTGAGCAAATGAATGTGAAGACCGCCTTCCTACATGGTAATTTAGAGGAAGAGATTTATATTGAACAACTGGAGGGCTTCGAAGTGAAAGAAAAAGAAGATTATGTGTGTAAATTAAAGAAAAATCTTTATGGCTTAAAGCAAGTACCGAGACAGTGGTACAAGAAGTTTATGGCAGTTATGGGGAAGCATGGCTACAAGAAAACTTCTTCAAATAATTGTGTATTTGTGCAAAAAAATTCTGAGGATGATTTTATTATCCTTCTGCTTTATGTTGATGACATGTTGATTGTTGGCAGTAATTTTTCACGGATTGAGTTATTGAAAAAATAGTTGAACAAGTCTTTTGCGATGAAAGATTTGGGTCCAGCAAAGCAGATACTTAACATAAAAATCACACGGGATAAGGATATTAAGCAATTATTTTTTTCACGAAAGAAGTACATCGAGAAGGTACTTCAAAAATTTCACATAGATAAGGCTAAAGTGGTTAACACTCCTCTTGCTTTCCATTTTAAGTTGAGCACAATGTCCTTTAATTTGATGAAAAGAAGAAAGATATGGAAAGAGTGTCATATGCCTCAGCTGTACGATGTTTAATGTATGTCATGGTGTGTACATGACCAGACTTAGCATTTACAATTGGTGTTATTAGTTGTTATTTGTCAAATCCGAGAAAAGAACATTGGAATATAGTTAAATAGATTTTGCAGTATCTTCGGGGCACTTCTGATTTGAGACTTTGTTTCAGAAATGAAAAAATAGAGTTAGTTGATTACACAGATGCAGATATGACTGGAGATCTCAATACTCGTAAATCTACTTCAAGTTATATGATTTCTTTTGCTGGTGGAGCTGTGTCATGAAAGTATAAACTGCAAAAGTGTGTTGCACTTTCTACAACAGATGCAGAGTTTATTGCATCAACTGAAGCGAGTGAGGAGTTGCTATGGTTGAAGAAATTTTTGAACAAGTTGGGATTCAAACAGAAGAGGTACGTATTGTTTTGTGACAATAAGAGTGTTATTCACCTTGGTAAGAATTCATCATTTCATTCCAAATCAAAACATATTGATGTGAGATATCATTGGATTAGAGATGTTCTTGACGCAAAGTTGCTAGAACGTCAAAAGATTCATACAGATGATAATGGTTCCAATATGATGACAAAAGTTTTGCCAAGGGAAAAACTTGAGTATTGTAGATTGAGCGCCGGAATGGCGAACCCCTCCACATAGTCGTAAATGGGAGATTTTTTAGGTTATTCCCTCCTATGTGGGTAGGCCCAATTAGTAGCTCGTATGGTCTATTGACCCATATAGATGATATAACATAGGTTTCAGAAAAAACAGAAGGAACTAGTAACTAAATAGAGAGAAAAAGGAAAAAAATTGATTCCCGCAGGAAATAGTGCAGTATTTTTCAACTCAGCGATCAGAAGGTCATTCGTGGTCTGATTGGGCTAATTTTTTGGTGGGTGATGTGACACCCCCAAATCTGGGCCCATACAGCCCAAACTTGAGTTGTCAAAATACACAACAACTATTACAATACAACGTATAACGTACCACAATACAATATTCAAATAATACACAACTAAATCTTCATTATTATTGTCACACTATTTTACAACTTATGAAGACTAATACAACTACAACTCGGACTTTCACTCCATCCCCCGACTAGACCCAGCTACTCTCTCATCTCCTGTTGAAAAATAATGTAACAAAAGGAAATGGTGAGCTCAAATAGCCAGTAAAGAATATCATAACTAAGATAATGACAAATAAATTATCGTTAGCCTTCAACAGTTAAGTTTTTGATAGAATAATTTAAACAACAAGTTTTAATTCAACAACCACAGTTAAGTTCTTAAACAAAGTTTAGATCAATAACTGCAGCAGAATAACAACCATTAGAAAAATCATATGGACCATGATGTCCACTCACTTCTCTTTTTAAGAAAAATATCATCAACTTTTATCATCTAAAACACCACTGGCCATGATTAGGAGTGAGCAATTCGGTTATATCCGAACCTAATAGCCTATTCGGATATAACCGAATACCAAAATACTGTACATTTTATTACCCGAATAACTAACCGAATTTATAAATAACCGAACTACCGAATACCGAATAACCGAATATACAATTCGGTAATTTCGGTTAATAACCGAAATTAATCTCCATTTTATAAAACAAACAGATTTATTTCAAATTAGCAATACTAAAGTTTTCTATTAATAATTAACAACAATTAACAACCATAATAATTTATAACTTTAACAAAGTTTAATGATTTAAAATTAATAATACATAATCTAAATTATAACTTAACAAAGCCTAATTATTCTAGCAACAGCACTGCAGCAGCAACAACAATATTCAACAACATGTAGCAACAACAACCAACAGCAACACTACAGCAACAATAACAACAACATTGCAGCAGCAACAACAGCACTGCATCAGCACTGCAGCAGCAGCAGTCAGCAACATTGCAATAAATCAGCAACATTGCAACAAGGCAGCAACAGCAACTCAGCAAGTCAGCAGCAATATGTAGCACGGCAGCAGCACTATACTAGCAGGCAGCATGCAACATCACTATACCAGCACTGCAACAACACTATACCAGCACTGCAGCAGCATCCTACCAGGCTTACCAACAGCAGATTAGATTAACAGCAACACAACAGTGGTTATATAACAATAGCCAGCAGATTGAGCATGATAATGTGATCTCATCATTTATGCTACTACATATATTGCAACAAGCAAGGATATATCATTTAAATTTGCATCTCAAGCATAGTTCCCCATTCAAATAATTTTGTCACAGGGCTTTATGACTAATCATTCTCTCCAAGAGTTCAATAACAAAACAGCCAAACATTTAAAAATAAAATAACTTGCACTCAACAAGTAATTACTCTGATAATGTACACTTTAAATTTACCTTATTAATCAAGTTGAGTCACATAAACATTGATATTGTTAGTAGCAAGGCTCAACTTGGACATTGCTGAAAATGAGAAAACATATTATAAACACATTATATTTACATAATTCTTTATTAATTCAATAAATACAACAACAAAAATTATTACCACTCTCAAGTTTATCAGCAAAGTCGTTATCTTCCTCCACATTAATATGATTCTTCATTTTAATCCAATCTTGAGTACATATGAGAGCTTCGACCATATTAGGAGACAATGAACTCCTAAATGCATCAAGAATGCGCCCTCCCGTACTAAATGTGGATTCCGAAGCAACGGTGGAAATGGGAATAGCCATCACGTCACGGGCAATACGTGCAAGGATAGGGAATCTTGCACTATTAAGTTTCCACCACCCCAAAATGTCAAAAGTATCATCGGCTTCTTCTACATCTTCATTTAAATACTTGTCCAATTCCGATTTGTCTACAAGTACCCCTCCAGTTCTTTGCCTTTTGAATTTATCCGCAAGTCTATTTGTATGTTGTGATTCCATTACAATAGAACATTGGGATGTCATATTACTTATACTTGATTTTCCACTTTCTTGATTAGAAAATTTTCTTTTGTACTCATTAAACAAATCTTCCATTGCTCTTTTGACACCCTCGGCAATCTTCATCCCTGTGGCCGTGTTAATTGTTTGATATTCTAAATCTCTATTTTCATTATCAATGTCAAAATGAAGATCTACTCCCACGCCCTCCAACGGATCTTCAACTTGACTTTCACCATCTCCATACATTTGTTCTAAACCAAACTGAACAAAACTCAACTTATATCGAGGATCAAGCACAACGGGAATATATAACAACATGTTCATCTTTGTAACATTTCCCCAATACTTATCATATTTTTTTTTCATTGCTTTGGCCATTTTTTGTAATTCTCTATCATTACTTCTTTCCCACTCACGCAACATAATATAAGTGTCACTTATTCCATGAAATGCATTATTTGATGTGACATAAGATGACCCTGAAATATGAACAGTTAGATTATAAAGGTGTTCTAAAAATCTCACAAACAATTTAGCTCTATTCCAATCTGAGTCTGTTGGAATGTGTTTACCCCCCATCTCTTTTTCAAAGCCACGATCTTCAAATCCGAACCTATCAAAAGGTTCTTTGTACTTTAAGGCTGAAATTAACATCAAGTAAGTAGAGTTCCATCTAGTTGGACAATCTAGACTTAACCCTTTCTTGTCTTGAATACCACAATAATCAATACAATCCCTAAATGACTTAAGCCTAGCTGGAGATTGTTTTGCGTACTTCACTGCATGCCTAATTGTCTCAACAGATTTTTCAATCAACTTCAACCCATCATTCACAACAAGATTAATAATGTGAGTTATACATCTCATGTGAATGAACTTACCACTCAAGACATTGGTTTTCCAAGATGTACATCTATCTCTCAAGTACGTCGCTGCAGTATCATTTGAGCTAACATTATCTACAGTGACTGTCATAACCTTAGAAAGTCCCCACTCTTTTAGACAACACTCAACCATTTCCCCAATATCCTTCCCCTTATGACTTGTGATGGTTCGAAAATTTAAAATTTTCTTGTGCAATTTCCAATTTTCATTAATAAAATGTGCAGTAAGACACATATAATTCAAGCGTTGATTGGAAGTCCAAGAATCAGTAGTGAGGTAAACACGTTCACAACTTTTTCTAAGGATTGCTTTCAATTTAATTTTCTCATTATCATACAAACGAATGCAATCTCTAGCAAATGTAAAACGTGAAGGCAATTGAAACCTAGGACATGCAACTTACATAAGTCGTTTAAAACCCTCATTCTCAACATGTTTGAAAGGAAGCTCATCTACAATAAGATGGTAAGTAACGGCTGCCCTAACAGCTTCTTGGTCAAACCTCCAAGTGGTGAGTGAACTCTCACTTGCCCCTCCCTCCCCCTCACCTTTTGTAATCCCTACAAGTTGGGGCTGAGATTTATCCATGTTGTTAGGATTTTTTTTACAAGTTCTAAAGTGATTTCTTAAACCAGTAGTGCCGTTAGAAGATGTATCAGCAGCTAATTCTTTTCCATAGTAAGTGCACTTACCTTTGATGATAACACCATCTGTATCTTTAACTGGAATGAAGTGCCCCTCAGTCCACACTTTGGATCTAGGCGTCATCCTCTTTCTTTGCATTTTTACACTTTCTGACGGCCCCGTAGTCTTTGTACTTGTTGTGGTTTCCTTTGGCTCTGTCTCTTTATTGGTGGGAACACTACCACCCGACTCTTTCCCATCTCCAATTGCATCAAGGTTAGGCTCGTTTGTATCGTCCACCATTTGCAAATCATTTAAAACACTCCTTGACATCATCTGAAAGTTTCAAACAAACCAAATTAGATTAACAAATAAGTTAATTAACACAGACATGTAGCTTTCGCTCTGGGTACTTTTCTACTCTAATGGATCTATGAAAACTTCAATGATAAAAATACAAACAGCTCATAACTAGAACAATGTTGGCAACTAGAACAATGATTAAGCTGAATTAAGTCCAAGAAAACAGATTTCTATGGCATCTTATCGGGTTCCACAAACTGAACTTAACAGTTAACACCATAGAGATAGTCCAAGTCCAATTACGCTGGAAAGTTTGACAATTACCAAACTTAACAGTTAACACCATAGAGATACATTACTATTTACTGCGCTGTGACATAATTATATTTACTATCGCCACCCTATAACAAATTAGGATTAAAAAATAAAGTCTACAAGGATGGTCTTGATACTAAGTTAAATAAATAGTATGGTACTATGTTTTAGATAATATCCTTCCTTTGGAAAACACTAAAAGGGTCTACATTTTTGTAGGCAATATGAGGTAAACTAACAATATGCACTCAGAATAAAACCCACACTACAGAGTCATTGAAACAAGAATGTATATATATATATATATATATATATATATATATATATATATATATATATATATATATATATATATATATATAGCAAGAATTAGGATGACTACTTGGAAGGACGCACTTATATCTTGTCTCCATCACCAAGAAAAAATGACGAGGTAACCCAAGTTGATACATGAACCATAACTTTTGAGGAGATGAACTACTTTACATTCTTCTCTTGCACTTCCATTTATGTGGTTCTATTATGTTTTTGCGAGTTCCAATATATAACTAGCAAGAAAATTGACTGGGTGGTTCTATTCTGCACTATTCAATTTGCTCACTCATACTGGCTTGCTCTATGACTCTATCTGATTATCTGAGCACACAATCAACACTTGAACTCATAGATTGTGTGTCCATCATTCAGGAACTGGAATTCAGCCAAATATTTTTAATTAGATAAACATTGTAAAGTGCTTGATCAAGTAAACAAATACTCCCCCCGTTCCACAAAAAAGAGTAACATTTACCAATTTTTCACTCTCTGTATATATAACTATGTATCTATATATACACAATTTATCCAGTTCGGCAGTGACTTTTACAATAATTTAAAAGGTAAATTTTAAACTGACTTTCAGCTACAAAAGATTACTAAAAGGAGCGCAAAATGGTATTGATTTTCAGCTACAAAAGCCAAACCAGAGGTCCAGAACTGTAAATTTTCATGAATTTGACAAGCATTAACACCAATTAAAAGCAAATAGTGGTAAGTTCTAACACCAATTCAAGCCTCAAGGACTAAAATATGGATCCAAGCATGTAGTGTGAGTTATTTTGAGAGAAACAAAGACTACAAGTCTACAATACCTTTGATTTCGAGCTCTAGGTGTTCACTGTTCACTTCGTGACTCGTGAGATAAGAGATCTGAGACTTGAAAGTTGAGAGAATGAGAGGCACACAGAGCACGCCGGAGGTGGAGGAGGAAATCGCGATTCACGGAGAGTCGGAGACTAGAAAGGTCGTAGGTGGAGCCGAGGAGGTCGGACTGTCGTCTGTCGGAGTGGGGGAGAAGCCGTGACGGAGTGGCTGTGGCTAACTGACTGTCGGGACTCGGGCACTCAGGCCGTCGGTGTCGGCTGAGACTTTGAAAGTGAGACTATGAGAGAGAGTGTGTGAGTTGTGAGTCTTGTGAGGCTGTAAGGGTGAGGGCGTGAGGTTGTGTATCTGATAATCAGTCATGAGTGTATCAGTGTAAGAAGGTAAAGTAAGTAACTTTAAGAATTTTTTGTTTTTTATTCGGTTAACCGAATACCAAATTTTCAATAACCGTAATTATATCTGAATACCGAAATATTAAAACGAGTATTACCGAATTAGATAAAATAACCGAATAACCGAAATAATTCGGTTAAAAAAATTCGGTTATATTCGGTTATTCGATTTTATCCGTTTTTTGCTCAGTCCTAGCCATGATAATACAATTTCACAGTTCTTGGTCATAATCATGCAAGTCAACAGTTTATCTTTGCACTACGAGCAAATATATTCAGTTTACAGCCTTTGGACATAATTATACCAAACAACAATTCATCTTTGTCCCAGGCCAAAAAGAGCATTCATCACGTGCCTTAAAAGACACATCATCAAATTTATCGCCTTTAACCTATCAACACATTTATCCAATCTGTGCCCCAGGCCACATATATCAACAATAATTTGATTCTTGATTATTAGAATAATAACAGAGATATTAATAATGAATAGAAGAAAAAGGATAAACAATAAATATCGAAAGTTTATAATTTTACTTTGTGCATATTCAAATAATATCCAAATTGTCAACATGATGTGGAGTGAAATTCAAAAATGATATTCAAGTTCCACAGTTCATAATAACGGTTATAATTCGATAGAAAAATTTAGAAAATAAGAAGGTTCAATTGAAATGATATTAGATAAATCACAAACTATTAAGGAACATATAATTATTTCAGAAGTTTTACCAAACAATACTTACCATAGTAAGTTTAAGAGTATAAAAGAAATGATATCTCTTATCGTAGCAAGTTTGAATAATGGAAGATGAAAAAGATGGGATCCCTTACCATAGTAAATTTAAATAATAGAAGATAAAGAAGATGATATTCCTTACAAGTAAGATAAAAAATAATATCCATTTATGAAAATGAAAAGAATGATACCCCTTACCTTATCACGTGACTGGATATTGATAAAAATGAAGTTGATCAACCTATATATTTATAATATAATTAGTAATTACCACATATAAATTTCAAGGTCTTTGATAACTCATATATTATGAACTATCAAAATTATTTATATAATATAAAATTTTGTAGTGTAAAATAATAACTTCAAAAATAATTTTTGAAATAATATTTCAAAATAAATATTCCAAAGAAAGGTTTTTAAAATAAATCTTCTCAAAGAAGAGTCTTATAAAGGAAGATTTGTGAATACCGTGTGAAATAGGTATTTGTGCAATTACTACTTTTTAATAAAATATTTACTTGAAAATTTCTGCACTCCTTTTGGTTTTCAAACACTCAAGATAACCTTACTATTCTCAGAGAAAACTAACAAAATACTTGTAGAAAATTTTTATGTTTTAAGTGTGATTTTTCTATTTAGTTGAGTAAACTATTTATAAGAGAAAATAAGGTACTATGCACGGTAGGTAAGCTGGCGTGCTGCACGCCAGCCTGAGAAAATTTCAGCAACCGCTTGGCTGCTTTCTTCACCAAACTTCAGCAAATTTTTCATGCCATTTCCATGTGGCCCCCACAGAGGGCCCACATGTTTCCTATTCAAAATAATAATAATTATTAATTTTTTTTTAATTTTTATTTCTTCCTGTGGGCCCAAAATATATAATAAAATAATACTACAATAATAATTCAACAATAATGTAATAAATATTTTACTAATAATTATTAATTTAATAATATAATTTACTGTATATTTGCTACTGTGACAATTATTGGGTTCAATAATTTTAAAATACAATGCAATAACAATTATTGGTTCAATGATATAAAATACAATGTAATGACAATTATTGAATCAATAATGCAAAATACTGTATAACAACAATTATTGATGAATACTGTGCAATAACCACGTTATCAAATCAATAATATGAGACACTGTGCAATATCATGTGCTACTGTAGAATACCGTGTGCTACAGTAAAATACCATGAAACACCGTATGATACTATTCTTTTATCACCGAGTATTCTAATAGTTAAAAGTGATAATACCGTTGTCTATTTTTATTTAAAAAGATTACTTATGTCGTGTTCTATGTTCGACAAATATTCTGTTGTGTGGTCTACCAATGATTAGTTATTTCGGCGCCGTCGTACGACCTGAATATTCCCCGACAAAACGAATATTCCCTGACAAAATGAATATTGTCCGACAAAATAAAATTTGCACATAACATCTTTAACTTTTAACTTTGTCAATTTAACCACTTACTGTTTCAAAAAAATATATATATGAAGAAAAAATAAATTTTGTATTTCATAAAATTCGGGGTCTTACATGTGACACCGTAACTTGTTGGTCTTCAATCTGAACAGTGGGATTCAGCATCAAAGTCTCCTAGCATTAGGTTTTACTGTATATTGTTGATACAATTTTTGCGAGAGTTGATGGAGATTTTTAATTTTCTCTTGTTATTCTTCTTGTAGAAGATGTGTGCCAAGAATATGTTATTCTTGATGGTTGTTGCTGGTTTATGCCTCTAGTTGTCGCTAAAGAGAACATTATATTGCCTGTTATTATTGATAGTGGAGAGAACATTGTATTGCCCTAACTCATAATGGTTCTTTCCATAGCTTTCTTTTATTTTGATCATTCCTTGCTTGCTTTCTTTAATTTGGTTAAGTGTTGAAAGCAAAACAGGATGTAAGAATGCTAGGACAACCCCATCATGTGGGGGAGCCACCTTGGGGCCGACCCTATGGTGTGCCTCCATCTCATGGTGGTGGCTTTCTTGGTTACACCTCACTTTGACCCTTCTTTGCATAACTTTCTTGAATTTAACTAAGTGTTAAAAGCAAGGCATGATGAAATAATGCTTGAACAACCCTACCATGAGGGGGAGCCACCTTGGGGCCGACCATAGGATGTGCCCCCACCTCATGGTGGTTGCTTCCTTGCATGTTTTGCTTATTTGGTTGTTTGGTTGCACACCTTCATGTTTTGCTTGGTTGATCTTCCCTTTCTTCATTCTTTCTTGCTTGCTTGTATGAGTGTGAGGTGTGCACCATGTAGTGGCATAAGACATTTTCTCATAGTGGCTTTCTTAGTGAGGTTCTCTATACTTAGTCATCTTCTTATCGGTTTCCCCATACATAGCCAATTTTGGCCCATTTGGCTGAAAATAGCTAATGTTTTACCTTGACTCCTCCTTGGACACTTATGATGGATGGTGAAGGATACCAATAGGGCGCTAAGTCCTTCGGAGTGGATGTGACCATATGAGTGCCTAAGTGGCCTCCTTAGTGGGGCCTGTTAAGAGCTATTTCCTGATAGAAATCATTTTTCTTAATGCAGTCAAATTCGGGGATTAATTATCATTGATTATGATTTAGTTAGGATAATTAACTCCCTAATTTATACCCATAATACAATGTTGTAACAATCCTTTTATAGACATTCTTTGAAATTTGTCCGTTGGATTGTTACCGTTACTCCAAATAGCTTGGGACACTTGTCAATGAATAATTTCTTTCACTTCAAATTGTTGTCTACTAGAGCACAATCTGTCGCTTTCGAAAGTACTATATTTTGTGCAGTAGCAGACGCATGTCATTGTCCTTATAAAGCTAGCTGCAAAAACTGTGTTGTCTCTTCATTTTATTTGCTAACTCATTTAAATATCAACTTTGAATTATATGTTTTAAGGTTGTATAACCCTCGTCATAAACCTATTATTATCTTGTCAAACTTTTGCACTCTACAAATTTTGACAACTTTGTCTTGAATTATAGAGTTAGTCTTTAAATCGTTGAATGTTCTTTCTCAACGATATTGACTTTACGATTCTTAATGGCTCTGCGATATGACTTTACGATCTAACTTTTCACTCAACGTTCTCAGAGTTCCTTCTGAATACTTATTTCCTTTACTATATTATCTCAAAATGAACCCAACTTTCACTCAATGAAGTACTTGTTTAGTTGTTTTCTTGGTCAGCTTCAACTATTACAAAGAATACATGGCTATATTCAAAATCTACTTAACAAATTAGATCCCTAACTAAGTCTTTTTACATAAAAATTTCACAAGAACTTTACAAAACATATTTGTTTATACAAATATACATTATAGCATAGTCATCATCAAATCAAATAGGAACCAACATAAATGCAAGTACAAGCAAGGTTTTACGATCTTAGTACCGCTCCTATATATATATTGTTAGTGTATCAAATTTTAACTCAAAAAATTAATAGCTAACTTGTTTATCTATTTGTCTTGACAAAAAACTTAAGAAGTGCCAATATGGCAATGTGTTATAAATTTTATAAATATATTTAATACAGACAAAAATTAAAATTAATAAGATATATACAAAAGTGAGCATTGCAAGACGAGAAGAGAAATGAGCAATTATTTTTCTATTATTATTATTATATAGAAATAATGAGAAAATTTTATACTAAATAACACTTATTTTATTTTATTCTGTTACCTAAATCAAAAGTTATTTTATTTATTAGTTTTAATGAACAAAAAGAAAAAGAATAGGAAAAAGAAATTTGTAAACTTTTTTTTCAAATTTTTTGGTCCAAAATTAGACTGATTTGAATGAAAAACAAAATAATATAATTTTTTCTTATAATTTCTATTATACCTTGTACATAATAAACGCAATAAAATTAATATAAAAATAAAATAACAATCTAATGTATAACATATTTTTTTTTCATTATAAATTCAACGAAATAAAAATTATATTTTTTTTTCTAGTTTACTTTACAGCCTTTTTTTTTTTTCTCAGAGACACATTTATTTTATTTCTCCTTTTTTTTTTTCTATCTTACTTTAATTTTAAATTATTTTTTCTCTCCGTTTCTTTTTCTTTTCCCTACATTCTAAACCGAATATTACATCCAAAACAAAAGCCTCTCGCTTTCAATTCTGAAACCCTAACCCTAGCCACCAAACACACAGCGAAAAAGAGAGAGGTGAAGAATAAGAAGGGGAGAATTAATTTCAAGTCTTCAACGTTATCGATTACATGTATGTCTTTTCTACTCTTCACTTTTCCATGTAGATATCTCGCATTCAAATTTGTTCTGGGTCAGACTCATTTTTTGAATTTGAAATTGTGGGAAATAATTCGACGTTGTTGCTTGCTGAAATCGTTTAATTAACAACAAAAAGTGATAATGAACTACTACAAGTAGGAAGTTCATAGATTTTCTTGGCTTGGTAGAGGAAATTCATAGATTTGCTTGGTGTTTCAAAATTTTGATGTTTGTACAATATCATATATGCAGCCTTTAGTATAACATCAACCCATTTTTGGATTATTTTTGGAATGAAACAAATTTAAAGGCCCTTTTTCAATAATATGGTCTGATTTTTTTTTGTCCTTTTCTTTCGAGTGTGTTGATATTTGAGTATTTACGGTAGTTTGCTATCTATTGCAGCTTAGGAGTTACTGAGTATACCGTTTATGATTATTATTTCTATTGCATCTCTACATTTGATCTCTTTTGTTTTCTTGCTAAGATAATTATTGTTTTGATTCAACTAGAAACTTGTTGTATGATTACCAAAGTGGGGGATTATTTGTTATGGCTTTTGAATTTTTGTTTGGTTTCTTGTTGCTCATGTTACTGAGTTTCTTAAAGGAAATGATTGTTCCGGTGCTTTATGGTTTGTTTGTGCTTTATTTTTGGGGAAAGGTTCCAATTTTCCCTTACCTTCCCTTCCCTCCAAAATAAAACTCATAAACACACCATTAGTTTCTAGTAGAAATGATTGATCCAGTACTAGTTTCCTAATGTTATGTTGGTTAACAGTTCACAGTTCACACACTTGGGCAGGTAAGTAGGCTGCACACGTTTATTTCGTCAGTTCACTTTTTCCCCTTAAAAACCAGCCAAACCGACCAACTCGATTTTGTGAAGATAAAAACCAAAGCTGACCTATCACTTCAGCTCTACTTGGTCTTCAGCGCATTCGTTTTTTGATTTTTTCGGTTTGGGTGACTACTGGATTATTGCTATTGGACCTACAAAAACCTTAGATAATGGGCCAAATTTCCTGTCTAGGCTGCTGAATTTTAATAGTAGAACTAAGTTCATTTTAAAATATTAGTGGATAGATATCGGTACCTAAATTACCTAATTGAGGTACTGGGAATCAAAACCAGCAGGATGGTAGTCTCTGTAGAAGCAATACAACTGGAAAACAGCTTAAGTATGAAAACAAGCAAAAATTTAAGTAATTATAAGAAAACAATTGCTCTGATAAAAAGTTTCTATAACACTAAGTGAGAGAGAATCAACAAAGAAGAAGGAAAATAAAAACTCAAGGAGCACTGCCTCAGTCAGGTGGAATACAGGAGAGATGGAGACACAGGAGAGGTGGAGACGCCAGAGGAGTTGGAGAGGCAGAGAGGCCAGAAGGAGAGACGGCAAAGAGGAGAATGCCAGATCTAATTTCTCTTCTCCTTGTTCTCTTGTTTCTCAATCTTTTACAGATTAGTCATTAGACTAAGAATCTTATATTATTAATACTTATATAATAAGGGACCATGTAAGAAAAAAATTATACAAGTACTGACTAAAGATAATGGTCAATTCGGTCTAAAACTGCAACTTCTCCACTCAAAACCGAGACCGACTGATATATTCGGTTTTTAAAATTCAGTGGACCGATGGTTTCAATTATAGTATAAAAACGAATGATTTGCGTTCAGTTCAGTCTGGCAGGGTTTTTCGGTTTGTTTGATTTCATGAGCAGCCTTACAGGTAAAATATATTTGACGGTTAGAACACATAGTTTATGCTTGATAAGCTGCAAATACAATTAATGTTTTATTTTCCATCAGATTTATTTTTGAGAAGTGCTCTCATCATTGCAAAGATTGATTTCTATTATTGTTTGTGAAGATTATGAAGTACTTAATTTAACCATAATCATTTTTTTGCCCGTAGATTCAGTGCAGTTCGCTTTAAGGTTAATTAGATGGGGACAAAAGCAAAGAAAGCAATGATGAAGAAACAGAAGAAGAAGAATTCTTCTCAGTTATTGGCTTCAACTCGCAAAGATGAAGCTGCAGCCGATTTTTTGGTACTATTTATTTGTTGCTGGAAGTGTTTAATTTTGCCACTCATTATGTGGTATTATCATATTCTGATTATTCTAATTTTATGTATTGATTAAAGCCATTACAAGGAGGTCCTGCTCGTAAGCTTCAGGTCAGTGAAAAGCAGCTGGAAAACAAAGCTACAGTTTTGTATATCGGTCGAATACCACATGGGTTTTATGAGAATGAAATGGAAGGTGCTAATTTTTTTTTTACCATTTTCTTTACTTATATTTTATGTTCATGTCTATATATTATATTTATGTACATAAATATGCATTTGTCTGTGTTATGAATGCCCTATAAATTAATTGGTGAGAAAAAGTTATAATGTATGCGTAATATTTGTTCATCTTTTCACAGGTTTCTTTAAACAATTTGGTACAATCAAGAGACTTAGAATTGCGAGGAACAAGAAGGTTGGGTGTCATTATATTTATTTAATTCTTTTTAGCAGATCTTTTTGGGTATCAACCGTTAATTTGAATTGTGTGGAGTATTGTGTTTTTGGTAGTTCTGACGGCTAGAGAATCTATTTATGCAATCATCTTATCATCTTTATTAGTGCATCAGAATTTTGAGTTAGATGTAATAATGTTTTTTCATGTGGTTTATGACAACCCAAGACTATAACGAAAATACTTTATTATTTTTATATTTATATAGTTTTAAAGCAAGTTAGAAACATTGAATTTACTGCAAAGGGTAATTTTGATGCTAGTGAATGCCTGGGGCCTTTCATAAGTTTAGGGAATATGTTTAGGGAGACGCAATAATTTGCATTATGCAAGGAAAAAGATTGATAAAAAAATATAATGTTTGCAAATATTAAGGCTATAATGGTAATTAGTGAGTGGAAGAAGCAACTGAGTTACAGATTTGGTGATAGATAATGGCATAATGCTATTAAATGTTTCAAGTAGAGATTAAATTTCAATAATATGTGTATCAATTTATATTTCTAATGCTGCTATTAAGGATTCTTTTTTCACATTGAAACGTATAATTGGAACTATTGGAACTTTTTTATTGGTATTTAAGGTCTAACTGAGTTCCTATATAGTATAAATATAATAGTCCCTAAGGTGAGCCTGTGGTTTGACCTTCTGTAAAAAAAAATTGAAAATTCTCCAATAAGCAGTCGAGTTATTTATCAAACAAGCTCACCAACCCATGGGCAACATGGATAATGGTTCATTATCTTAATTATTAAGATAATTAATTAAATATAGAATCAATATTTAATTAGAATTTTGAAAAGATAGTTATAGTTATTAAATTATTAAATATTTGTTTAAAAAAAAATTGTTGAATTATATATTGTACGTTCCTTTGATTAATTATTAAGCTAAACATTTGAATGGTGTATAAATTTTTTTAGTTATAATTATTAAAAACTAATTATGTTTATTTAAGTTTGTAATGTAATTCTACATTAGTGTTTATATTAACAAAATTTGCTTAAAATTCTTATCTCAATAGAACTATAAATCACTATAATTTTTCAACTAATTTTTTAGTTATTATGTTTTAAAAAAATTCACTACATTATTAATATAATTAATCATGTAATTTGATAAAATTTCAAGTTTTAATTTAGTTGGGTTTCTTTTGAATACTTTACAAATTTAGATAGTATATATTTAATTATTATAAATTTGTATAGTACTTATACTAATTTGAATAGGAATATTTTAAAATTTGGATTGTATTTAATTGATACAAATTTGGATAGTGCTTATGTTAAATATGAATAAGAAAGCTTAACCAAAAAATTGATGAAACCAAACCAAGTTTGTGCTTTTAATTATATAGTTGATAAGCGTTGTGACATAGAAATGACTTTCTATATATAATAAAAGAAAGCCAACAAAATTGTTGTTAACTAAGTGGGGAACATAAATGAGAAAAAATGAGTGTGTATTTTCTACTGGAATTCATTTCAGTTTCTAAGTTGTTATGGGAAATCAGAAATGTCATAAAAATGCTGGAGTTCTCCAAATATTTATTTTTGTTGTGGTCATAGTTTGGAGCAGGCTCTTAGATGCAGGAAATTGCTGCATAAAGTTCTTAGCATTAACCCTGGAGCAAAACAAAATGTATTGTAAAATTCCTCCATTTCCCCAAAAGCTAGCCATGGTTTCTGCAGTGTTATTGTTACTAGTTACTAATATTTTCTGAATGCTAATGAGGTTTATTAAATATATTACAAATAGGCACCATTTTATTTTATGTTATATTCTTAACTAACTTTATGTGCTTGTTTGACTTATGTTTCACAGACAGGAAAATCCAAGCATTTTGGCTTTATTGAGTTTGAATCGCCTGAGGTTGCACTTGTTTCTAGTGGTTTAATGTCTAAGCATTTTGTAGTGATATATATTTCTCTTAGTCTGACTTATTGGTGAATGCAGGTGGCAAAAATTGTGGCTGATACTATGCATAACTACCTCTTATTTGAGCACCTGCTGCAAGTTTTCCTTATTCCCCCCGAGCGTGTTCATCCAAATCTGTTAGTACTATTATATTCACTTATTATGATCATTTGACATTCCCCGTCATTAGAGTGTGTACCGTCCATACATTTAATTATGCGAGAATAAGAACATAGTGAACCTGCTGACGTGACTCATTGTAATCTTCTTTAAGTTAGAAAAATGGGACTTGACTTTCAATTAATTTTGACACTACACTTGACGCATCAGCAGGTGCACATAGCATATCAAAAAAAAAACAAAGAAGATCTATTGTTACCCTTTTTAATTTTTTTTCTCTTTAAAATTTGAACCACTCTCATAATAACATATAGCTACCAAGAAGTTTTGAAGTTACAATAAAATTGTGAACAATCCTCAAAAGATATGGATAATAAAGAATTGGAAATTAGAAAAAATATGCATGTCTTTGCAGTATACCGTCGTTTCTAGTGACTGGAAAACATAGCTCTTTTATGGGAATGAGACTTGAAGTACATCACGTGAATTTACAGTCAACATAATATTGATTTGAGGGTAGGAGTAGTCTCTCTGAGTTAAACCCTTCACTCAGAGTGTATCGTTATTTTAATTTTTAAATGGATTACTGTGTAAATATCTGATTCATGTTTAGAAACAAAGAAAGTAGCCCTAATATCCCCTTAGATGTTCGGATTTTACTTTGGAAGGTTTGTCCGTTGGTGACTTGCTTCTACTTATCTGTTTCATGTATTTAACATATTGGCTATCATGACTCTCCTCTCACCTTCTATGTTTGTTGCTGTGTCACATAAAAAAATACTCCCTCATTTTCAGGTGGAAAGGTGTTAGCCGCTGGTACAAACCATTGGACTGGGTTCAAATTGAGAGGAAACGGCATAACAAGGTATAATTATGTTGCATGTTAATTTTCTGGCAGACTCTTACATCGATGCTCTTGCAACAAATTGAAAAGAAGCAAGTAATGTGACTTTTCAATAAACTAAGATACCTGATGGTTAATTTAACATTATTTTGCAACCAAATGGTGATGATTATTCAGGAAAGAACATTTGAAGAGCACAAGAAGTTGGTGGAAGGAATCATGAAAAGGGATCAGAAAAGGCGAAAGAGGATTGAGGCTGCTGGTATTGATTATGAATGCCCCAAAATTGTAAGAATCTATACCCTCCTTTTTTCTTTTTGTTATTTTTTACTTTCCTTTCGGGTATTTACTCTTTGTGATATATGCAATTAAGTATGTAAGAACTATTTAAGAATATTGGACTAGTGTTAGTGCATGGACTAGCTTAGATATCCGAAATACAATGGCTTATCAAATGAAACAAAAAGAAAATCTAATTTGAAGTCTATAAGCCAGCATCATACAAGAAAAAGGTTGGGTTTGTTTCCAACTGGAGTTTTGGTTCTTCGTATAACACGTGGACTGTTAGTTGATGGTAGTTGGCATGAGCTGTTTCAGCATTTACATTTCTGATTAACTTCTAATCTGATATATTCTTTCGCCGAGTAGCTTTCATTTTTTCTTTTGAAACGACCCCCCCCCCCTCCTCCTTTTTCTGTTCTGTCCTGGAAAATCATATGGAAATTAGCTGAATTGTGATCAGGAACTTGGGATATTTGCTGACTTGAGTCATGTTCTGAATTTTATTCCATTGCACAGGTGGGTAGCGACCAACCTGCTCCGAAGAAGATCAGATTTGCAGACTAGCAAGGCTTTGTGGGGATGATGTATGCTTTTTCTTGCCAACTTCCCCTGTATTCCCCTATCTAGGTTGATTTTTAACAGTGGAAGAGGGAAAAAGCTGTGAACAAGTAGCATATTATTGAAGAACGAAAAGGTTTTACCTGTACCATTTGGTTCCCTGCCTTTTTGATTCCGGATGTCTCTTCCCTACAATGTTGATGCTAATATCTATGACGCTACTTTAAGTTGATGCTAATATCTATGACGCTACTTTAAATTGATGCTAATATCTATGACCCTACTTCCGGATGTCTTTTCCCTACAATGTTGATGCTAACATCTCTGACCCTACTTTAAATGACATTACATTTTATAAAATTAATATTGATTTTTTAAAAGTCAAATTGAGATATTTTTAAACTTATTTTAAACTAATTAAAAAGAACTATAAATTAGAATATTTATTGATTTATAATTGAATTTTTATTAAGTTTGCATTTAAAAATGTTTTAAATCGACTTTTAAAAGATCAATAATGATCTTATAAATTAGAGCGGGTGAAGTATTAATTATAAGATTTATTATTTTTAAAATTTAAATAAATTATTTTAATTTTAAATTTAAAAATATTTTAAATTAATTTTTTTTAAATCAATATAAGTCTTATAATTCAGAGAAAATACTTTTTTGTTCGAATTAGAAGTTAACTTTCTACTAGTTCTGTATTTTTTATTTCGTACATGTACTCAAATTTTGCTCCCTCTAACATAAATCACAATCGGGATTATTCAGTGCTGGTTTGGCGGAGCTGTACAACGAGATGAAGCACTTTCATGCATAATTTTTTTTAATAAATATGCTTTTATAAAAATTATTCTCTCCTTACTATAAAAGATGTTTGAAATTCACTTTTTTGACAATTGAATAAAAATAAAGGTAGGGAAAGAGGACAAATAGGTTCCTATTTTACTTATAGTAGACCCCATTTAAATGTATTAAAGATTCTCTTTTTTTAATAAAGGAAATGGTGCCTATTTAAATGTTTTTTGGGTTTAAAATAGACTTTGTATACTATTTTTAATTTGAGATGTGTATTTTAGACAATTTTGTGAGATAATTTTTTTTGTATTTTGTTTATTTTTTGAATAAATCTGTAGATATATCTATTTTATACTCTCCTTCCCGAAACACAAGTTCAAAAGTAGTTAGGTGAATAAAATTAACATGTCGGTTCATTTCCTTCAACACTCACTTTTTGATTTTATTCATTTAACGACTTTTAAACTTGAGTTTCAGAAAAGACTCATAAGATAGATGGACACTTTTAAAGAGAAGTGATATTTTCACAGGATTTTTTAATATTTTTTTCATGTAAACTGTAGTTATAGATTTATAGCGACGGTCAAAACCGTCGCTATATACTTATAACGACACTTTTTATGTAAAAATATCAATTTCATATATTAAAGATTCTCATTTTTTTAAAGGAAGTGGTGCCTAATTAAATATTTTTTGGGGCTAAAATAGACTTTGTATACTATTTTTAATTTGAGTTGTGCATTTTAGACAATTTTGTGAGATAATTTTTCTTGTATTTCAATTATTTTTTAAATAAATTTATAGATACATTTATTTTACATTCTCCTTCTCGAAATACAAGTTCAAAGGTGGTTAAATGAATAAAATCATCATGTTGGTCCCCTTCTTCCAATACTCATTTTTTAATTTTATTCATTTAACGATTTTTACACTTGAATTTTAGAAAAGAGTGTGTAAAATAAATATAATTATAGATGATTTTTTTTTATGGAGACAGAAAGAGTATATTACCCTAATCAAACTGTTCATCATTAAATTAAAGATAATAATATAATATTAAATATTTCTTTTTATTATGTAAGATTATAAATTTAAATTTATTTCAAAATTCGATTTCAGCGTGCGTTATAGATCGAAGATAAATTTTGTGTCATCTAATAATTAATACTAGTATACAATTGAAGACAAAAGTCAACACTACGGTCACCATCAACCCACTTGAACTTTTGGTTGGAGAAGGTAATAAGTGGGATGTTGAATTTGTCCTTAAGATCTAGTCATGCCGATTATTGTGGAGGACTTTACCTTTTACGGAATTCTCTCTTTGTAAATGAACTCAGTCCACTTTCTTTTTTCCTCTTTGTTTTTTTTAATTTTTATATAAAAAATTAATATTTTTATAAATAAAATTTAATATTTTTATAAATTATTTATTATATGTGTAGAGTTCATTTATTTTTCATATAAAAAAAATCTTACAAAATTATTATTTTTACTTATAAAAATATTAATTCTTTTTATATAAAAACTCTCGTATTAAGTTTTAAAATAGACGGAAAATAAAAAAAATAGAGAGAAAAATTAATTTTTTTTATCCAATTATTTTATTACTAAGTTCTTTTAATTAACATAAAAGAAAAAAAATGGCCGAAAAATTTAGCCATTTTTCTTACCAAACTTTTCCATCAAAAAATAGACGAAAAACTAAATAACATAAAATTATCTTTTATAATATCTGTTATATCTTCTAAATTATAAACATAATAAAACCAATATAAAGAAAACTAAATGTGAAAATTAAGTTCTTTTATTTTTCTTTATAAACTCAATAATAACATAAAAAATATATTAATTTTTTAATTTTTTCTTCTCCATTATAAATTATTTTTTTATTTTTTGTCCCAAACTTAAAAAAACAAAGTGAAAGAGTCCACACCAAACTGAAGGGAGAACTAGACGTAATACAACTTTTCGTCAAGTTGCTAATTGTGATAACACCGAGTCAAAAATGATGGAATTATGAATGTTGTTATTATATTAATTTTTTTATAATAGAGAAAAAATATAAATCTTTATAATTTTAGGTAAAATTTGGAATCTAACCTGGTCCAAGTTGGAGCAATCCATCCCTGAGATGGTGTTCAAAAGACTAATCTATTTGTTTTAAATTATAAAATCAATATCAACTTTAAAAATTAATTTAAAATATTTTTAAATTTAAATTTAAAATTAACATAAATATATTCTTCTTATGTCAAAATAATTATAAATATCACAAACTACATAAATAGTATTAATTCGTTATAAGATTTTTTTAAATAAATCATGTTAATTTTAAATTTAAAAATATTTCAAATTAATTTTTAAGAAGATAATATTAACCTTAAAATTCGGAATAAATGGAGTATTAATTTATTTCAATAATGAAAAAATCTGATCTCATAATAGTATATTCACTAAATTAAAAGACTACAAAATCAACAAATATTAGTACTACCACTGGCTAGGATTTTAATATTAGGATTTTACCATTGGTATGTAGATGCATCTACACATTTCGTAGACAAATTTTCTTCTCAAGGACACTCGTCAGAATTATCATACGTATTCTCTATATTATTAAATACCACATGAAGGTTTTTTCTCTAAACTTCGCCATCAATTTCCTTGACGTAAACCAAATCGATTATTTAATACTACGGTCTCTAACTTATCCATCATTCAATTATATTTTTCTGCAACTTCTTTTATGGTTCATGAGCTTAATTTTTTTTGTTAGAACTTGCGGTATTTGAAACTCAAAAATGAGCCTTGCACGTACTCAAGAATGAGCCTTGTGCGTTCTGGGCCTGCCAGACGGCCTTGACTGTTGACTTGGATAAGCCAAGCCGAACTCTAACGTCTAATGTGCAGCCTGCTGATTAGGCCAGACTCAGGCTAGGCTTCTCCTCTGATTACTCTCAAAAAGACAGGTAAGCATGAAATACAAGTACATAGATTGTAACCAGAAAAAGCAAGTAGATTGTAACCAGAAAAAATACACAGATTGCATTTTTGTAACCAGAAAAAACACATTGAAACCATTACTGTTACCTACAATGCAAACTCAGTTTCAAAACCTTGCTCTTCACTATTTCTAACAAACAAAATCATAAATAACCATTATATTTAAATCAATTTTTGAACAAAAGAAAATTTAAAAAATCACAGTAAAGGAACAAGTTGAACATAATGTTAAAACCCAAATCTATTTATTTTAAAAAACGTAACAAATCAACTACGCAAACAAAATCACATTCTAATATAAAAATCAAGGCCGACCCTGAGGAGGTGCAGAAGGGGCGACTACACAGGGCCCCCAAATTCGGAGGGCCCACGATTTTTTTTTTTTGTGTATATGTATTTTTGTTATTTTTTTTCTCTCTTCACAAATCAGCCCAAAGAATTAAAAAGAGCAGGTTGTTAGAATTGATTATTTGGAATTGATTGATTATTTTAGAATTGATTATTTCTTATTTATAGTAGATCATGCTATTGGGTCACTAAAGAGGAGGTTTGAACAATATTAAACTTATGACAACATTTTCGGATTTTTGTTTACTTCTGACAAGTTAAATTCATTGGATGATAATCATTTGAGAACTTGTTGTGAACATCTTGATACCTTTCTAAGGCATGACAACAAATCTGATGTTGATGGGAATGAATTATTTGTAGAGCTGAAAGTTGTTCGAGAGATGTTACCAAAAAGGAAATTGACAGCCGGAGATATATTAAATTTCTTGAGAAGTTTTACTTGTTTTCCGAATGCAAGCATTGCTTATAGAATTTTGTTGACTATACCTGTTACAGTTGCATCTACAGAAAGAAGCTTCTCGAAATTAAAGTTGTTGAAATCTTACTTGCGATCAACCATGTTTCAAGAAAGATTAAATGGATTAGCTTTGATTTCAATTGAACATGAACTACTAGAGAAAATTGATTATGGAAGTTTGATTAATGATTATGCAGCAAAAAATGCAAGAAGAACCAATTTCAAGTGACAGTGAAGTATGGGACCGTTTACAGATATGGAGCTTTTGTGAATGATGCTAGCGATCGTGTGAAGTTTATTGTCCATTTAAGTTTTAGCTACCTTTTCTTTTTAATTGATAATTTATTGAAGTTTTAGCTATATTTTCTTTCTAATTGATAATTTTGTTACGGGACGTTGACATTTATTATTTTATTAATGATGAATTTTGATATAAATTGTGCTTTATATATTGGTACTGATAAAAAAATTAGTATTTTTATATGCGAGAGAGAGCTCCTATTTTTTTCTCGCACATGGCCTCTAAACTCTTAGGACCGACCTTGATAAAAACATACCACCATAGATGGCTTTTCATCCAACCAAACCGGAGAAATTGAACCAGACCTCTTCTCCTTGGTTCAGACAAATGAGAAGTCGATGCCTTAGTATCTTTGGATGATTGCCATGGTTCATCTTGGCAAGGTAAATCATGGAGGTTTGATACCTCAGGAATTGCAAATGAGTCACCGATTATCTAAGGTGAATTGGGTGAAGGGGTTTGCTAAATCCAGAGACGGACAAGGAAGTGAATTTGGTGAAGGGGTTTGTGGTTGGTCTCACTCCGATTCGTAAACTGCTCGATTATAGATACAAAATCACTGTGATGAGGAAGAGTTAAGACTGAACTCTGAAGGCTACTTAAAGTGTTTTTTATTCCTTTTTTTTTTTGGGCTTGGGTAGTGGACAGTTGGTAGTCATATTTCTTTCTTTTCCTAGTTATGTTTTTTTTTTAGTTTAGCCTGGTTGTTCATGGGTTGAAGGCTAAAGCTTGCTGGGTTGCAATATTTAATAGTTAGCAAGTTGCAAAAGGCCAGGTTGGTACCAAGCCTTAGGCCACCATGCCAGTCCCAGGCCTTAGGCCAAGTCAGACCAGTCCCAAGCCTTTTTCAAGCCAAGCTACAAGCTAAAAAGTGATGTCTGTTTGAGGTCTTTAGGCCAGACTGTTTCAAGTCAGTCCCATACCGGACCACAGGCCTCAGGCCTTTTGTGTACTACTAGCGTACGGTACGTCAGTGCTATAGCCGACCTTATTCAGCAACGACGTTTAAAAATATATTTTTTCTTTTGTTTTCTTCATATGGTTTGACTCTTTATTACTCCCAAATTTAAAATATGTGACTATATCACCAAAATAGTCACAATTTGACGTCCAAAAGTAAATCTTCAGTCGATTTTTTGACAAATGATTAATTTTTCAATTTTTCCTAATTATTTGTAAATCAAAACAATTCATTTCTATTTCATTATTCTTCATAAATAATATTCTACACAACCCAAATAAAAATAGAGCTGAAAGCTCTCTCAAACACCCCACCCAATTAATTACTTTACCATAGCTTGCAACGAGGGTGTTTCCTATGAAAATTGGGGTTTCTATGATGTCTACTCAGTTTCCAGCTTAAACTTGATTACATGCAGTATGCACATGTATAATAAAAAAATAATAAAAAAATAAATAGAATAATTTGGTGGCTGTCTTCCCCCACTCCTATATGCTCTTCTAGAAACTCCTATCCCAAGAAGTTTGAGAGGAACGAATATGATTCTGCATTAAGAATATCACATGGCATAAAGACTTTTATAATTTTAAAATAAAAATATATGCATAATTTAAAAAAAATAAAAATTATATACGTATGCCTTATAAAATTAAAATTTTACAGCTTCCAATGACAACATGTTACGCGAGAAATTTAAAAAGAGAATCAAAGAATTTTAATTGTATTGATATATTTTGTATTTATTATTTAACATGATAAAATTATTTTACTAATCATATTGGATTCTAAATCCCTTGATTTTCTCTTAAATTTTTTAAGTGACGTGTTGTTATTGGAGAGTGCAAAACTCTAATATTATAGGTCATCCATATATAATTTATTCTCAATTTTAAAACGACATACAAAGAATAATGTATTTATGATTTTGGAACAAATACATAGGAAGATCGTATGGTTAGAACATTGATGGAAAAGGAAAGAGTAAAATTCCAATTATACACTTTACATTACAAACACAACAAAATTAATATAAGAGTAAAATAGTAATTTAAATATAAATTTATTTTTTTCTATGAACTTAGTAGCAACACGAAACTAATGAAAAAAATATATTTATTTTTTTCAATCATAATTTATTTTTTTCCACCTTTTTTTAATTTTTTTTTTCAAAACTCAGAAACATATTGCTAAGATAGGAAGACAAATTGTTTTTTAATGGTCTGTTTGGTTGGATTTATTGGTTTTAAGGCAGAATAGATTGATAGTCAAAGTTGGAATAAGATCATAATAGAATTATATCGAACGAAAAATAATTTATATGTCGATAATTTTTTTGATAAAATTGAATTGCGACTTACGTAGAACTCTTAACGATAAGTTATAATTAATTAGGATGAGACAATTTTTAATTTGTACTTGTCTCATATATGCACATATGTCGTTATTTACAATTGATATAAATTTATCATTATATATAACAAGACTCAAATAAAACATTTTATTCATACATTTAGTACCTCACATATGAGTGAGGGTATTTTTATTTTAACATTTGTTTTCACAATCATTTATTTATTGAAATGTCCATTACCAACACCATAACAAATTTCCATTCAATTGTACAAAGAAAATTACATTTTATTACAATAGTCATTTCGACCATTTTAAAATACCAAACGTATTGAAAAATCTAATTTAATGCAACCAAACAGCATCTAAATTTTATTTTCGGATGTAATAATTAGGGATTGATATTTTCATAATGAAATTTGACCCATATCTCCGTAACTAAAACATTGTAATCACATTAAAAAAAATTGTAAAAATATTTTTTTTTTCAAAAATAATAATTTCCAATTTTTTTAAAATTTTATTTTTGAAAATAATTTTTAGAAAATTAATATTTTCAAAAAAGAATTAATAATTTCATAAGACCCTTGGTACATAAACAACAAATAAGATCACATAAATAAAATATTTTTAAAATATCAAAATTTTCTTGTAAAAATAGCACTTCCAATTTTTAAAGAGTAGTAAATTTTACTCTTGTGAAGACACAATTTGAGGTGGTTGGACAGAACGTATGTGTGAGCGGAGTTTGAGTAGCAGTAGGAGTATAACGGGGTTAAATCCATTTTTTTTCACTACACTCAATTCCAATTTAGGATTGAAATTTTTAACAGTCAGTTTATTAAACTGCTTATTTTTTATAAGCCGCCACAAATTTTGTTTAAATATGTTGACTTTTAACAGAAATAATAAAAAATAATATTTTTATCAGGTTTACTTTACTCTCCCCCATTGTACTCGACCCAGATTTACAAATGTATTACGGGATCTCACAAATTAATAGAATATTTAAGATATATATTTTTCTACCAAGTTTTTCATTTATTTAATTTTAATTGTTTATGTTAGTACAAATGAATAAGGATTTGATGATGATCGTATAGCTAAATGAATGATAATTGAATAATTAATATGATCATATAGCTAAATGAATTATAATTGAATAATCAATGTGATCATATAGCTACATGCATGATAATGGTATTCGTATAGTTCAATACATAAATTGCAAAATGATTTTGATAGTAAGGAACTTGTACAGTCCTTATAAAAGACTGTATTGTACAAGAACTTAGAATTGATATTAATGTATATTTGTAAAATGTAACTTTTGTAAAGTCTTTATTTAATTTGTATTGTACAAGGACTCAGTTTAGAAAATATCAAATTGTTATGTTGATCTTCTGAGAATAAGTGTTGTATAGATTTTAGGACTTAAGTGGACAAATTGTGATTTCAAGATCGCATAGCAACAACAGAATCGTACAACAAGATCAAGATCGCATAGCAACAGCAGGATTGTACGACAAGATCAAGATCGCATGGCATTATCAGAATCGTACAGCAAGATCAAGATCGTATAGCTACAGTCAGACTGTATTACAAGCTCAAAATTGTATTGCCAGGTCAGAACCATATCATATAGCAAACTCAGTTCGAAGAGTAACGTTATGATCAGTTTGTATGACGAAGATATAATCACAAGGTTAACTTAAAAAACGTATGTCAAAAGAAAATTGTGTAGAAGCCTTGATAGTATAGCAACTCTGATAGCAGCATATTCAGAAAAGATCGTATTGCAGAAGAGATCTTATAGTAATGACAATCGCAGAGCACAAGTCTAGTTCATGAAGCTCATTATGAGTTGAATAGTAAAAATCAAATCGAAGAACAAATCAAAGGAAAAGACAAAACATAAGCTGGCAGAAAGATGGTACGAAAATTCACATGCACAGAAAAAGTCAAAGCAACAGAATGAAGATCACCAGAATGATGAAGCATAAAGAGATTAATTCACCACAACAGATGACTCCATCAAAGAACTCTCCAGCAAAGAAACAAGCTGAAAACGACTAGTTAGAAAAGATAAAGAGAAAATGATGTAGCAAAAGACTAAGACTAAGGATGATTTGAAGGAGGAAACAAGACACAAAGCATGACTCAACAATTGATAGAAGATAAGGAACAAAGAGTGTCAACAAATGACTAGACAATGATACACAAAGGTACTAATTGTAAATCATGTTGACAAATAATAATACGGTAAGAAGTCAAGTGATGAGTACAAATCATGCCAATAGAAATGAACATACTAAGGTAGCTGATTAAGATGAAGAAAATGAATCTTAGCAAGAGCTCAGATAACGTCCTCAAACAAGTTAGACAAAAGATCTAACATCGAAAGCAGAAGACACATAGTATCCACCATAGCAAAAGAAGTGTTGAGCAAATACGAAGTGGTATATATCAAGTGTCCAAGAAAATAGGAACCTGTTAAAGTAAAGAAAGCAAAAATGAAACATTGCTAAAGCTTATAGCTCAACAAATTAACTCTAAATCTGTAAGGGCAAGTTACAGAAGCTGTGTAGATCATAGAACATTTTCAGAGCTCACAGAGCAAGCTGAATAAATTATTCTAAGATCGTATTGAAGGAAGTTCATAACGTATTGCAAGATGAATCATATTGCAAGTTGAATCGTACGTCAAGTAAATCATATTGCTAGCTGAATCGTATTGCAAAAAGCTGAATAGTATTACAAGTCCAGATTGTATTACAACATCATGATCGTATTGCAGTCTCAGTTCGCTTAGTGAAGACAAGATCGTAAAGAAGGATTCAACTCGTATTGTGAGGACATGATCGTTTAGAAGAAGGAAGATCGTATAATAAACGATAATTGTATTGAAGCTCGGAGCGTAGTGTAGAATCTCTATTATACGATCAGTTTTTAAAGTAAAAGCTATCAGACTACTGAAAATGGACATGTCACAGATTGAAGAGCCCGACACAAATTCTCCAAATCAAAATTAAAATATGGGAATAAGAGCATGTTAGTGTCTACTGGCTAGCTTGATTTTGAAACATCAGTCGACCGTTGGATGCTTATGATGGAGATCAGAATAAGATATACGATATGATATCATCCACGTGGTTGCCATTTTTAGCATACTGGAAATGAAGACAGAGTCGAAAGCAAGCTAACACTTATCTATAAATGTCAGCATCAAGATCTCTTGAGATTGGGACATTAAATGAAGGCTACTTTCCAACGGGCATTTTAACAGACATCTCTCTATAAATATAAACTCTTATTAAAAATTCAAAAAGAAAGAAAGGGGAGAGTGAGCAAGCAAAAAGAAGAAAAAGAGAGAAAACTGAACTTATAAATCGTAGACTTCAAAAAGGGAGAATATAAGGAGAAGAAAATCGATCTACAGAAAGAACATATCATCAATCCAAAGTGTAATACCCGGTTCTTTTTCCTAAAGTCCCATGTCACCCCATTTTAAAACTTCTTCCATTCCCTTAGCCTATATATATGGGATTACCCTTTTAGTTTTTAAACACCCAACATTAAGGTTTTACCCAATTTGAGGAAATTTTTTTGTGTGAGGACCTTTTTAGTAAGGACCTCCCTAGTTAAAAATTTTGGTGTCGAGAACGTGGGCGGACTGCGAACCTCATAATTTCGGGTATGTTTCTTTTTCTTTCTTTGTGTAATTATTTAATTTTCTGTATTAGTTTTAATTTTGTAGTTTTAATTTTTGTATGCTATTTAGTTTGTTAGTTAATATATTTTGGTATATCTTTGTTAGTAATTAGCATTTTGGAATATTAAATTAGTATTTTTGTAACTTTAAAGTTTTGACAGGAAATAATAATAATAATAATAATAATAATAATAATAATAATAATAATAATAATAATAATATAAAATATTTGTTTGTAATAGAAATAAAAAATGGAAAGAATATTTTTGTGAATATACTTATATGTATTTCGGAATGAACAAGAATACTATTATTTATTAATATATACGTTACCATGATTATAATATTTATCTATGTATAACTTTATGTATAATTTTGTATAGAACAAAAGAATTTCAGATTTACCTTAGAGAGAGAAAATGTGTAAAACTTAATCAATTGATTAACTATTTATTTATCAATTCTTTTATTATGTTTAATTAGCTCCGATGGAGGGAATTTAACGAGTCAGTTTTGCAATATAATTTCGAGTATTACATTGCTTATTTTATGTACGGATTTCGTACTCCTTCAGCGATACTCATTTGATTTTAATTTGTTTATTTTGTTTCTCATTAGAATTTGGATATTATCTCGATATATTGTTCATAGTCAAATGCATATGATAATTTTTGTTTGATTTTAGATATTCGCAACTTATCTTGTACTCTTTAAACTTATTAAACATGTCTAGTATTTATTTTGATTATGTAAAAACGTACATGCTAGTATATTTGGAAGATTTTGTGTCGATTTGTTTCGGTTTAGCATGTGCGTATTAGAATCCCTTTTGTGATATTGTATCGCATTCGTTGTGAAATAATATTTTTGTTAGAAAGTATCGTAGGGTATACCTGAGCTATAACCACCTGTGGGGGTACCACAGACATGTCTTTGGACACTAAGGCATGACACCTCCCGTGACGGTGTGATCAGTCCATGACGTCTCCAGTTTATGTTTCGGTGGACATTTGTTGTTTTGTTATGGGAGGCGTATGGGTCGGCCCTAGCATTTTATTCTGTTTTGTTCTGCGATCTGGTATTGTTCGTAGTGCCGAGCACATCTTTTCGATTTTGTATGCATTTGGATTTGCAGTCCAATGTGTGCCTGTCTGTGTGGCAGTATTTTGACTTGTCTTTGTGACAAGGTATATTTCTGTTTTGTTCTGAGCTCAGTATGAAATAAACACAACCATTCAAATCAGCCTTTTTTGTTGTTTAGTAAATCAGTTCAGTGGATCAGTTTTAGTTCAGTAGATCAGTTCAGTTTAGTAAGATTATGTTATTCAGTTCGGTTGATTTTGTTAATCTCAGTTTGGGTCAGTTAATTTTGTTATTCAATTTCAGTTCTTATTTTTGTATTCTTTATCCGTATTGGGAATTTAACTCATGGTATGTTTTTCTTCCAGCAGGGTTTGCAAAGGGATTCAAGGGCAAGTGTGAAGAGAGTTTCTTTTTGTTTTGACATTCTGTTTAGAGTTTCTTTGTGCGTAGCCTCCCTTTCCACTAGTCGGGAAGGGGGTGTTACACAAAGTTTGTAAACACTTTAGAGGATTGACAAAAGAGTGATCAGAGCAGAAGAGAAAAAGACACATCAAATTGCTCCATAGATCAATCACTTAGCTGGTAAGTTCTATCAGTGAAGAATAACTTAATACCAACTTAGTAGCACCTCAACCACCATCATCATCAATAGTAGAAAGACCCTGAGTGGGATGAATTTAGTGTCCAATTAGGATGGTTCTTAGTGAATCAGGTCTCAGTGACCTATGCTAAGACTTAGTGACTCGAAGGAATCTTAGTGATTCAGTATTGTAACAGATCTTAGTGATCTAATTGTAAAGATCGAGAATATTCTTAGTGGATTCCTAGAAGTGCAGAAGAGTGGACTATTAGATCTTTGTGCTCCAAACCATTTAAAATTTTTGTGTCATCTCTTATGTATTTTTACTACTTATATTACTGTCGCTCTAACTGTTTTACTATCAGTAATAACATTTCAATAACATAACTCAAAAATAGAACTACAATTTACAATCTAGATCAAGGAGGGATGTTTTTATCAAATTAACTATTCTGCTGCAATTATAAAGAAAATAATTTGATAACTGAGTTTTAAAAAGGAAAAATAAAGTGATATATTCAACCCCCACTTCTAGATCACATTTGTGCCCTACGGGAAATAACAGTTTAATTTGTTTTAAATTTACTTTTATTTTCACTTGGTTATTATTTGACAAGCCCGCATGGATAATAATTGGATAAAAATATTATTTTTTAATTTTTCCATTAAAAGTAAGTTAGGTCCTAGATGTTAAATTGCCTATTATTATTATTATTATTATTATTATTATTATTATTATTATTATTATTTCTTAATAATTCTATTAATTTATGAGACCCAGTGATGAATTTATAAACGGGGGTCGAGTACAGTTGAGTTAACCCGATAAAAATATTATTTTTTAATTTTTTCATTATAAGTCAACATGCTTATATGGAATTTGTGAAGGCTTGTAAAAAATAAACAGTTGAATGAACTGACCGTTAAAAATTTCATTTCATTGATACATTTATAAATTGGGATGGGTTACAGTTGAGAAAAGTGGATTTAGCTTGGGTAGTTGGGCCTAATAAGTCTACATACATAAGATCCAAATATAAAATCAAACATTACATCCATCTTAATTATTAGAAAGTGGGGTATGACACGAATTTTAATAACATAATCTATTTTTAAATAGTTAAAATAAATGTATTATTTTGATGTTGTGTTTAGATATTATGCACTTATACTTGAGAGATTATTCAGTGGTCCTAGGTCAAATCCACGTGGTGCCCCAAACCAATAAAATCTCTCTATTTCAGTGGGCTCATAACTTCAAGTAGTGGGACACCACTAAAATAGAGAGATTCATTGGCCTGGGGCATCACGTGGCGTTGTCCCATGATTATTGAATAATTTTTCCTTATACTTATTCATAGGGGTGTAAACGGATATATTTTGATACGGATACAGTAATATTCACATCCGAAAAATTAATACTCTATCCGTATTAGTATCCGATATTCGGCGAATATTAAAAAAAATATCCGTATCCTGTATTCAAAATTTTATCCGAATACGAATAATATTCGTTTCTGTTTATTTATTCGAATAAACAGGTTATTCGAATATCCGAATTCGGATACCAGTCACCTAATAAACAATTTAACTGTCAGGATTTTTTATTTATTTAAATTATTTACAAAAAAAAAAACTATGAATAATTATACCATTTAAAGTTTTTACAATACATATTATAAAGGGGAGAAAAATATCAAATACATAATCATCCATAATTGATCATATTAAAATTTAAATATCCTATAAAAATTTTCAGAACGTTATTAATTTTAAGTAAATCATTTTAGAAATTATGAATACTTTACAAATGTACAAATTTGAATTTAAACTGTTAAAGAATCCATAAAAACTTATCTTACATAAGTTTTGAAAATGAAACACGTACTAAACTAATAATTATAGTTTTGTTCTTTTAGTATATAGTTTTTTTTAAATGATACATTTTAGATATTTTGTACTTTACAATAGTAAAAATGTATAAATTAAAGTCCTTAATTGACTAAATTGTATGTAGCTAATAATGTTTACTGATTTTTTGTAAATATGTAAAAGAATAATAAGATCTATTGATTTGAAAAATGGTCATTTTGGCCACAAAACACAAAGTCATGGGAGACTTTTGTCTTAAGATATATTAAGTATAATTATATAAGCGTTATCATTGTAAATAAACACTACCTTAATAGCTTAATTTTTTTGTGTGTGTGTGTGTTATATTCATTTGTAATGACTTATCAAATTCATAAACTTACAATAACTTCTCCAATTATAAACCAAATGCATGGTGTCTTTTTTCATATTCTTATTTCAATTAAAATAATATATTATAATAATATCATTTAAAATTAAACAAATTATTATTATAAATATTGTCATTAAAATATATCATCTTTTACATATTCTTGGAAAAAATAAAAAAGATGTTATGTCACATGAAAATTTTGATATTTAAAGTTATTCATATATAAATTTTAAATACGAATCTGAATATAAAATATTCATTATTTATCAGATATATTTACGGTCGGATATTAAATAAATATGAATATTGTTATATCTATATTCGTATATGTTTATTTAAAAATTGAATACGAATATATTTGCTTAATTTTAAATATAAATAATATCTATTTTATTTTAAATATAAATACAAATGAATATGAATTTTTGGATTACTATTTACGACCTATTTATTCAGATACTTGACCCAACTGCCACTTATCTTTAATCTCTCTCTATGAATTCCTCACGCGTTGATTCACTCTCTCTCTCTCTACATATGTATATCTCTCTCTCTATATATATATTTAAACACACATTTCCCAGCATCTATCTGTTCTCAATCTGTGTGACAGTTCTGAGCTCTTTTCTCTCTCCTCTCTCTCTATATATATCGGAACCAGAGCTATGTCGCCGAGCAAGTTCAGCTCTAATGTACGAATTCTCTCTCTTTATCTCTTTTATTTTCAGGCGTTTGATTCAATTTTGACATATTGTATGAGTATTCTTAATTCTGGTTTGATCAATGTTTGTTGAACTTGGGGTTTGATCTCTGCGATTAAAGATTTCCTGGGCTTCTTAATTGTTATCTGATGATTGATTGATTGATTTTATTATTATACAGCTGAAAATTTGCTATATTGTGTTAATTAGGCCTTGTACTTGAGAGAAATGAGAAAATAAAAGTTGCATTTTGTAGCTTGACTATTCCAAATTAGGCTTATTTTAAATGCACTTTCTAAAGATATTTAGACTCTAGTTATTAGTTATAGTTAGCGTTTGCTTGAATTATCCATTTGATATGTAATTTTGTGTATTTTAGTACAGAAATGTCAGGTCATTTATGAAAACAATCTTTCATGGTAGATGTAATGAAGAAAGGGTATGTTGATTATGTAGTATAATTGAGATTTGAGAAAAACTCAATTTTGGCTCTCTTGGTACAGAACCAGATACGGAGTTTTTTCTCATCCAGCTCCGGGGAATGAAAGGATTAAGTGGTGCTTTGCTTTCATTGAAGTTGCATGATGGAATAGAAAATATTTTTGGCGGGTAGATAATATTGAAACAGAAATTACTAAATATAGGGACTGACCTGGTTCAATATTTTGAAAATTCCTGCCTAGGCACTAAGTGGCCCTCTACCGCCTCGATTTGGATGGGCGCTTAGAACCCCGCCTAGGCAGAATTATACCTCTACTTTGAAGATCTACAATACTTAAAAATAAATTTGTTAAGTATTAAAAGATTTTTTTTTTGGTAATGTTTCATGTAAAATTTTTAAAAATTACATCTACTATATGTTTTGTATAATATAACAAGTATGTACAATAGAAACATAAATAAACAAGACTGTCTAAGAAAACGCCAAGTTTGCCTAGGAAAACGCCTAGGCGGTGTAAGCCCTAGGCGCTCCTCTGTCTAGGTCCACTTAACGATATTTAGAACACTAAACTGGATCCGATAGGTTATGAAAGGACTTCCAAGTTAAAGCTGCAGGACTAAGGATTTGTTTAGTTGTTTAATGATGAGTTTAAAAGTTTTGTTATACTTGTCCATGTATGATAAAGGCGCACTAATTACTACTTTATTGTGTATTGTAAGAGAGAGATGCAATTGTCTAAAGTCTGATACGGCATATAATTCTGTTGACATGCTTCACTACCACAGTCTATTTTTGGTTGCACTTAAGAACTTGAACGTTATTATGTCTATAATATGAAGAAAGGTATCATCACAGGTCTTTGGTTTTCTGTAAATACTTTCCACAATATTTTCCTAAAAGCATGCAATTTAAAACAACTATCTATCTGAAACAAAAGGGGGAGTGTAGAACAATAGATGAAGTTTGGATATCACATGTTTAGGTATAGATCACAACAATATAATTATGTTGTTATTTCTATCCCTGTATGTCTCTTCGCCCACCCCGTGCCTGTTTACAAGCATAAAATAAATCAATAAACAACAATCGATTGTTTTGTTGTTTTATATACTTTTTGAGTTTTAGAGGAAACCCTTGTTCAATAAAAGATTTCCCTTTCCTAACAAGTAGGAAAGTTTCTGAAATTTCTCATTTCTTTTATGTCAACATATTTGAACAAGCGCTGGAGTTGCATTTAGTAATAAATACACTACTTTGGTTGAATAAAGGCACATAAGTGATTTTGAGAAATGCACATTGTGGAAGTGGTCGAATATATAGACTACCTTAGAATCTTAGAATCCCAATCTGGATACTGGTTTAAGATTTCTAATTTATTGTGGATAACTTATTGATCTTTTTATTGAAAAAATATAATGAATTTTTTGACAAGTTAACCATGAATGATGAACACAAATTCTTAGATATCTATGCCTATAGTTTCTATAAACATAGTAATTTTATTTCTCCAATCTTTAATATATTAATACTTGTTTGTAATAATATGATAAAGCTTTTTGTGATTGGATTCATATTATGTATCATGTGTATCTGTTGTGGAGATAGATATGAAATTGAGAGAAACAAACAAATTACTACTCAGGAGTGGGGGAAAACACAAAGTCCTTAATGGATGACAACCTGTGAATGCCTAAATAGTAAATAAATATTTTGTATTTAACTTTTTCGCTGAAAGTTAATATTTTTACTATTTACTGATATGCAGAGATTGTATACTTGTATGTGTGATGTTTTAGGTTTTGAGTGAGTATGACTAGGCGAAGGATATTTAAATATGTATGGAAACCTTACAAGTCCATTCTTTTCTTTACCCTGCTTAATAGAAGGCTTTTGAGAGTGAATATAGACATCATATATTTATATCACTCCTACTAGGGATGGGGCTACATTAAAGCCCTTTTATTGTGGGGAAAGTAGCAGCAGGTTAGGGATGGAATTCTTGCACCGTCTGGATGCTAGTAAATAAAAATATTTTTTAATACAAGACAACTCTTCAATCCCTACAAAAGTCCAATTCATTAACTCCTCGAAGAACTTATACTAAATGACACTTTTTATTTAACCCTTCGCGAAACACCTTACAGTGCTCCAAACCTTTCTCATGTGGGATTTATCCAGCACCTACAATCTTATAAGATTTATAATTCCTTGCAGCAGGTGAGATTGGAGTTGCTAAATAACAATATCATTTGATGCTCCTGATGACATTTTTAAAGCAAAGATAAAAATTGAAAAAGAAAATATCAAAAAAGTAAAAATTTCTTAGAAGAGGAAAATGCTAATTAAAAGTCATTGGGATTCGTACTCACTGAGCATATATAAAAGATTAGATGATACAGGACATTTCAAATCATAAATTGGTAAGCTCATCTTCATTAATAGTGATTTCCAAGTAATCGGTTTTAACTCCATTAGTACAGTTCTGTTCTGGGCAAACCTGAACTATTTCCGCTTAAGTCTAGTAAGAGGAATATCAAGTGAGAGGTATTCGAGCTCAAAGAAGGGAAAAAGTGAACAGATCTTAGTAACATTGCAAAGTCTTGGGTCTTGCTAGGATCACTCATAAATTTCTGAATAACTATTGCTTGTCTCAGTATGATATGTTCTACTCAACTTTAAGTCATCCATTTATATATCTATCAACTATCTACTTCTATGAATGAAGAAGACCTTACGTAAAGGTTAAATTGTTCTACCCTCTTGGTTGTCCATTCAAGTGTTCCTATTTGCAGACAGCAGTTATTGATAATCGTATCAGAAGGCATTTGTTGTGGCATGTTCTAAGGTATTGTCCAGAGTGTAGAGTACATATGTATCAAGTGATTTTACAGTAGAAGAAGTAAACTTGACATTCTTAAGTGATCAAAAGAATGCATTTATAATATTTGCTTAAATTCAAAATGTCAAAATCTCTATGTTAGGAAACATAATTGTAGTTTTCTACATCCTTTATTCTGCTGGTAATCAGGATATCACGTTAGAATTGCTTATGCGGTTCCATATCAATCACTTTACGATGCTTATTGACCACTTAATTGTTTATTATGAACAGAATAATGCCAGTGTATCATCACAAGAGAATGGTTTAGTTGATTCGCTCTCTCTTTTGAACTCTGAGAAGGCAGTACAGGAATTGATTAAGCAGCCTCTTGTTCAGGGCACTGATGATCATCTTATAGAGTTTTCTGACGCTATGAGAAGTATGCCAATGTTTTAGCTCTTGAGAATTTTAATAATCTTTACTGCACTATCTGCTGTAGTCCAAAACTAGTTCAAAGTGGTACTCATATCTTTATCGATTTCTTTTTAGCTATCACAAAGGCATTAAGGCAAGTTGCTGAAGGGAAGGCTTCTGCTCAAGCTGAGGCTGCTGAATGGAAGCGTAAATATGAACTTGAAAGGACACGTAATATGCAGTTGGAGCATAAAGGTTTTAATGATTAAAAATAATATTTTAAATTGAAGATACCTGTTTCATTTATTTAGATACTGCATGTATTTTCGTTGTTCACATACATGATTTTTTTGCTGCATTCAGTTCTATCTAGTCCCATCCCATGATATTGTTAAATTGTTGTCATCATGTAATGTCTCACAACCTTGTTCCTATGTATATTATACTCCCTCCGTCCAATTTTATTTGTCCTAATTTGAAAATACACGCATATTAAGAATTTTTTTTATCTCTAAATTACCCATCTTAATTACTCTATTATCATCTTGCTTGTTTTAATTAATCTCCTAATTCTTTCTTTCTCTTTCTTGGAATAATAAATAGAGGAGAGAGAGAGAGAGGAGAACAAAGAAGTGTGGTTATGCTTCCAATGTCAAAGTTAGTAGTGTTACTTTTTCCAATGTATATCATGTTGTTTTTAATGAAATTTTTGAACAAATTAAATGAGGGTAATATTGGAAAAATAAGGTCAAAAATAGTATTAATATGGAAAGAGGACAAATAGATTTGGATAAACCAAAAAGGAAATTTGGACAAGTAAACTTGGATGGAGGGAGTATTTATTTTTCATCAGACCCTCTTTAATTCATATTAGATATCTACTTTGAATTGGATAATGGTTGGACTATGGCACACAGCAGAACCCTCTAGTCTCTGTGTGTACACCAGTGCTACATTTAGGTTCAATAGTTGATTTATTTGTTGTTCTCTTCTTTTTTGGTTTGCCTTACATCTTATCAGCTTTATTTTTAGGGTACTCATTTTGTAGCCATTTTTTAGATATTCCCGAGTACAGCGCTGCGATGAGAATTAATCCTTTACTTGATAGGTGTTTCATTACCAAGCTATATTTTATAATCACTCATACCTCATCCACCCAAAAATTATTCGAATTGCAAGTCTTTAATTTCTTTACCATACATAAAGCTTATGTTTTGATATTAATTTCAATATTTTTTGGTTTTTATTGAGATTACAAAAGTTTAACCTTCAGTTCTGCATATCTTCAAGATGTTAATTTCCAAGCATGTTTAATGTAAAACTTGTTCCATCTCTTGTTTTTCTGTTAAAGCTGAAGGGTTAACAAATAAAAAAAACTTGTTCTGTTCTTCAGCTTACCAAGTCAGTTCACTTGTAGATGCTGCAAAATAGTTATTTAGTTGGCCTCAATGTAAAGCTAATTTAAATGATCACTTGTCTTTTCAACTGTCTTCAGATCCAAATCACAACAATTGGATACATTTTTAATTGATAACCATGGAAAAAAAAACGTTTATATAATTCATTGGTTCTATTAAGTAAATGGAAGTCTTTCTTCTTCATTCTATGTTATCTAGGTTAAAGAAAAGGATTTCCATGTTTGTTCTCCATTACTAAAAACGCATAGTTGTTTTCTACATTTTCATAGTCTTAGTTTAACTCTCTCAAGTCTCGTCTATTGTTTATCAGTCGGTGTAGTTTATCATATTTAGTGTAGGTGCTATAAAAATTTCTTCCTTGACCATCTAGATTCCAGATTTTTCATAGTCTTTAGAAGTAGCTGTGAACAAATCACATGACTTAATCTTTTACATTTTCACTTAGTCAATGGAAAATGCTGGCGTTATGTGGCAGCGGCAAAGTGAGAATTTCTATGTGGTTACTATGCTTATATATTGAAATAAATCTTTGTTTTGAAAGCTATATCCAGAGACTAAGGCTGTCAACAGGAGACAGTGACCTTCTGCTTGTCTTTGTGTCTTCTTCCCCCTTTTACTTACGAGTCAAGTGCAAAAATGTTACTGATTTTTATTTTCAAGTTAGCTATGCTATTAGGGATGAAAATGAGTCTATTATGATTTATGAGCGAGTAATACACTGCTTCGATTCTACTCGTCTTCTCTTTCTTTTCTTGGAAGATAACGTTGGGTGCGATTCTTTCCCAAAGTAACCTTCAGAAGAGACGGCATCTGCTCACGAGCAGGTGTGCCATTTATTGCTGAAAGGAAGAAACAGTGGACTGTTTGCCTCTTCACTTGAGGTGGTGAGGAGTTTGTGCAAAGCTGTGTTTTTACTATGTGGTATCTCATGGGCGATGCTGCCATCTGTTTTAGGGATGTTATTTTGTTATAAGCTTGGAGGTGGATGAAGGTTGGAATAATGAAAAAAGAGACGGAACTTGGTGCCAGATAGCATTTAGTGGATGCTTTGGAAGCTTTGAAATAGTCAGTATTTTGAAGGCATTGAGAGACCTTTCGTGCATGTTCTGTTTCTTTCTTTTAGCCTTCTTTTCTTTTGGCTTAATGTGGCATTGCCGCTTCTATCGTGTTTTTTGGGGAGTTTTCTATACGAGTTTATTTCTCATTGTATAAGGAAATAGGAATGCATGTGTCTTTTATTCCCCTTGCTTCATATATTGTGCTTGTGCTTGGGTCAGCCCCTTTCTTGGTGCTAATAGTGGATTATTTAACTAATAAAAAATGTCCTAATTTTGTATCTAAAACAACATATCTAATTTTACCTTCTAATTCAAAAAATTGTTTTAGATGGTGAAGGTGCATAGTAGGTGAAGCTTATGTGACTAATAGAGTCATTATGTTTAAAATGCTCAATTTCCTTGAAGAATTTAGGTTTCCCTTAATTTGAAGGTCTGCTCCTGCTTAAACATAAATCCATGATGACAAGTCAATGCAAATCAGTCATAAAATCCATTGAACAACTACCAGCTTTCGCATGAGAGCCAATATACATATACTTCACCATATATTAAGTTTTAACCATCAATTAAATCTAAATCATATTCTTCACGAGTTTATGTTCAACACTAAGATTGAGAGGACAATAAGAAGAAGTAGGTATCCATAAGAGAGGAGGAAAGGAAAAGGAGTCGCTGACTTTGAAGGGAAAATTTTTACTCAAATTTAGCATATTAAACTTGCTCCAGCAGCACTAATTAGAGTTCCAGCTCTAGCAATAATGAACAATAGGAGTGAAAAATATTTATCCGACAAAGTAATAAAAAAAAGAAGAGAAAGTTTATCGATCTATTCTTACTATTCACTTTAGTTGGGCACTGTAATAAGAGAAACTTCAATGAGCTTCAGGATGTCTTTCTTGTTTTTACCTAAGGCTAGTTTATTTATTTTTTATTTTTTATATTGATAAGGAAGGCTAAAGATTTCTTCTTATAAGAAGCTCCAGTCTTTTGGATGTGGAAATTTTCTTTTGTGGTATCCAGTTTGTTGCACCAACTCACATACTGAAAACTTGGATCATTATCTAATTTAAGAGTTGCTAATCAAGTTTGGACTCAGGCAATAATATTTGTGCAAAGCTTGGAAGTTGCTGTACTCAGGCTTCTACAGATAATGCAATGGGATTTTTAAGTGTTTTTCTTCCATGTCTTGTTTGTTGGGACATTTGGAAGGAATGGAATGGACAAGTGTCTGAAGGTACTTGATTATACTTACATTACAAATGAGATTTCCTCCTTTCTTCCCTGCACTTTGTTGACACTGTTATGACCTCCTAGTTACAATCCTGTCCTTAAGATGCATGTGTCCCTCTCCAAAGTTGTATTCCTTTACAGGACTGCTTGCCCGGATGACTGTTAAACAAGTTTTAATATCGTTTAAACAGTTCACCGTTGACGGTAGGAGTTGCCTAAAACAAATAAGTCTTTCCCCATTATTGCCCATTATCTTCTTGAGACTTTGTTATGGCTTCCTAGTTACTTCCCTGTCATTGAGATGGACAGTCCTATTTTAAAGTCATTTTTCATGTGGGCTGCTTTCCCAGACTCGCTGTTCATTATGTTTTACTATTGTTTAATCCGTTTGCCCATATTCTCTCATTTGAAGAAGTCGGTTTCTCATTTTTGAGTTATCCCCATTTAATGAAGAAAAGAAAATTAAAATTCTTTCTAGTTGTTAATGTTTTCATATTTTAGTAGAATAGGAAAATGAATTTTGTTCAGCTAGATTATAATTTTCATGAATCTAGCTTTCAAATTCAAGGGATCTTGTTAATGGACGGTGAAATGTTATTTAGTGATGCCATTTGTCTGGTTTGTGGCCTTTGCATGAGTGTTTGTGATAGCATCTTTCATCTGTTCATGTATCTAGTTGTTGAACTTCAGTTTTTCATTTCTACTTGAAATTTAAATCTATTCATGATCCCAGGAGGAAGATTACATGCAATTATGCTTATGCTTCATTTCCCCATAGATATGACCATAGGAACCCAAACTGAGATAGTTATACCTTGCATGTTGTAAGTACTGATTATTAATGCTTCCGTATACCTCAAACTAATGAATAATGCCACTTATGGTAAATTCTTCTTTGATTTGTTTGTAGGTTCGTTCTTTCTCAGTTAATACTCCTGCATATTTATCATCATGTTCTCACAATTGAAATAAATATTACTCACATTTTCTTTTCTTCCTTGAACTGTAGCACTGTCATCTGAAGAGCATAACATTGAGCTGAATGATGAGAGACCAGAGAACTTTGTGGACCAACCTCCATTATCAAATGAAGCTGCTGAACAATCTGAAAGGTATTGTTGGAAGAATGGGATTTTCTCTCATGAAGTTCTTCGGGATGGAGAGACCAACTTTGATTCCGAAGTGGTGCCATGTAAATTTATGAGAAAGGTAGAAACTTTGGGTTCCTACAAATAGCATACCTTTTAGTTCTTACCGATCAAAAGTTTGTTCCAATATAAATTTTAAATGTTTCATTCATTTTCACCATATCGTGGTAGGCTTGGGGCTTTCAGGATAACTTTGGTCTTTTAGATCTTCCCCTAGCATTTGTGCTTTTTGGAAGGAATGTTGTACTTTTCTGGCTCACTGCTACAAAAAGTGCTAGTTGAACAACTGCATGTACTTGCCTTGTGAATATTTTAAGACGCACTTCTTTCTATAGTGACCTTGCAAATCTTGGGATTGCCATGTCCCTTGGACTATGACTAAGCCGTATATATATATGGAAAGTGCATGACCTAAACTACTACTCCATCTTGTATTGATGGTTGCTTTCATTGTCGTTTTGTCTGAACATGGATGGCATAAATTTCCTTTTTCAATGATAAGGATGCTAAATACTATAAGAAATCCCAAGAAAAGGTTGCAAGACCTCAAAATACATGTTTAACCATTATTGTTGTAAAAGTACACCACCCCTGCAGATCTTGCTCTGCAATTTCTGGCACACGGACACATATATTCTTTCTTCCCAATTGTGTTACTTTTGGATGCTAATATGTTTCATGGAAACCCTGAGTGGCGCCTAGCCATTTAGGGCATCTGTTGTCTTTGTAGAGGAACAATACTATATATATATTATAACTCTTTTTACTTTTTCTCCTGAGGACAGGCATCATTTAAACTATCATGGTGTTGTAAAGGTGAAAAGAGTGATCAGCATAAAGAAGACATCGTGTCCTTTGAAAAGGGAAATATTACAACAGCAGAGCGCAGCAGCAAACAGGTATACTTGCTGCTTTCAGAACAAAGGTTTGTGTATCTTGCTAGTTTATGGGTAATACCATTTTGTTCCGTAGTTAATATACATTTCATGGTATGTTTACTTGATAACAAATTTAAAATATATTTTTTTATTTCGTATTACTGTTTGTCTTAAATTTTAGAATCTGTTAGAGCTGTCTTACCTGATTATCTGTTTAAACTCTCATTTTCCATTTCAGATTTCTTTAAAATGGGAATCTTCCCCACAGACTGTGCTTATTATGACCAAACCAAATTCAACTTCTGTACGCATTCTGTGTGCAGATATGGTCAGGTAGTATATAGAAGTCTTAATTTCCTCATTTGTTTTTATTTTGAGAAAAAAAGGTTTTCCACAAGTCAGTAGTATGCTACACTTCGAACTTGAGAAATTCTTCAGACACAATATATCAATGCTATGCCTAATGTGACTTCACTGTGCTTTGTGCAATAGTTTATGCAATATGTCTTGCATTACTATTAGTTTTCTACAATAACAAAATAATTGCTATAACAGTTTGGCCATTTTATTCTAGTTTTTGTCTGTCACTCACCTATGTTGAATTGCAAAAGTAAATTGCTGGTTTGGTTGGTTTTCTACAATCCATCACTCTGTTTTGTGACATTCTTCATTAACTACATGATTTTTTTTCTAATTTAAGTTCCTGCTAGCTGGGAACTGCCACCTTACCTGTGTAAATCTTTGTTGATTTTTGATGTTATTTTGTCATTGTTTGAAAAACATTTAGAGTTTTCAGTGTGAAACTACTCCTCTTTATATGGCTCCTATCTCTTCAGCTTGATTAACTGAATTTGGGTTCAGATTTTACTATATGCCTCGTTACTTTTTTTAAATTCTCAGATGGCTGAAAGAGCAGAAAAAGTTAAACATTTTTGTTGAACCAAGGGTGAAATCTGAACTTCTAACAGAGTCATCATTCTACAACTTTGTTGAAACCTGGAAAGATGGTAAGCTGCAAGACTTATTTACATTTCAAAAGTAAAATTAAACTAGAATATGTGATTGGGTGCCATTTACTGACGTCACTTCCACTACCTTCTGTTATATATATGTAAAATTGTATTCCTAATTACTATCTGTTATTGATTTATACATGTTAAAAAATTGTTTGCAATCTGGTTCTACATTTGCAAAAGACAGAAGTATGCATTCGATGAGATCTATCTTTCTTATTGGTAACCCTTTTGTATTTGTCGTTGTAATCTATAAATCTATTCATGCTGTAGTCCTGTTTGGTGTGAGTACCATATAAATAAAATTTTCATTCTTCCATAGAGACGAGAAAGTTTTGACATCTCCATGTCAAATTTCTGAGGCTGGGGATCTATAAAAGCATTTGCAACAATAACTGGTGCTGCCAGGAGAACAATGTGCTGTAGCAGTCTTCCTTTTATCTTGGAGTAGAGAGTTTTTTTGAGAAACTAAGGCAAAGCCTCTTTCAGTGATGCAATTAATGCAGAAGAACACAAAAATTCAAGAAAAACGCTAGAGTTGCTGAAGGAACATTCTGACAGAATTCAAATTATATTCATAATCAAATGGCTCTCGTAAGGTCCATTAAAACAAAGTAGAAAATAGCTTAGCAACATGGAAACATGAACACTAAAGACCTTATTGTCGAAAAGAAAAAAAATTATTAATAGAGAAGAGGATCATATAATATAAGAAAGGAGACCAGGAGTTCTCTTTATGTGAGAAGAAGTAGGAAATCATATTGTGAAGCCCATATTAATTTTTTTTACCAGAGGATGACCAGGAGTTCTCCTTGGGAAAAGCAAGTGGAATAAAACCCCTTTTTAGGAATATCAATAACCTCTCTTTTTAAAAGGCTCCCTCTCAGGCAGATGTCCAAAAAGAAGAAAATCCTCCCCCATTTTTGTAATGTAGTTGAAAATAAAATATATAAAAATATAACTTTATAAAATATAATGTATAAAAGTGTGTTTTTTATGCTCCCTTCCCCCTTTTTTATATGTAATTCTATTAGAACCAGCAACCTTGAGATTATTCCTCAAGGCCTCCACCATTTCTCCTGCCCCCTTGGGGTTTTGTTTTCATTGCATCTTAAAATCTGTCCACACATCACAAAAAAGTGTAGCTACTACAATGGGACCGAGGGAGTAATACTTTTAAAGAAAATAGCAATAAATAAATTCTCATAATTACTGAAAATGTTATCACATGGAAATTTAACCTAAATACACTAAATTTGAATATGATTAACGAGTTCATTTCATTGGTATTCATGTCTTGGCATATGCTAGTTAGTTGTTATATGTGAATGGTTTGGTTTGGTTTGTTTCACAGACAAGGAGATATCGCTCCTGCACATGAAAGTTGACCTGATTGTGACTCTTGGAGGGGATGGAACCGTTCTTTGGGTATGTGCATCCAATAATTTCATTATTTTCGAATTGAACTATCTCAGCTAGTTTTTTAAAATAATAAACATCAAGCTTTTGTAGGAGTATGCTATAATCTCATCACATGTATTCGATGTATTTGTTTGGGCTACCTCCTGATTTTTTTAGTTCTACCATGTTTTTGTGTAGATGGTAATGAAAGATTTTTTTTTTCCCCGGTATAAGAATTAATGACTTTGGGTGGAACGACATGGTAAGATAAGGAGGAGATCCCTCTTGCTGATGTGGAATAATATCAGGAAAAAAACTGCAACAAAGTTTGAAAAGGATGGTGATTGGCATTGCACAGCTGCAGATAAAACAATAAAAAATGTCTTCCTTACCAAAACTAAAATAGGATCTGGCGGTATTTAGGCATCTTAGAGTAACACATGACTAATTCTTCGGGAGCAGTCCTGATGTAGGACAGATTCTAATTAGGTCCGGTCCTCTAGGCTTTGTTTTGATGGATATTTGCGGGAACTGAAGGGATTTGTTTTTTATATAAGGACTTGGAATGTGCTAGGGTTTAGGACGATTAGGCAACGAAAGCTGAGGATCCCAGGGATGTCGGGGGGCTGTAACTATACCAAAAATAGTAGTTAGGGTTCTAATTGTTAATGCAGCGGCTAGGGTTTGAGAGAATGTCAGGCTTTTAAGACTATGAAATTTGGGTTTGAAAGAGTGAATTGCAGGTCTGATTTTGGGGTTATGCTTATGAGAAAATTGAAGAAAACAGATTGAAGAATATCAATTCTAGGCTGCGGCCTAGATCCTATAGGCATATCACACCTAGGTTTTAGAATTGCATTATACAATCCAAAAGCATAATTACTGGGATATTTTGTATATTCATCACTAATGAAAGTAACGCATTACAATACTTTTTATACAATTGTAAAAGGGTTAAATACAGTTTGGTTACATCAAGTTCCACCCGATTTACAATTTGGCCTCCAAACTAATTGGGTTTACACATCTGTTACATCAAGTACTTAACTTCACAGAATATAGCCCCCAAATTCAATTTTCGGCAAAAATTGGCCAGAATACCAAATTTTTCGGCAAGGTAAGTATTTTTATACGAGGTTAAATATACTTTAGTTGCACTAAGTTCCACTATCCTCACAATTCGACCCCCAAATTAATTGGGTTTACACATCCGTTACATCAAGTACCTAATTTCACACAATCTAGCCCCCAAATTCAATTTCACACAATAAGTATTAAACTTATTTTTTTTAATAGAACCAAATAATAGTAGTGATTATTTATTTATTTCATTTATATTTAAATAATTTTTTAGATAAAACAAATAGAAAAAATAATGTTAATTTCTGTTATACTAAATAAATTCACGCTTTTTATTCTACGTAGGATGTGTTCTTATATTTTAATATAATAGGTTGCTTTTAATATTCATATATTAACTATAATGTATTATTTATTTTGCATTTGAAAATAAATTTATTTTAGTTTTTCATTTGAAAATAAATTTATTTCAATTTTGCATATAAGTTAATTATTTTGTATTTTTAAGTTATGTTATCTTTTTTTCTTTGTTTTTTAAATTATAATTTAAATAAATACACCCTTTGTAATATATTCTTTTTAATTTATTAAAGTTTAAAATTTAAATGTTATACTTTATTTTGATACATATACGGTATTAATTAGCATTTTTATTTTTTATTTTTTGTTAAACATTATTTGGTATAATTTTCTGTAATTTAAAGTTATGTTATTTTTTTCTTTGTTTTCTAAATTATAATTTAAATAAATACACTCTTTGTTATATATTCTTTTTAATTTGTAAAAGTTTAAAATTTAAATGTGCTAATTTATTTCGATACATATACGGTAATAATTAGCCTTTTTATTTTTTTATTTTTTGTTAACATTAGTAAGTATAATTTTCTGTATTTTAAAGTTATGTTATTTTTTTTCTTTGTTTTCTAAATTATAATTTAAATAAATACACCCTTTGTTATATATTCTTTTTAATTTATAAAAGTTTAAAATATACATATACGGTATTAATTAGCATTTTTATTTTTCTATTTTTTGTTTTTTTGTTAAACATTATTTGGTATAATTTTTTGTATTTTAAAGTTATGCTATTTTTTTTCTTTGTTTTCTAAATTATAATTTAAATAAATACACCCTTTGTTATATATATTTTTTAATAGATAAAAGTTTAAAATTTAAATGTGATAATTTTTTTTGATACTTATATGGTAATAATTAACATTTCTATTTTTTATTTTTTGTTAAACATTAGTAAGTATAATTTTCTGTATTTTAAAGTTATGTTATTTTTTTCTTTGCTTTCTAAATTATAATTTAAATAAATACACCATTTGTTATATATTCTTTTTAGTGTATTAAAATTTAAATGTGATAATTTATTTTGATACATATATGGTATTAATTAACATTTTTATTTTTTTATTTTTTGTTAAACATTATTTCGTATAATTTTTATTTTTTAATTTTTTTAATTTTTTATTATACTAAATAAATTCATGTTTTCTATTCTACGCATGATGTTTTCTTATATTTTAATATAATAGGTTGCTTTTAATATTAAGATATTAACTTTAATGTATATTTATTTTGCATTTTAAAATAAATTTATTTCAATTTTGCATTTGAAAATAAATTTATTTCAATTTTTCATTTGAAAATAAATTTATTTCAATTTTGCATATAAGTTAATTATCTGTATTTTAAAGTTATGTTATTTCTTTGGGAAAAATACACATCTGTTACACAAAGTTCCACCCTCCTCACAATTCGGCTCCTAAATATGGTCAAACCATGTAAACCCATTAGGATCCGACCGGATTGTCATTCGGGTCGGGCTTTTCGGCCAATTTTCGCCGAAAATTGAATTTGAGGGCTATATTGTTTGAAATTAAGTACTTGATGTAACAGATGTGTAAGTCCAATTAATTTGAGGGCTGAATTGTAAATCGAGTGGAACGTGGTATAACCAAATTGTATTTAACGCATTGTAAAATACTAAAACCCTTTAGGTACCTATTTGACTTTAGTATAAAAGCTCTGGAACAATCATTAAAGACCTGATAAAAAAATCCTAATAACAAATAAAATAAGACCCGTGTGGTGCTACGTAACTCATATCTAGAAAATACTATAATTACCAAAATACCCTTACACTTTAAAAAACCTAAAACACTGATTACACAAGCATCCATATTGTTGGACCATATTGAGCCAATTTTCAGATTTCCACCCTCTTTCTAAACTAGTTTTCCTTGAGTTTCTTGTGATCTGCATCATTCTCCTACTCAAAACTAGAGGTTGCTAGTGAATGGAATTTTTCGTAAGCCTGTAGATCTCTCATTTCAGGTTTGTGAGGCAAGGAGTGGGCATTTAGGACTTCCACTAATCCTATGGTAGGCTGCCAGTATTTTAATTTTTTTTAATAGTGTAAGGGAGTTGATGTGTCACAATTTAAATTTGTGATCAGTTTTATAAAACTGAATTTAATTGATGAAGTAAAGAAGAACAAGAAGTAGTGAGAATAAGGAGAATATTTAGAGAAGAATAAAGCATTTAGAGAAAGAAAAAATATAACAGAAAGACAATTAGAGAGAGAATCGCAAAATATTCATTAGGATAGAAATTTGAAAATACAAATTATCCATACATTACATTGTAACAGCCTAGTTTTCAGAATCTTACGATATGCGATATGTATCTTACAATTCGATACGATATCGAGACAATTCGATACATATTGCAGGGTGAATCTAAAATGATACCGTATCTTACGATTCAATTACAATTTGATACGATTTTTACGATATGATACAATGCACGATACTTTTTAAAAACAATCGACTTGCTTTTTTTTTTATGCAAATAAAAAAAACTAAAAACAATTTTTTTAAAACCTTTTAACATTTCAATTGAAGAGGTTTTCTAGCACAAACATATTCTATATCACTTTATGAGCCTTTAATCACTTTTAGAGTATTATATTTAATTGAAAATGTCGCTCTATTTTTTTCACATCACTTTCTATAAGCAGATGTATAAATTTTCACTTGTTAATTTGAATTATTCTCTTTTGTTTTATAAATTAAAGGTGAATTTGAATTTTCGTTTTCTCTTATTACTCTATAAAGATTACTGAAATAATATCTAATAAATCAATTTAGAGTATTTTGGCTACCGTTTAACTTTAAAATTTATTTTTAGTCTATAATAATATTTACTTGACTAGTTTTATATATAGTCAAGCTTGTGTTTTATATGTTTAAATATATATTATTACTTTTTTTATTTTGTTTTCGTATTTTACGATACGATTCACGATACAATACACGATACGGAGGTTTTCGATACACAATATTATTCACAATTTGACAACTATGGTAACAGCTACTAAAATATTTGAAACATAACTACTAATACCTGCTAGTTACTGCTGCTTAGATATACATAACTGCTTCTATCAAGAAATAACTTCCACCATCAACTACTTAACAATATAATTATTATAATGACACACTCCACCGCTCCAAATAATCCATGTCCTCATGGATTCAAATCAAAATCTGGGAATAATGAGCCATACTATCTTCATCTTCCCATGTAGTGGTCTTCCAAACTAGCATTCTTCCATTGAATCAATACTTGAGTAAATTGCTGGCCTTTCTTCATAATCATTTTTCTGTTAACAATCCTCAAAGGTCCCACTTCAATTCTTTCCCTTGGTTCGATTGTAGGCAAACTAGGTATTGGAATGACATATGGTCCAATTCATTATTTAAGTTGGAACACATGAAAAACTGGATGAATTCTTGATGTCTCCAGTGACTCCAGCTTGTACGCTGCTTCCCTTATCCTATCCAACACTTTTACATCTGTAGATTATGCCCTCTATAGGGAATAATTTACACTTCTCAGTCTTCGCTAAAATAATATGTCGATAACTCTAGTAAACTAAAGTAAATGGCCCATAAATCTTAGGAGATAGCTTAAGGTTCTTCGTTATGGCCACTGATAAAATTGGATACAAAGTACTCCTCAGTCAACATAGGCAATTAAGTTAAAACCAGTCCCCTCAACTCTTCAAATTTGTCTACATAATCTACTATGCTCCTAGTTTGGTTCAATTGCATGAAATCATCCCAAATGTTCTCATACCCAACCAAAGCAAACCTCACAATCAAATCAGTAGTGAAAGGTTGCCATGTAATCATTCCTCTTCTCACAATATATGCTTTGTATCAATTATTAGCACTACCGTGCATATGCATTGCAACGATCAGAACTTTCTCGACCTTGCTTATTCCATAAATATCAAAGTATTCTTTGCAATCTCTAACCCAATTATTAGGATCTGCACCTTTTTCAGATTGTGGATATGTTTGTTAACTTCAAATATTTCAAGTCATCACCCCTTCTATTAAAATCAATCCCATCATTTCTTCTATTTCTCTTTTGATCTGCATGTTTATTTCTGAAAATTCCTTCCTCATGCCTCCTATTATCTTCACCATTCCAACCAAAAGGATTTCTAAATTCACATTGCTCATTCAAATTTTCTTCATTATTAGAGTAATGCATATCTCTGATCATTCTTGGAATATCATTACACAATTTGTCCACCTTTTCTACTAAGGACTGATATTTCTCCATTGTGAACTGCCTAAAATTTAGGAAGTCTTCTTGTAATAACACTTGAGATATTGAAGTTTCTTCCATAACTTGTTACCAGAATTTTAATTTGCAGTAAGATTAGAACAGAATTGAAGTTTACAAAAAGTAGATTGGCTTGAAAATTTATGAAAGCATGATAAATCAAGTCACAAAAAAGTACCGCTCTGATACCAACTTGTCACAATTTAAATTTGTAATTTGTTTTATAAAATTGAATTTAATTGATGAAGTAAAGAAAAACAAGTAGTGTGAATAAGGAGAAGATTTAGAGACGAATAGAGCATTTAGAGAAAGAAAAAATAGAACAGAAAGACAATTAGAGAGAGAACTGCAGAATATTCATTAGGACACAAATCTGAAAATACAAATTATCCATACATTACATCCTGACCGCTATTAAAAATATTTGAAACATAACTACTAATAACTGCTACTTAGATATATACATAACTGCTTCTATCAAGAAATAACTTCCACCATCAACTACTTGACAATATAATTATTATAACATGACATAATGCGACCCCCGCGTGCAAGTACAAAGGTTCACGTGTGGACATTTTTGGTTAAGAAACTGAAAATCATTACTATATTTTTTCATTAAAAGGTTATTTCTGATTTGTTATAACATGAAGTTTTTTGTGCTCTTGGACTGGGTTGATTGCTCACTTAAGAGGAAAAATTGAGAATTTTCCAATCAAAATATTTTCTGTGCCAGTCAAGGGAATGGATTATTTTCTTACCATTAGGATGGTATTACTCTGATATTACACTTGAATTCTTGAGTTAAACTTAATTACCGACTCAGAACATGGGTGTGTGAGTATTTTACTATGCATATCAAACTCCTTGGAATTGAAATTTGATATCAAAGTTCGGTCCTTTCTACTTGTTTGGGTGAATTAATCTCTTTCTTTTCTTCTCAGCACTTATCGTGTTTATTGACTATATTATACTTTCTTCTCTGCAGGCTGCCTCGATGTTTAAGGGGCCAGTGCCTCCAATTGTCCCATTTTCATTAGGTTCTCTGGGATTCATGACCCCATTTTGTATCCTCCATTATTTATGAAATATGTCTTCTTGTTTTTAATTTTTTTATTCTGCATCCACTGAAAGTTAGATACTGGACCAACTTACTCCTATGTTTCCTGTTTGCCACTGCGTTAGACAGCTTAGCCAAGAAGTGTTTCCTTTGGGGACAAAATGTTCCAGTTATCAGTCTTTAACATTATTTAGACAGTGAACATTACAGAGACATTCTTACCTCAATCCTCCGTGGCCCCATTAGTATCACACTAAGACACCGGTTGCAGTGCTATGTGATTCGAGATGCAGCTACAAATGAATGTGACACTGAAGAACCTACACTTGTATTGAATGAGGTTACAATTGACCGCGGAATGTCATCATTCCTCACGAATCTGGAATGCTATTGTGACAACTCTTTTGTCACCTGCGTACAAGGGGATGGGTTGATCTTATCAACAACATCTGGAAGCACTGCTTATTCCCTAGCTGCTGGAGGATCAATGGTCCATCCACAGGTAGGTCATACATAATATAATGCGGTGTCTTTATGTTAATGTATTCTGCCTGAGAATTGGGATAAAATAGCCCTAGGAAGGAGATAGCTTTTTGGCTCTTTAAACTGGAATATATATGCCTGTTGCAGAACTAAAGCTTCTTCGAGCATATATTTCTTGTCATTCCCACTATAGCCATCTTGGCGCTACTGCATATTATGTGGGTATTAGGAGTACAGTCAACCCTCTAATAATTATTATATAATAATTACAGGTGCACCAAATTTATTAGAGCTATTAATTATTCAGGGACCCTTTGGTACTGTCTCTGCGTTCAATTTTTTGTTTCTACTTTTTTTCCTAGTTCTTTTTTTTTGGTGGTGAAATTGGTAGCAAAAAATGCTGTTTGGTAATAGAGTTTGCTTTGAAAAACGTGGAAGCAAAACCTGCTGTGGCAGCAAAAAAGTGAAATAGCAAAAGACTTGCTTCTTCCAGTTTGGCAACAAGTGCAGACATTCCAACTTTAATGAGGTCCAATTATCGAATCCTATCAACAACAAAATTTAGAACTTCACTCCTTCATAAAATGAAATAAAATCAACGTTTAAATGCACTCATCAAACAATGTTTCTTTATTTCTACTTTCAATAGTAAAAGCAAGTGGTATAAACATGTGATAACAAAAATAGAAAGTAAAAAAATGAAACAAAAGTCAAAATATAAGATCAAGTTTGACTTTATAAGTCAATGAGACTTTCAAACTCAAAATTGACATAGATACATTTTAATTTTAGTCAATACAATGATGAATATTGTAAGTCTCAAATTGATTTTTGAAACTTTTCAAAGTCAATAATAATCTTATAATTTGGAATGGAGGGATTATTTCTTTTTCATTTTACTTGTGTTCAAAATATTCTCTACATCCAAAATTCCATGCTTTCCTTATTTGACTGGCCCAAAACTTTTGGTACTTTTACCAGAACAAAACAACTATAATACACGTGGTTCATATTTTTCTTTCAGATAATAGAAAGAATGTGGTTCCCGTTAAGTTGTCTTTGCACATTTATTATGTGATTTGGTGCGGTTACAAGACGTAACCGTAATCAAACCGTATAGAGCGTTTAATGTTATAGAAGTAACCGTAACCGTAACCGTAGTTAACCAAACTGTTCGGTTACTAATCGTTAATATTTTACGGTTACATTTTTTTTTTCCTGGGTTAATATGCTATTCAAAGAATAAAAGAAGTAAATAAGCAAGTTAATAATTAAAGGAGTTTAAAAGTTCAAACCACAACTATTACTCACTACTAATATTGCTACTAATTAATGCATTTATGAAATTATTAGAACTTAGAAACAACATTATGCTATAAAAAAAACTATGAATACTCTCCACAAATTTGTTATACATATACGAACAAGTAGAAGAAAAATTATATAAATAACTAAAAAGCTAGCAACACGTAAACAATTAATTAATTCATGAATGCACTTTCTATTATTAAGTTAGTAATCGTATACTAGAGTTTTATTATATATATATATGTGTGTGTGTGTATATATATTGGTACGATTCGTTTAATTTGGTATGGTTTTTCACTATGGCGTCGCCTAGGCGTTGCATTGGCGTCCTTGCACTATTGAAGAACAAGGCGACGCCTTGGACGCCGAGCTACTAAGGCTCACGTCTAGGTAGCTGACTCAAGATAAATAATTAAGTCATTTTTTACCCATGACGCATCATAACTCATGAACTTGCCACGTGGTGTAATTTTATTACTTATTAGACTTGTAATGTTATGGGTGTTGACTTGGTTGATTGTTTATTTTTTACATAGTGTTTATTGACTTATTCTACTAGTTTTTAATATCAAGTGTTTTATTTTTGAATTTTGATTGTGAAATATTCATATAATTGCGTTTTTAATTGTATTTCATAGTGCTAGTTATAATGTTTTGAGTTTTAATATATATAAACTTTTATTGTTCAATATACTTTTGAAGTAAAATAAATAATGTATAAATTGCATATTGTTAACGACTTGTCGCCATACGGACGCCATGGCGGACGTTTTATCGCCTAGGTGTCCTGGTAGTTAACTACTATTAGATCTCGCCGTGGTGCCGTGACAACTATGAGTAACTGTTGTTGTAACCAAATGTGCGATTTAGCTTTTTTCTGTTTTGATTTATTGACTTTTTCATTGGTTACGGTTTTTTGCGGTTTTGTTTTGCGTTTTTTTTCCTTCGGTTTCCAGTTTTTTTTGCTCACCCCTACAACTGCCTAATATCAATTTCCCTTCTTTCTTGATACAGTAGAACACATTTTAGACAATAAGATAACATTTATAATCATCGGTGCTCAAGTACTTTCATATCTGTTTATCATTTCCTTGATTCATATTCATGAAAGCTATTCCCTTAACAATTTGATCGACTTTCAGGTTCCTGGCATCCTGTTTACACCAATCTGTCCACACTCCTTGTCATTTCGGCCTCTGATATTGCCTGAGCACGTTACGCTTAGAGTGCAGATCCCCTTCAATAGCAGAGGCCATGCTTGGGCATCATTTGACGGGAAGGACCGAAAGCAGTTAGCACCAGGAGATGCCCTTGTGTGCAGCATGGCTCCTTGGCCTGTCCCAACCGCATGCCAAGTGGATTCTACCAATGACTTTTTGTGTAGCATCCATGATGGCCTTCACTGGAATTTAAGGAAGACACAATCTTTTGATGGCCTTCGGGACACGTAATCTTTTTATTCTTCGTAATCTCGAGGAAATCGAGGTTTACTTGAGTGTTTCCTTGAGGTAAGCATTTTAGAGCTTCTTTCGAATGTTTGTCTGAAGGGCAACTAATTCAAGTTTCCCTGGCATCTCTTTACTTCAGTAGAGTTATGTGAATTGAGTTTTACTCCTTTGATCATCAGGGTGAGTAGCAGTAGGTAGCCTTGTCTTAGAACCGTATTGTAGGAGATTAATGTTGTTGTTTGTCGTACGGAAAAATCATATAATTACAATAGTTAATACGAGAAATCATACCATTTGCTCATTGACTCTGTAGATTAAACAGTTCTATCCCTCTCTCTCTCTCTCTCTCTCTCTCTGTATATATATATATATATATATATATATATATATATAAGAAAGTAATAAATTACATTTTTCATAATGAACTTTGTCCTTGGAAAGATGACGTGATCATGTGAAGATGGAGACAGGCTTGTCGTGGGATTCACACAAAAAGTTATTAAATATAATGGTGATATCAGGGCATCATTATTCCAAGAGTATTCTTATGGTGATGAAATAATTTTACAGAGAATAATTTACAAAATGGTGTTGCAAATTATAACTAGTTGATGATTTAATATACATGGGCGGGTATAGTGATAATAATTAATTATAACTAACCGTATCATTTTATAATTATCTTTAGTAATTATTCTTTAATCACCAGAATATTATTGTTATTATAATGTTAATATGAATATAGAGTTTGTCTTGGGACGGGTTTTATAAAAAAAACACTATGATATTATTTGGAACTCATTTTTTTAGTGTGGTATAATTTTTAAGATGCGTAGAAATTATATTTAAATTTATAATTTTATGAACTCAATTGTCACTGTTGGGTTTGTGGGGTCAAAACTTATGAGATTATTCTAATTAAATTGGGAGTGTTTTTTTTTTTTGGCAATATGATTTTAATTATTGTGTGGAGCCTATATGGTAGATTACTTCCCAAACCAACATGGGATTATTACTCAATTAACGAGTGATATGGTTTTACCATGTGAATATGTGGCGGTGAAATAGAACTTGCAAAACGTCACAAGGATTTTTAGTAACGCAGGGAACCTAGCTTTGTTTTACCGAAACCATGTTGGATTTGGAATTGAAGTCATTGGGAGTATATATGACTTATGTTGTGGCTTCAGGATTGATGCAAGAAAGTTAATATAATAATTGTGATACATAGATAGTCACAACAAAAATTATTCCATGTTTATAGAGTAAGTGAATAGTATGCTTTTCTACTCACAAATTTGTGACTCCACAAATATGTGAGAGAGGAGAGCATACTGTTCACTTGTTCTAAGAGCATGGAATAATCTCTCTAGTCACACTGAGAGAGAGTTTCGGTAGCAGCAATAATGCGCAAAGAAATTGGTATTGCAGAACGTAACTGTTTCGTGAAAGTTTATTAACGGGTTTTATTATCTATTCGAATCAATTAATTATTAAAAGACTTTAATTAATTTAGAAATTTTGAATGGTGAGATAATTTGAGTTTTCACTCAAATTCTCTTACTTTTTAATTTTGCAATATTTCAAAGCTTTTGGTGTTAAAATTTGAAAGGATAATTTGTACTCACAGTTGATTATAATAGAATTTTTCAGAACTCAACTCATAGTTTTTACTTTTTATTTTTAGAAGATTTTTCACGTAAACTTGGTGTATTGCATTTGGCTTTTTTTTGTACTATTATTATTTTCTACGGTTGTTATTTATTTTGTAGAAATGTATTATTTGTTTGGCGTATTTTATTATTTAATTATAAAAAATGGTTCTAGTTGAAAGAGTTTTCTCAAAAAAGTGGTATCAGTGTAAGGTTATTTGCACAGTTGTTTTTTGATAAATTGAATGGAAGAATTAAGTGACACTATGATTAAATTAACCTTGTCTAATTTTTTGATCTAGAAACCTAGAATGGAAGACATCATTTACTGTAAGGATTTGTATGAACCATTATAGCTTAAGGGAGTCAGCGGATAAATCTGAGATTGATTGAAAAAAAATGAATAGAAAGACGATTGGTCACATTTGACAGTGAATCGATTAGAGTGTGTTCCAACATGTTTCGCAGAAAATGGATGCAATACTCTTTGGACTATATTAGAGTCCATGTATGAGAAGAAGAATGCATAGAATAAGACCTTTGTAATTTGGAAGATCACAAACATGAAATTCAAAGATGGTAGTAGTGTATGCGAGCATATGAGTGAGTTTTAGGGTTTGGTGAACCAGTTCTCTACCATGAAGTTAAATATTGAAGACAAGATTCATGATCTTTTACTTCTCAGTTCATTGTCTAACAATTGAAAAACTTTATTTGTGTTACTAAGCAATTCAGCTCTAGAAGGAAAAATAACTATACAGATGGTCAATGACATCATACATAATGATAAGACAAGATGAAAGGAGTAAAGTATGAATTTTGAGACCTAGACACTTGTGGTAGAGAACATGGGTAGAAGTAATTTTATAGGATCTTATAAGAAAAACATGAATTGCAGCAAAAGTAAAAATTCTAGAAATCATAGGAGTAAGTCAAAGACTAAAGAAGGCGCTACATACAGATGCTTCCATTGTAACAAGGAGGATCATTACAAAAGAAATTATAAAATCTGGTTAGAGAAACAAAAAATTGGTGAGCATGAAAAAGTTGAGGATAAGAATACTACAACTACAGTTTACTGATGATATTGTGATTCTTTCTTCCGAAAAAGAAAAATGCTTATATATTGTTGATCAAAAAATTGATTGGGTTATTGATACAGGTGTTTCATATCATGTTATGCCCAAGAGATAATTCTTCAAGATGTGTAAAGGTGGAGACTTTGGACATGTAAGAATGGGTAACACCGATGTAATAATCAAGAAAAATATAATATTGTTATTAATGAGAAATAAGAATATTTTAAAAATTATTTGTGTGCTCATACATTTATGTATTATGCTATAAGAATTAATAATTCAATTTAAATTGAATTAAATATGTGATAAATAATAAATTAAGTGATGACAGTGAACTTAAATTATAATTAATTTAAGCCTATGTAATATGTCTTGTGTGGCATGATGGTTAAAATGGATTAATTAATTAATTGTGTGCTAATTAAAAAATGTCATAGATTAATGAGGGTAATTAAATTGAGCCAAATGTGAATATTAGGAAGTCACATAAATTATTGAGTTATGGTCCAATGTGCTAGAAATAAAGTTCATGTATGTATGAATTGCTAGAATTTATTAGTTAGCCAATATATGAGATGGTTGGCCCATTGTTTTATTTAATTGTAAGATCACTAAAGAATTACTAATGGTCCATGAATGTAGCCCAAGTTGGGTATTATAAGTCCATTAGAAAGTCCAAATCATGATCCAATTAATTGACCCACATAAAAAAATTTATTTTCTAGAAGAATATATATATATATATATATATATATATATATATATATATATATATATATATATATATATATATATAAATGCTAGAAAATTATTTGTTTTATATGCTTGGAGCCATGTGGGAGTTATAATTATATAGGGTAAGACTAAACATTTATTTTAATTAGCATTATAAGTGCATCATTAGCTTGAATATGACCTTATGTACTAAAAGTGTGGTTAGTTCACCAAACTTGGAATAATCTATGGTTAATAGCTTGGTTGATGAATAAATTCAATGTATATTGGACTAAATACATGCATTTATATAGGTGTATAAAGTGTATTGGTATACGAATTCTCCTATAAATAGTAGCTTCCAAGATAATTTTTAAAGTTTACTTCCATTTGTTAAATTCTAGCAAAGAGAGAAAATAGTGAGCTTGGTAGAGAAATTTTTAAAAAAGAGGAGAAACTCTTGCCATTTGGATAATTAAGAGGAATCTAAGGAGGTAGAAGAAAGTGGAGGCCTGCTACAACTTCATCTCTAAGAGAAATAAAGCTACAAGAAGGTATACATCTTATTTATACCTAAGTTAGTATGTTATGCTATGTTTTGTTAGTAATATGAATATTTGTGCTTGGTTGTGGGAGGATTCTTGTGTGGGAATAATGGCGGATTTAGAAGGCATAAGGAAGGAGTTGTGAAGGAGAATATGTGTTTGATGTGTTTGTAAGTGTTTTATGTCTAAATGAACTAAAGGAATGCATGAGAACATAAAAACCCTAAGTGTACTAGTGAAAATATGAGATTTGGTTAAAAATGGAACAATATGTGTAAGCTATTTGTATGACCACGTAAATATTTCAAGTGAAACGAACAAAAACAGAGCTAAAATGAATTTATAGTGAATTTTATTGTAAATGATGTCACAATGAAACTCTAGCTTGAAAACCAACAAATTTGGTTAAATAAATATTTTTAAAAATAATGTAAAAATTGGAATGTTATAAAGTTATGAGTTTATGAAATAACAAAACTAATTTGAGCTCATTTGGATGTAAAATGAGCAAGATATGAATGATTGAAAAAAAAGGGTAGAAAAATAATATAAAAAAAAATTAGTTCTGCAGGATGGACAACGTCGCCCCAAGTGTTAATTTGGGCACTACAACGCCAGTTAAAAAGTCCGTTTGACCAGGTCGATTAAACCGGTCGGGTGGATCGGTCTGACCCGACGCGAAAAAAAAAAGAATTTATTTTTAATTATAATAATAATTAAAAATAATAATAATAATAGTAATAATAAATAAATAAAATAACTAAAAATTATTTTATTTATAAGTTAATTAAAATAATATTAAATAAATAAAATAATAATTTAAAATTATTTTATTTGTTAATTAAAATAATAATTTAAAATTATTTTATTTGTGAGTTAATTAAATAATATTAAACAAATAAAATAATAATTTAAAATTATTTTATTTGTGAGTAAATTAAAATAATATTAAACAAATAAAATAATAATTTAAAATTATTTTATTTGTGAGTTAATTAAAATAACATTAAGCAAATAAAATAATAGCTAAAAATTATTTTATTTGTAAGTTAATAATAAAGATTATTTAACATTAAATATTTCTTTAAACAATTAAAATAATATTAAAGGACTATTTTAATTGTGGATTAATAATACATAAGCAATTAAAATAATATTATAGGTTACTTTATTTGTGAATTAATGAGAGTGAAACAATTAAAATAATATTAAGAATAACATAGGGTACTTTAGGCTGTTCACCTATTGTACTTCATTTATATTGTGGATTGTCAGTAAAATACTGCTAATCCTCGCACGTGTTTAAGGTCCATAGTGACCACTCAGTTTGATTCTTCATTAACTTGGAATCATTGAATCTAGTTTTTTAAATTCTTTGGTCCATAGTGACTTTTCAATTTTAGAAATGATCAGATATGAAAACTCTTGACACTTACATTGTTCACAATTTGTTTACTTAATCCTGAGCTATTAATTATTGTTACATACCTTAAAATATGAATCCCTACACATGGACACTTACTTTTATTGTCTTTATACTTGTTGAGCAAACTCGTTGCTCTTTCTTGCTTTCCCTATATATTATAGTTAAGACTGAGCAATACACTGGTTTAGGAAAGGACAAAGGCAAAGTTGCTGAGTAGTCTTATCGAGACGTAGTAGTCAATTTTATTTGATATTATATTAAGACTTATATTAGAACTTATTATTTTAAGTGATGTCATGTATTAGTAATGGTTGTGAGACTTAGGACGCAAATATTTATGTTAACTTAATGTAAATATTTTTATTATTCTACATTTAGTTGTTATTAGCATATTATATGAGCTGGATCGTGAAGCACCAGATTCAAGGTACATGTATCTAAATTTGGGGGTGACACAATCGATCAGTCCAAGATTATTGAAATTGGTGTTGTTTGTATTCAGACATATGTTGTTTGCATTATTATTTTGAGGGATGTTAGACATGTTTCAGATTTGCACCTCAACTTGATTTTTGGTATTACCTTGGATAGGAAAAACTATGAGAATCATTTCGACATCGGAAAGTGAAAGCTTACCAAGTGTACAATGGTGGTTTCAAGAGGTGTTAATTGTTGTTCATTATATATGACTTATGTGAAGGTGTATTCTAGTGAGTTAAATGTATTTGAAGATGTATCTTCATCGAATCTATAAATAAAAGGCTCGGACACATGAGTGAGAAAGAGTTACATTTGTTAGCAAAAAGGTCCCTTATTCATTTTGCTAAAGGTATTATTTTAAACCCTTATGATTATTTTTTGTTTGGTAATCATAATAGTTTCTTTTAGTAGCTCCGCTAAAAGAAAATCTAAGTTAATCTAAGCTACTTGAGAGAGTATATTCTGATATATGTGGTCCCATGGAGATCGAGTCCTTGGGTGACAATATATATTTTGTTACTTTTATTGATGATGCTTCTCGTAAGGTGTAGGTGTTTCTGTTGAAAACAAAAGATCATGTATTTTTGTACTTTCAAAGTTTTCATGTTGTGGTTGAAAAGGAGACTAAAAAATTATTGAAGTCCCTTTCCAGTGACATTGGAGGGGAGTACATTTCAAAGGAGTTTATGGCATTTTATGATAAACACCGTATTCGATATGAATAGATAGTTCTTGCAACCCCACAGTATAATGTCATGGATGAGAGGATTAACTGCATTATTATTGAGGGAGTCCGATGCATGTTGAGAATGACTAAGCTACGTAAGTCATTTTGGAGTGAAGTTGTCTATTGTTACTTGTTTAATAAATTTCCATTAGCACCGTTGGATTTTCATATTCTAGAGAAGATTTAAAGTGGTAAGGATGTGTCTTATTCTTACTTAAGGGTATTTGGGTGCAAGGTTGTTGCACATATCCTTAAGGAACATAAATCGAAACTTAATGTCAAATCTACTCCATGTGTGTTTGTTGGCTATAGAGATGTAGAGTTTGAGTACAGGTTATGGCTCCAGTTCAGAAGAAATTATTTAGAAGCAGAGATGTGTTATTTCATAAGCACCAAAATTATAAGGATTATGTTACACAGCCCAGAGATGATAGAGTTGTAAGACATCAATGAAGTTTCTTCTCCATTATAGAATACCACAGTTGAAGAAGGAGTTCATAATGAAGATGTGACTAATACAAATTTACATGATGGTGATGAGTCACATGCACAAAGTGTTGAGTAAGGGGAACAACCCTTTATCTTGATATTGAAGAATCTCAGCTCAAGAGATCCAAAAGAGTGCACGTGTCATCAGTCAGGTATCTTTCATCTGAATATTTTTTAGTTGTTGAGGAGGGGGTGCCAAAAAAATTTCAGAAAGTTAAGACTTATAAGGAGAAAAATAATTAGCTGAAAGTAATGCGGGATGAGATGTATTCTTTACACAATAATCACACTTTTGAGTTGACTACACTTTCAAAGAGTAGGAAAGTGTTGAAGAATAAATGGGTGTTCAAGCTGAAAAAAGATCGTGAAAAACAAGTGAAGTACAAAGCTCGGTCGGTGTCAAGGATTTTGCTCAAAAGTAAGGTATTAACTTTGATGAGATTTTTTCTCTAGTTGTGAAGATGACTTCGATTCAAGCAGTGTTGGGGTTAGTAGCTAGTATGAATCTTTAGCTCGAGCAACTAGATGTGAAGACTGTCTTCCTTTATGGTGATTTAAAGGAGAAAATCTATATGGAGCAACTAGAGGGGCTTAAAGTTAAAGGAAAGGAGCACTTAGTTTGTAGGTTGCAGAAAAGTTAGTATGATTTGAAATAAGCTCCAAGATAGTGGTACAAGAAATTTTATTCAGTCATGATGGATCAAGGTTACAAACATAACAGTTGCAGATCGTTGTGTATATGTGAAAAAAATTCCTAAATGGTAATTTTAATATTTTATTGCTATATGTATATGGTATGTTGATAATTGAGTAAGATGTTAACATGATTCGCAGGCTTAAGGGTAAGCTGTTCAAGTCTTTTGATATGAAGGACTTAGGCCTGGCTAAGCAAATTTTGGGCATGAAGATTGCTCGTGATAAGAAAACCAAGAGGTTATGGTTGTCACATGAGAAGTATGTTGAATGAGTGCTTGCAAGATTCAATATGGGTGATGCTAAGCCAGTTAACACACCATTGACCAATCATTTTACATTGATGAGGAGCATGTGTACTTCTACTAAGGAAGGGAGAGATAATATGATAGTAGTTCCCTACTCCTCTGCTGTAGAGTCTTATATTCGCGATGGTTTGTACGCTACCAAATGTTGCTCATATAGTTGGTATTGTGAGCATGTATTTGTCTAATCCTAGTTGGGAACATTGGGAAGTTTTTTAGTGGATTCTTAGATACTTGAAAAGTACTTCCAGTTTGTGTTTGAGTTTTAGTGGTTCAAATCCGCTCTCAGTTACAGATGCAAAAATGGCATATTTTAAAGAGAAGAAGTCTACTTCGGGGTATTTGTTTACTTTTATAGGGGAAGCTATATCATGGCAGTCTAAGTTATAAAAGTGCATTTTTTTTTATCTACAACTGAGTCAAAATACATTGTCGTTATAGAAGCAGACAAAAAGATGTTATGGTTGAAATGATTTTTCCAAGAGTTATGTTTGACACATGATGAATATGTGATTTATTTGTGATATTCCGAGTACAATTGACTTAACAAAAAATGTCATATATCATAATCGTACCAAACACATTAATGTTCGAGAAGTGATGGAAAAGGAATTGATGAAAGTGAAAAAAGTTCATACCGAGAAACCCCCCCTCAGAAATGTTGACAAAAAATGTGATTCACGATAAACTCGAGGTTTGCAAGTAGTTGGTCGGGATAGACTCCAAGTGATGGGGTCAAGGTGAAAGTTTATCTCTCACGGATTTGGAAGGAGAGGTTGTTAGGTTTGTGTAGTCAAAACTCATGAGATTATCCTAATTAAATTGGGATTTTTTTTTGGGTAATATGATTTTGATTATCATGTGGAGCCTATATGGCAGATTACTTTTAAAACCAACAAGGATGGAATTCTTACTCAATTAATGAGTGACATGGTTTTACCATGTGAATATATAGCGGTATCATATAATTTCAAAAAGACGAGAATTTTTAGTAAGGCAAAGAACCTTGCTTTATTTTACCAAAACCATGTTGGATTTGGAATTGAATATTGGGAGTAAATATGACTTATGTTGCGGCTTCAGAATTACTACAATAAAGTTAATATAATAATTATGATACATACTGTAATAACCAGAAAATTTGCGAACCTAATTTTTATTTATTTATATTCATGAGAAAATACTTTATGTGGTAATGGATATAGGTGTTTGTGTTAGGTGTTGGTAATTAGTGAGCTAGTTAATTTAATTAAATCAGATTCACTAAAGAATGAAAAGAAACATAAGAGAAGCTTATGTGACGAAATCACAAAGCTTGAATGTTGGTCTTGAATGACAAATAAGAAAATTAATAATCACTAAATGAATTACTTGTATAATTAATGAAGAAGAACAAATAAACGAATTATTTATGTTAACCCAATATGAGATTACTTGTAGGAGATATGGATAATTATATTAGAAGTCCAAATGATATGTGTTAGTCAAGAGAGACTTAATTATAGTCTAACAAGAAATAGATTAATCAAGTATTAATTTAGTGGATGTACGTGTGTTAGGGTTTAATCAAAACAAGCCCAAGAAATAGTAAGTGTTAGTGTTTATAATCTAACACAATCTAGTAGCCAACTGACTTTTAAAAAGCAAGTATAATTGGATTATGTAATTAACCAAATATTATTATATGGATAGCCTAAGTCTAAATTAAATAATGAGCCCAATGTGATAGCTTTACATGATTTAATTAGTGAATCATGTATGAAATAAATGGTAAGTCCAAATTAATTAAACTAGTCCAAGTGTTAATGTTATACACTAGTCCAATACTTATTTTTATTTCAAGTATTATAAGTTAGCCCAAATAAATTTAAATTGTTGGGAGCCTTATGTTGGTAAATTAAATGAATGAACTAGTGGCCCAATGAGAATTAAATTATTGAGCCCAACCAAAGTGAAATAGAAGTTCAAATGAAATTAAATTTAAGGTCCAAAGTGGAGCCCAAAGTTGGTCAAATATTGGTCAAGTTGATATATATATAAGTATGTAGGAATTATAAAGAAAAGCAAAATTGGGTGGATATTAGGCCAAATGGCCGAAGTTTTAGGGATCCCACTAAGGGATGAGTTGAAGCTTGCTTGTTTGGTTAGGTTTCACTCCTACTAACTACTCACCAGCCATAGTTAATCACAAGTGTCTATCAAGTGGTCATTCCATACTATAGTAATCCTAATTAAAGCTTTAATCTCACCAATGTTGTATGATTAAGAGCACTAATAAGTAATCCTAGAGGGCTATAAATAAAGGACTCCACCAAAGCTAGCAAAATGTTACTTCATTTGTTTCATTTACTAAGTTATAGAAAGAGAGAGTTTTCCTAGAGAGAAAAGAGAAAGAAGCTTGAGAGTTCTTGAGAGTTGTGTGAAAATTTTTGAGTGTTAGTGAGTATGAGCTATTGTTTTAGTGGTTCATTCAAGAAGGGGGAAGAGATCTAACAATATCAAGCATTCAAGATTCATAAGGTTTAAAAGTTTTCTCATTTCAAAACTTCAGTTCATAAGATGTAGGTCATTGTTTGTAGTATGTTTTGTCATGCTTGGTTATAGGAGAAATCTATGTAATGTGGATCTATGGTGAGATCTGAAGTTATAAGGGTGGTTCATAATGGAGTATATGTGAATATATGTGATCTATATATATGTATATGATTTTTATGGCCAAAACGCTATTTTGATGAACCAAATGTGTTTGTATGGTTTTAAAACTACTTTTGAAGCTCTATGATAGTAGATTCATGTTGTGTTGGAAGTTTCATGGTTAAAAAATGCCTGATAAGTGTTTTGATATGATTTGTATGTAAATGATAGGTGAAAATGACTTATGAACTTGTGCTTAAGAAAAATTCTAGTTAAATGTCTAGGTTGATCATTTGAGATGTGTAAGTTATTTTTATGATCTATGAGTTTTGAATGATAGATCTATATGTTACGAATGTAATCTAACTTGAACGATTGAAAAATATATTAAAATGAACGAGTTATGATTTTTATACCAAATGAGATTATTTTTCAAAAATCCTAGTTGATCTAGTGGATTCGATCATGATTTTGATATTCAAAATATTTTGAAAATGTGATTGATTTAAGAATTATTGAAGAACATTAAGTTACGAAGCTAACAAATCAAATTTAAAGTCATTTGGATGTGAATTGAATGTTTTATGGAAGATTGAACCAAAGTTGCAAAATTTAAAAAAATAAAAAATGTATTCTGCTTGCCAGCGCCGCAGCTAGGGGTGTCCATCGGTAAAAAACCGAACCGGTACCGAACCGAAATTACCGCTAAAACACGAACCGAAAACCGAACCGAATTATCGGTTTCGGTACCGGTTCGGTACAAATTCGGTTCGGTTTTTTCGGTTCGGTTTTCGGTTTTTACTGATTAGCAATATATATAATAATTATTAATTATATATATTATTATATATATAATAATATATATAATTATTATTAATTATATAATAATTAATATAAATTTATTATTAAATTACGTAATTCGGTTTTTTCGGTATACCGAATAGAACCGAAATGCAAAATTACCCGTACTGCTACCGATACCGAAAAATATAAAAAATCGAAAAAACCGAAACCGAAAAAACCGGTACCGAAAAAAACCGGTACCGAAAAAACCGATACAGATCGGTTCGATAAAAAACCGATAAAACCGAAAATTTTGAACACCCCTAGCCGCAGCGTCGGTTTGTAATGCAAATCCGGGCGCTGTAGCACCGGCCTTTAATTTTTGTTTTTTATTTATTTTTCTGGGTTGGGTTGGAGCTAAATAATCTAGGTCAGGTCGGGTCTAGTAAGGTCCAAATGGGTCAGAAAATGTAATTTAATATAATAATAATATTAGATAAAATTTAAATAATCAAAATATTATTAAATAAATAATAATATTAGTAAAGGTATAAATTTTTATCAAATATTTAATAATATTAGTAAATGATTAAAATATTATTAAATAATTAATAATATTATAAAATGAATAAAATACTATTAAATTATTAATAATATTAGTAAGTGAATAAAATATTATTAAATAATTAATAATATTAATAAATGATTAAAATATTATCAAATGATTAATAATATTAGTAAGTGAATAAAATATTGTTAAATGATTAATAATATTAATAAATGATGAAAATATTATTAAATAATTAATAATATTAGTAAGCGAAAAAAATATTATTAAATGATTAATAATATTAATAAGTGATTAAAATATTATTAAATTGTTAATAATATTAGTAAGAAAATAAAGGATTAAAATATTATTAAATAGTTAATAATATCAGTAATTGAATAAAATATTATTAAATAATTAATAATTTTAACAAAGGATTAAAATATTAGTAAATGATTAATGACATTATTAAGAGGGTAAAATATTATTAAATTATTAATAATATTTACAAAGGAGTAAGATATTATTTAATGAATAATATTATTAGAAAAAGAGTAAGATATTATTAAATGATTAATAATATTAGTAAGTGTTTAAAATAATTAAATAATTTAGATGTTATTAAATGATTAATAATATTGACGATTGAATAAAATATTATTGAAATGGTTAATAATATTCGTAAATGGTTAAGAATATTTATTTGTGGTTATTATATTATCAAAGGTGATAATATTATGTAGTGATTGATATGTTCTTAAATGATAATTATGTGATTAACATATTATCAAAAGTTGATAATATTATTAAGTAATTAAAGATTGTGATTAAGTGTTAAATGATTGAAATGATGTATAAGAAGGTTATTAATGTAAAATGAACATGTATGTAATATTCTAATTGGTAGTTCAGCATTATTAATGTTAAGTCATCCAAAAGAAGTTAATTTAAGTTTATTAGCAGTAGTAAGTGGAATAGACAAGTTTTTTGAACCTCAACTTGTTTTTATTTTGCAAGTTCTTCTGAAACCCAAATTCGTTTTATTACGCAAGTTATTTTTAAACCTAGAACTGTTTTATTGTTTAAGTTGGATTAATTATTGATAATTATTCCATATCATTAATGTTTATTGGTATTTGCACTTATGTGCATTCGCATGTCTTGTTCTAATTATGAACTGTTTAAGAAGTGGGTCAAAGTCAATTGTTCCAGCTAGACTTTGTATGTACTAGTTGTATTTGTTCTAAATACGAACTATTTAAGAGGAGAGTCTATGCCAATTATTTCGGCTAGACATGTGCATGTACCAATTCATTTATTTGAATATTTTTGAGAAATTATCTAAACCAGTAATTGGTGCGGACTCTTATAGTAAGACTGAGTAGAACAACCCTTATAATGGGGTATTCTCTATTGGAAACATAATCTTTGTGTGCACACTATGACTGAATGTTATGTATATACTTAGATACAAGAGGTCTGATTCTCTCAAGTGTCCAGTTTGAGCCTTTACAGCTTTATAATTATTAAATACTCCTGAGGTAGTCAGATAAGCCCTGACAAGTACTTCATACTTCTGAGATATTCAGTTATGAGGTGGAAAGTTCTCACATATGTTCTTGGTTCTTTTTGACCAACTCAGTAGTAAATATTCTACAAATTCTTTTATTGAATATAGTACATATGTATGCGTCTTCACAATTATTGTATATTGTTGAAGTTCTATACAAGTAATTCTTTTTCATTCATGATATATCTTCACTGCTTAGTTAAACTTGCTGAGCAAAGTAGTTGCTCACCCTTACTATATCATGAACTATTTTTCAGAGAAGCCCAAATGTTCTAAGAAGGACAAAGACAAAGAAAAGGCAATTGAGTAGAACGTGTAAAATCAAGCTTTAATATTATTGTAGGTCATATGTAACTCTTTTGTGTAATGAGATGGTGTATGTATTTAAGGTTAGTGGAACTTGGGATAATGGTACGTTTTATAATGAATCTATTTATATTTTTCGCTAGTTATTAAAGATTTAGTTTATAAATGTTGTTTATGTATTGGATAGTGAGCACCGAACCTAAGGTTCAAGGGACCTGGATTTGGGGGCGTCACACATACATAGTCAGGGAGAGAGTTTTGGTAGAAGCAATAACGCATAAAGTTGGTAATGTAGAATGGAAATTGTTGGGCTACACATTTTACTAGCATGGATAGATTGCCAAAGTTGGGCTAGACCTTGCAGTTCATTGGGCTTAATGCGCACATAAGTGGATCTTTTGGGCCCGATAGGCTTAGGCTAGATTCCTAGTTACTTTCGGATAGCTATTGAGTTACCATATCCAATCTTAATTGTTTTGGGTGTTACTTATTCAGCAGTGACTAGGATGATAGTTACCTTCTCCAAATATACGTTGGTGATATGATTCCTAATAGGATTACTAATCCTAAGGAATCAATCGGATACTATTAATAGATAATAAATGATAGAAGCACATAACATCTTATTCCACTTTACTAAATACTTTTTGTCTCAATTGTTAACACCTCTTGAAGTTTGTACTTACTCTCACATCGGAGGTATCCCCCAGTGGCCCAAATCGTCAAGTACTTTTGGTGGTTCTTTTTGTGCAGGTCCCGTCCAAGCCGGTGGTTGAACGTAAGGACAAAATTCAAGCGCTAACATTGGTGCTAGAAGGAGGACCTTCTAATATTTAGTAGAGACAATATTCTCAACCAAAAGTGATCAACATGGCAGCCTCATCACCCTAAAAGAGTCGATACAACTCTAAGGGACCAACCCCATCACAAACATGCCATACGATTGTAGCTGAAAAACAATGTTGCCTCTAAGAGATTCTAGACTGGAAGAAAGCTCTAGACCTCTAGCAAGAAGAGTTTGATAAACAGTTGGGAATGATCTATTGAACCAGTTAGTCTTGGTCTCTCGCTCAAGTTGTCAATGTCATCCTTTAGATAGATATTGTGATTACAGCCGTAACCGGATAACTGTGAACTACCGATGGAACCATACTAAGGACCTGAGAAAATGGTTGAGATCACCCATAAGGAGAAACAAGGATGATCGAGATAGGAGACATCAACAAGGGAATCACACAGGCGAGTCATCCCTAAATAAGACTTTAGATAAGCAACCTGGGTCTAGAAAATCGTTGGTATCACCAATCACAAAGGAGCTTGAAGAAGCCAAAATTGACAAGAGTCTGAAAGTACCTATATTGGAGATGTACGACGGGACATGTGACCCCAACGATCACACATTTTCGTTCAAACATGCCATGCACTTTCATGGCCATGACATATCGGCGTTGTGCCACCTTTTCATATCCACCCTGAAGAAGGGCTAGAGAATGGATTATTTCTTTGCCTCCACGATTTATTAATTCCTGGGAGGAATTCCAGGAGCAAGTCCATGCACGCTTTCAGTAGTAATAAGAGGCATATCAAGATGATCGCGTCGTTACTTCAGGTAAAACAAAGGCCTAATGAGACTCTTCGGTAGTACATTAAAAGATTCAGAGATATAGTGTTAAAAATCCCAACAATAGATCTAAAGTAGGTGATCCAGTTTTTGACCATGGGATTAAATGTCAATAAGACCATTAAGCTAATCGAAGAGATTATCTCAAAGACTCCCCAAACTCTATACAATACCTATTAGAAGGTTTATAATTTCATAGAGCTGATAGAGGCCCTTACCAATTTTCATGGTTCTTTGAAAAATGCTGGTGATTTTCACTAGAGAGACCCTAGAGGCAATAATACCGATAAGAAAGAAGATAATAAGCGGGGGAATTATAAAAGGGGCTCCAAAGGAGATCAACAACAGAAGAATGATTGTTATCGTCAGCGAGATAAAAAATGAACCATTTTATCAGAAACCCTCAAAGATCAGAGTTTTTGCCAGGCAGAAGAACGGTGATAGATATTGTGCATATCATGAGGTGAAAGGCCATGACACCGAGGATTGTTACCAGCTGAAAGACTTCTTGGAGAAGTAGGTGCAAAATGGAAACTTGGACTGTTATGTTGCTGAGAGATATAGGCAATCAAGCTTCGACCGGATAACACTACCACCTCTTTCCATAACACCGAGTGGAGTCATGGACGTTATATCCGGCGGATCATCATCCACCATGTCTAACTGAAAAATGAATGCCCTTGTCAGAGTCGTTCATCAAGTGTCTGGGCAACCTAGGGATATCAAAATTTTTAGACGAGGATTATCTTGCAGGTCGGTCATGACTTGGTTATAACGGCGCAGGTCGGCATTGTGACGACACCAAATCCGAGTTTCATAATCTCAGGTTTGGTTCTCACAATTCAAAACATAATAACAACTAAGTACATAGTCTTTATTTAAACTTTGCGGAATAATACATAAAAGTTCCTTATAAAAATGACTACAATCCCAAGGTATTCTAACCTTAAGATAAACACTACATATCTTAAGGGATTACAAAAGATTTACAAACTATAATTACATATTAAACAAATAATCTATCTAACATTCAATAATTTAAGCTTTGGCTTTTTTCTTGCTTTTGTCCTTCTTGGAGCATTTAAGCTCTCTTTTTCTCTCTTGGCGTCTCTAGCAAATGACTAACTAACACAATGAATTGGTAAAGCATTCTATTTATAGCACTTTGGTAACCCTTCATTAATTCCTTAATCAACTAAAATTGGTGAAATTATAAGCTAATCTAGGTTTACAATTGGATTGAATGACCTTTGGATTGACTAGGTGATTGACTATAGTTGTTGAGCAACTAAAGCAAAGTGTGTAATGGAAGCAACATTGAGCAACACTTCAGCCTCTAAAGGGCCCCACTTTGGTCAGCCAATGGCCTAATTTTGGCTCCATTTTTTATTTATTTTTATTAAAATTATACACACACACACACACACACACACATATATATACACTCATATATATATATTCATTGACCACTTTGACATAGTTTGGCTCCACTTTAAAATTAATAATTAATTCTATTGGGTTCATTCATTTAATTTGTTTGGACTCAATTAATTCATTCCATTGGGCTATCAATTACTAACACATGCTACATATAATTAAAGTATTCATTGGGCTAGTTCAATTATAACATGGACTAACAAATTAACTATGTTCATGGACTTCTAGGTTTATTTTATTGAACCTAATTTAATAATTCATTTGGACTTAAAATATAATCCAATTAGATTTGCTTTAATTAATTCTACTGCCTTACTACATTATTAAATTATATATATATATATATATTCAATCATATAAATGCCCAATCAATTGATACATAAATTTTTTAATTAATTGACAATTATTTAATAATCGTCATTACATTAAACTTAGAATTCGTGGTTATTACATTCTCCCCTCCTTATAAGAATTTTGTCCCCGTAATTACAAATTTAATACTATTAAAAAAGATTCGGATAATTATTCCTCATCTTTTCTTCAAGTTCTCACGTAGTTTTCTCAGTGTTATGGTTCCTCCAAAGCACATTGACAGAATGTATAACCTTATTTCATAGTCTGTTATTTCCTATCTAATATTTGGACAGAAATTTCTTCATATGATAAGTCTTTTTCCACTTGAATCGGCTTATAGGAGATGGCGTGCTTGTAATTAGGTTTGTATGACCGTAATTCCGAGACATGAAATACAATATGAATATACTTCAGCTCAGGAGGTAGAGCTACCTTGTACGCCACTTCTCCCACCCTCTTAAATATTTCAAATGGTTCTATAAACCTCAGACTCTATTTCCATTTCTTTCCAAATCTGATTTTGCCTTTCTAAGGAGATACTTTCATAAACACAAATCTTTCTACTTCAAAATCTCGCTTCTGTCGATGTAGATCTGTATACTTCTTCTGTCGATCTTGAGCTGCTAATAGCCGAGCTTTTATTACTCTGATAATTTCTATAGTCTGTTGAACCATTTTTGGCCCTAACAGTCGACGTTCTCCTAGTTCATCCCAACATAAAGGTGTTCTACATTTTCTCCCATGCAATGCTTCATAAGTCAGCATGCCTATGCTCGCATGGTAACTGTTATTGTATGCAAATTCTACTAAAGGTAGACAATCCTCCCAACTGCCCTTGAAATCCATTACACAGGCTCTGAGCATGTCTTCCAATGTCTGAATTGTTATCTCGCTTTGCCCATCAGTCTGTGGATGGTAAGTTGTACTAATTCGTAACTGCTTGTTGGGTATTTTCTATATGAATATATGCGTGCAAGTATGCACGATAACAAGAAATAAAGTGATAAAGTAGAGTGTCGAACCCACAGGGATTAAAATAATAATAATTATCAAATACTAATTTTATATCAAATTAATTCAATTTAAACAATCTCAATTTAATTCTAAAATAAACTAATTAAAATTACTAACTAAATTAAACTAATGAAAATGATTAAATCAAATTAAAATAGTTATGATTAAAATTTCTTCCAATGTTTCATTTAAATATCTTTACTCTCTTTTTAATTAATTAACTATATAGAATTGTTAACAGAGAATGTCTAACTATTTATTAACCTTTTTCAAGAATTAATAAAAAGACTTATTCCAATTAAATTGCTATATTGTTATGCAAAATAACTTGAAATAAACTCATTAAGATCGAATTCTCAACAAAGTCACATGTGGCATATAGGTATATTCATTCTATACACTACTATGCTACTCTTCATAGAAAGAATCAACAAATTCATATGTTATCATATCCGGATCTAATCTTAGAATTCCTTTTACAATTCCTTCTAAGATATCACAATTAATTATTGCGCAAATGATTATACATGAACGCATAAAATATGATAAATAACTCATATATAATCATTAATAATTAATTTTTTTTAATTAAACTACACATTGGGTTTAATTGCAATCTTAAAAAAAAATTAACTCATAACTAAATAATTAATTATCCACAAATAATTCAACATCTCAAAATTATAAAACTAAAAGAGAAAAAAAAAATCAAATATGTGTTTTGATATCCGTTTATCACTCGGATCACAGTCTCTAATTTTCAAGCTCCGCCTTCAATTCTTGAATCCTTTGTGTTGAATATTTGCTTCTAATTTTACTCCTAAACTACTCTAATATATTTATTTTCTAATATGTTGAAAATAAGTCTTTAATAGTGTATTTTTAGGCGTACATTAATAATCCTAAACTAATGTGGAAAATAAATTCAATTTGGAATCAAATTAAAGTACAAAATTGCGAATAATTTATTTTGGAGCAATTTTTGTGTTTGCCAAACAACCCCTTTGCTGGCTTGACCAGTCAAATGTAAGCTTTCGCGCATGGCGTGCCCCTTTAATCTACTGCACAAACAAAACGCCGCCGTTTATTTGCTTACTTGATGAATGTATTTCACGCATTGCGTGAACACCTGCTACTGATTTCTTCTTCCTGTACAACGTCGCTTCAGTTGCATCCTTTTTAACATCCATACGTGCGCATGGCACACCTAAGCCTTCTTCAATTTATTACGATTTTGCCACTAGTTTTGTGTAATTACAATAATGCCCTCAGCTTTTTGCAGAAATTACAACAATGCCATTGATGATTATTTTCCTACAAAATAAAATATAAATTAATTAAAAATAAATAAAAATAATATAAAAACACTAAAAATAATTAAAACACATAAAATTAAATAAATTAATTAAAATTAATTAAAATACTTAAAAACTAACAAATAATTAAGCATAAAAATATTAAATAAATAGGTATAAAAAATCATTATCAAATACCCCAAAACTTAACTATTTGATTGCCCTTAAGCAACAAAAAATAAAAACTAAGACTCTACTAACTCAACAACTCAAGCAATTAATTAATAGGAATTTCAACTTTAGCCTCAAATATTTTTTAAATAATAACTTCAATAAAATTTCAAAATCATGCAATGTCATAAATTTCAACATATTTATTAATCATATTTTATTCAAGACCCTTCGTGTGTGTGTGAATCCAAATGTATCAAACTAACTAAAACTCAAATAAATTCATGCAATTAAATGCCTCATAAAAGATATATTACACAATAAAAGAATTACAAAATAAAACTCTATAAACTTACTTTTTCATATCTTTCAGCTAATGAACATGCAAAATATAACTAGAAGATCAAAAAGTTTCAACGTATTAAACACACAAGGATCATTATTTGCATTAACCACACAATTTTCTAAATATTTAACTAAAATAGGTGGCCATCCTTTTTTAGTTTTTATTTCATTCTCTTTCTTTTCTTTCATAGGTGAGTGCATTTTATGTTCCATCTCACTTTTCTTTTGCAATACGAGTGCGTTTTACGCTCTATCTCGTTTTTGCATGTGTTTATGAGTGAGTGCGTTTTACACTACATCTCAACTCACCACATTTTTTCCTCTTTAATTTTACTTGGAAAATTCAACATTTAATAATCCTAGCAAAATCACCGAAATCATCTCTCCCAAATTATAATTCGCCTAATATTTCGCTTTCAATCATGATTAAATAAGATATAGAGTTCATAAATATCTATCATAAACATTCAATTAGATAAACTTTCTCTAAAAGCTAAAACTAACTCAACACAAATGGATATGTGCTTAAAAATTTAAAGGATCTCAAATAAAATAATTACTAACAATATGCCAAAAATTCAAACTAACAAAAATTTATCAATTTTTCAAAAGTTATTAAATAAAAACCAAAATTTTTATCATCGACCATAATTTAAATTCAACTAATTCATTACTCAAGTGACTCTACCTAATATTAAGTTACCCTATTTTCGTAAAAAATACGATTGCACTTAGCATGTGCAATAAGCTTTTAAACCCCAATGTTACCCCCAAGTGGACGAGTTATGTCTCGTGAGGGTTTGCAGTGAATTTATCAACAAAATTTTAAAATTTAAACTAAAATAAAATCTAAAAAATTTTAAAAATTAAATTCAAATTATTTGAAATTTACCCACACCCCCAAACTTAAATCAGACATTGTCCTCAATGCATAAAATAAAGAAAAGTTTAAGAAGACTCCCCTGAATATGTAGCATTTTTTCTCCTTATCTGCTAAGCTTGGATTGCATAGAATAAACCTGAAATAAAATAAAAAATAAAAATATTAAAACCTATAAACTAAACAACTAAAATTAACTACGATTAAATCTACTAAAATAAAAATAAAAAATAAAGCTAAAACTTGAGTTGCTTCCCAATAAGCGCTTGTTTTAAAATCTCAGCCCGACTACTTCATTTTCTCAAACCTGGATCGAATTTATGCTTGATGAATCGCATTGGAAGCCATGCCTTGACCATTTGCTTAACTTTTCCTTAAGACTTGAGACCCCCAACCTTGCGTTCATCTTTCTTCCTCCAATAAAATTGACCTTTCAATCCCATAACATCAATCCGAAAGCATACTTTTTGAGCACTTGAAAATTTCATTCCATAAAACACCTTGAAGGTCATCTCTTCATCTTAAACTTTCATAGTTAGCTCGCCTTTTTGCACATCAATCAACGTTCCTCTCATAGCTAAAAATGGACGCCCAAGAATAATCGGTATATTTTTATCCTTCTCAAAATCTAGCACAATGAAATCCACGGGGAAGATAAACTTATCCATTTGCACAAGAACATCTTCAACAATCCCCTTTGGATAAGTAAATGACCGATCCGCCAACTATAAGGTAACATGGGTGGGCATCGCTTCCTTCAAACCAAGCTTCTTATAAACTGATAGAGACATTAAATTTATGCTCGCTCCCAAATCACATAAACATCGATTAAAGAACTGACTCCCAATGGTGCACGGAATGGTGAAACTGTCTGGATCTTTCAGCTTCGGTGGTAGCTTCTTTTGCAATATGGCACTGCACTCCTCCATTAGAGCCACTATTTCGTAGTCACCTAGCTTCCTTTTCTTAGACAAAATCTCCTTTATGAACTTTAAGTAGCTAAGCATCTGCTCTAATGCGTTTGCGAATGGGATGTTAATATGTAATTTCTTGAACACCTCCAAAAATTTTAAAATTTATTTGTCGAGCTTGTTCTTTTGAAGTCTTTGCCGGAATGGCACATGTGACATAATCTAATTCTGTTTAGGATCTCCATCTTTATGTTTATGGGGCCCATTATGACTATTCTTCCTTTTTGCTTCACTATCATCATTATGTAATTCCTCACCACTCCGAAGTGTGACTGCATTGCAATGCTCTTTGCCTTCTCATATTGGATTTATCACTGTATCACTCAGCAAAACACCTTGGGATTGACTATTTATGGCACTCGCAAGCTGCCTCATATGGTTGACGAGCTGTCCCATTTGATTCTCAAGATTACGAATTGTAACTTCATGACTTTTCTTTAATAACTTATTTTCCTCTAAGATCTTAGAAAGAAGTTCCTCCAAATTCGAATCCCTTGCTTGCTGTGGTGGCGGTTAATTTAGAAGTCTGGGTTGATATGATGTTCTTGGAGCATATGATTGAGCTTGATTATTTCTCCATGACTAATTTGTAGGATTGCTCACCTTCGGGTGATAGTAATTTGAATTATTGGGCTGCTGTTATTGATTGTAATTTGCCATATACTGGACCGATTCTGCATTGATTAAGCATTGATTAACTGAATGGTTCCCAGCACATAGATCACAAGTTATTGCCACAAGTTGAATATTAGGAACTTCAAGAGCGTCAAGTCTCCTAGTAATTAACGACATTTGCACAGCCATTGCAGAAATTGCATCATTATCAATTCTCCCAACTGCCCTTTGCTGATTCACCCTTGCAGAAGGCCATTGGTAGTCATTCATTGACATAGTTTTCAACAGGTCATAGGCCTCATCCAAATTCTTCGCCAACAAAGCACCACCCGTAGCTATATCAATAATAGTCCTCGTTGTACTGAATAACCCACTGTAGAATGTTTGAACTTGAAGCCACTTGGGTATAACATGGTGTGGACATCTCCGCAATAAATCTTTGAAGCGCTCCCACGCCTCGTACAACGATTCTGAATCAAACTGTATGAATGAAGTGATGTCGTTCCTCATTTTTGCAGTCTTCGCTTGTGGAAAGAACTTCGCTAAGAACTTTTGAGCCAAGTCGTTCCAAGTAGTGATAGACCCCGGTGGAAGTGAATGCAACTAACTCTTCGTCATGTCCCAAAGTGTGAAAGGGAACAAGCGAAGTCTTATAGCGTCATCCGAAACTCCATCATACTTAAAAGTATCACATATTTCCAAAAAGCTCATGAGATGATCATTCGGATCGTCATTGGGCAAACTCACAAATTGCACTGAATTTTGGATTATCTGTATCGTGCCCGGCTTGATCTCAAAACTTGTAACATGAATTACATGCCTAAGGATGCTAGATTGAATTTCAGTGACTTGTGGCATCGCATAGTCTCGGAACAATTTTGTATCCTCATTCTTCATTTAACTTGAAAAAGAAGTAAAAATTAAAATTAAAATAATAAAAAAAATGTTTAAATTAAAATTAATTTGATTAAAATTAATATTGACAAATAATTATTAAATTAATTCCCCGGCACCGACGCCAAAAATTTGTTGGGTATTTTCTATATGAATATATGTGTGCAAGTATATACGGTCAACAAGTAATAAAGTGATAAAGTAGAGTGTCGAACCCACAGGAAATTAAATAATAATAATTACCAAATACTAATTTTATATCAAATTAATTCTATTTAAACAATCTCAATTTAATTCTAAAATAAACTAATTAAAATTACTAACTAAATTAAACTAATAAAAATGATTAAATTAAATTAGTTAAGATCATAATTTTTCCTAATGCTTCATTTAAATCTCTTTACTCTCTTTTTAATTAATTAACTATATAGAATTGTTAATTGAGAATGTCTAACTATTTATTAACCTTCTTCAAGAATTAATAAAAAGATTTATTCCAATTAAGTTGCTATATTGCTATGCAAAATAACTTGAAATAAACTCATTAAGATCAAACTCTCAACAAAGTTACATGTGACATATAGGTATATTCATTCTATACACTATTATGCTACTCTTCCTAGAAAGAATCAACAAATTCACATGTTATCATATTCGAATCTAATCCTAGAATTCCTTTTACAATTCTTTCTAAGATATCACAATTAATTATTGCGTAAATAATTATACATGAGCGCATAAAATCTGATAAATAACTCATATATAGTCATTAATAATTAAAACTAAATTAAATTAAATTAAACTGCACATTGGGTTCAATTGCAATCTCAATAAAAAATTAACTCATAACTAAATAATTCAACATCTCAACATTACAAAAATAAAAGATAAAGAAAAGAAATCAAATCTGTGTTTTGATATCCGTTTGTCACTCGAATCACAATCTCCAATTTTTAAGCTCCGCCTTCAATTCTTAAATCCTCCGTGTTGAATATTTGCTTCTAATTTTACTACTAAACTACTATAATATATGTTAATAATCTGTTAATGTATTATAATCTGCTGAAAATAAGTCTTTAATAGTATATTTATAGGAGTACATTAATAATCCTAAGCTAATGTGGAAAAGAAATCCAATTTGGAATCAAAATAAAGCACAAAATCGCGAATAATCTGTTTTGGAGCAATTTTCGCGTTTGCCAAACAGCCCTTTCGCTCGCTTGACCAGTCAGACGTAAGCTTTCGCGCATGGCGTGCCCCTTTAATCTACTGCACAAACAAAACGTCGCCGTTTATTTGCTTGCTTGATGAATGTAGTTCGCGCATTGCGCGAACACCTACTGCTGATTTCTTCTTCCCGTACGACGTCACTTCAGCTGCATCCCTTTTAACGTCCATACGTGCGCATGGCACGCCCAAACCTACTTTAATTTAATATGATTTTGCCACCAATTTTTTGTAATTACAATAATGCCCTCAGCTTCTTGCAAGAATTACAACAATGCCATCAAGGATTATTTTTGTACAAAATAAAATATAAAATAAATAAAATAAATAAAAATAATTAAAACCAATAAAATTAAATAAATTACTTAAAATTAATTAAAATACTTAAAAGCTAACAAATAATTAAGCCTAAAAATACTAAATAAATAGGTATAAAAATACATTATCAGCGTCCCCATTTTTTCCTGAAGACTCCTCCAAAATTTTAATGTGAAGCGCATATCTCTGTCTCAATTGATACCAGCACTCCATGTCTTAATACTATCTCCTTAATGTACAACTTGACCAACTAATCTAAATTGAATTTAATCTTGATCGGCAAAACGTGCCCTGACTTTGTTAGTCGATCTACAATCACCCATATCGTTTCATATCCCTTCTGTGTTACTGGAAGTACTACCAAAAAATCCATCATGATATGCTCCCATTTCCATTCAGGAATCTCTAACGGCTGTAATAACTCGCTTTGTCTCTGATATCCTGCCCTTATCTTCTTATAAGTTAGGCATCGACTGACATATTCTGCAACCTCTCTTCTCATATTTGGCTACCAAAAATATTATCGTAGATTTTGATACATTTTTGTACTATCCGGATGTATCGAGTATCTCGTACTGTGAGCCTTTAGCAAAATCTCCTCTTGTAATTCAGGCACTAATGATACTCAAACACGATTTTCAAATCTTAGCAATCCTTTACTATTTACTTTGAACTTGACCTCTTATCCATTGGTCATTCTCTTCCTTATTCTATCGCATTCTTTATCTTTGTCTTGAGCCTCTTTCACCTTATCTAATAAGGTCGGCCTCACTTCTATCTCTGTCGATTTTTCTTCAGACTCTTTCAGATTTTTTACCTCCAACTCCATTCGAGTCATTTTTTTTACCAGTTCTTCTTGGTCTGTCAATACAAACAACTTCTCTCTGTTCTTTCTGCTTAAAGTATCTGCTACCACGTTGGCTTTGCCCGGATGATATAGAATCTCACAATCATAATCTTTGATTAATTTTAACCATCTCCTCTGTCTCATGTTCAACCTCCTTTTGTGTGAAGTTATACTTCAGACTTTTATGATATGTGAATATCTCATATTTTTCTCCATATAAATAATGCCTCCAAAATTTAAGGGCAAACACTACTGCTGCTAACTCCATGTCATGGGTAGGATATCTCTTCTCATAATCTTTTAATTGCCTTGACGCATACATAATGACCTTGCTGTTCTGTGTAAGCTCATAGCCTAATCCCTTGTGCGATGCATCACTATAGACCGTAAAACCTCCCGTGCGTATGGTAAAGTTAACACAGGTGTTTCACTAAGTCTCTTCTTTAACTTTCGAAAACTCTTCTCGCACTTCTCTATCCATACATATTTCACTGTCTTCCTTGTCAAATTTGTTAACGTCGTTGCTATCTTCGAAAAGTCCTTGATAAATCTCCGATAATAACCCACCAACCCTATGAAACTCCTAATCTCCGTTGGCCTCATTGGTTGTTCCCAATTAATCACCGCTTCCACTTTTGTAGGATCTACTGAAACTCCTTCTATGTCAATAACATGACTTAAAAATTGAACTCTCTCCAACCAGAATTCACACTTCAAAAATGTGGCATATAATTGCTCCTTCCTTAATATCTCCAACACCAATCTTAAATGTTCGGCGTGTTCCTCTTCCATTTTAGAATAAACCAAAATATCGTCAATGAACACAACTACAAATTTATTCAAGTATTACTTGAATATTATCTTCATCATATCCATAAATGGAACTGGCGCATTCGTTAGTCCAAACGATATCACCAGAAACTCATAATAATCGTAATGAGTTCTGACTATCGTCTTGGATACGTCCTCATTTCTTACTTTTAACTGATGATAACTATTCCTTAAGTCAATCTTTGAAAGTACTTCGCCCCTTTTAGTTGATCAAATAGATCATCTATTCTCGGCAACGGGTACTTATTCTTAATCGTTACTTTGTTTAACTTTCTATAGTCCATACGAAGTCTTATCGATCTATCCTTCTTCTTTACAAATAACACAGGTGCTCCCCCATAGAAAAACACTAGGTTGAATGTACTTCCTATCCAGCAACTTTTGTAACTGAACCATCAACTCCCTTATCTCTACCGGAGCCATCCTATATGGTACTTTTGATATCGGTGCTGTCCCTAGTACTAAATCAATCACGAATTATATCTCCCTATCTGGCAAAAGTCTTGACAGTTCATCTAGGAAAATATCCATGAACTACTTAACTACAGGTATTTGTTCTGTGACGCCCCCAAATCTGGGCCCACATTGCCCAAACTTGAGTCGTCAAAAGACTACAACAAAATCATTACAAAGTAGTACAACGTTCAACAATACAGTGTATAATAATACACAACTAAGTCTTCACTATTATTGTTACATTATTGTATAACACGTGAAGACTACGATAACTATCCCTCGGACTCTCATTCCATTCTCCGGCTAGACCCATCTACGTTCTCATCTCCTGTTGAAAAGTAATGGAATGAAAAGAAAGGGTGATCTCAAATAGCCCAGTAAGAAATATCATGTCTAAGATAATGATGAATAAATTATCATTAGCCTTCAACAGTTGAGTTCTTGATAAAATACAATAGACTACAAGGTTTATATCAAAAAATGCAGTTAAATTTTTGAACAACGTTCAGATCAATAATAGCAGCGGAATGAGCAATCTATTAAAAGAATAATGCAGACAATAATGTCCACTCGCTTTTCTTTTTAGGAAAAACATCATTAACTTTTATCATCTGAAATACTATTAGTCATGATAATACAAATTTACAGTTCCTGGTCATAATCATGCAAATCAACAATTCATCTTTGCACTACGGGCCAAAGATATTTAATATAACACCAACGGTCATGATTATACCAGTATTCAGCCTTTGGTCATAATCATACCAAACAACAGTTCATCTTTGCACTACGGGCCAAAGATATTCAATATAACACCAACGGTCATGATTATACCAGTATTCAACCTTTGGTCATAATCATACCAAACAACATTTCATCTTTGCACTACGGGCCAAAGAGAACTTTCACCACGTGTCATAAAAGACACCGAACAGATGTATAGCCTTTAACCTATTATATCGCCTTTAACCTATAATCTGTTCAACAATTATATCGCATCTGTGCCCCCGGCCACAGATATTCACAACAGTTTGATTCTTGATGATTAGTACAAATAATAGTGATACAAATGATAAACAGAAGAAACAGGATAAATAATAAGTATCGGAAGTTTACTTTGTGCAGATTCAAATAATGTCCAAATTGTCAACATAATGTGGAGTGAAATTCAAAAATGATATTCAAGATCCACAGTTCAGAATAACGATTTCAGTTCAATAGAAATATTTAGAAAAATAGGAAGGTTTAATTGAAATGATATTAGATGAAGCACAAACTATTAAGGAACACATAATCATTTCAGGAAACTTTACCAAATAGTACTTACCATAGTAAGTTAAGAGTATAAAAGAAATAATATCTCTTACTATAGTAAGTTTAAATAATAGAAGATGAAAAAGATGGCATCCCTTATGAGTATAAAGAAAAATAATATCGCTTACGAATATGAAAGAAAATGATATTTCAAACGAATATGGAATAAAAGTGTTATGTGATAATTCGTGTAGACAAATTATTTCCACAAGAGACAAATAAGAAATTTACAAAGGGTTATTCACCAACAGGCGGTAATCCGCGCAGTAAGGTTATTCCCACAATTTAATAAAATTTGAATACGAAGAGTTATTCACCAAACAGGCGGTAATCTGCGCAGTAAGGTTATTCTCAGAGATTAATAAGGAATGAATACGAAAGGTTATTCACCAACAGGCGGTAATTCGCGCAATAAGGTTATTCCCACAATTTAATAAAATTTAAATATGAAGAGTTATTCACCAAACAAGCGGTAATCTGCGCAATAAGGTTATTCTCAGAGATTAATAAGGAATGAATACGAAAGGTTATTCCCCAACAAGCGGTAATCCGCGCAGTAAGGTTATTCCCACAATTTAATAAAATTTGAATACAAAGAGTTATTCACCAAACAGGCGGTAATCTGCGCAGTAAGGTTATTCTCAGAGATTAATAAGGAATGAATACGAAAGGTTATTCACCAACAGGCGATAATCCGCGCCGTAAGGTTATTCCTATAATTTAATACATGGAAATAAATGACACATTTTATGAGTAAGAAAGAAACAATATTATTTTCAAGAATCAACGAATGATAATCCCTTACAAGTAAGAAAATAATACCATTTATGATGATGAAAAGAATGTTACCCCTTACCTTAACACGTGACTGGATATTGATTTAAATAAGGTTTATCAACTTGAGAAATTCCTGCACTCCTTCTGGTTTAGAAACACTCAAAATAACCTTCCAATTCACAAAGAAAACTCATAAAATACTTATAAAAAAAAATTATGTTTTAGGTGTGATTTTTCTATTCGGCTGAACAAGCTATTTATAGGAGAAAATAAGTTACTATGTATGGTAGGTGGCTGGCGTGCTGCACGCCAGCCTGAGAAATTCAGGGCAGTAACCTGGCTGCTTTCTCACCAACCCAGCAAAGTTTAATTTCAAATTTTCATTCTTCATGTGGCCCCCATAGAGGGCTCACATGTTTACTATTCAAAATAGTAAAATTAATTATTTTATTTTTATTTTTTTAAAAAAAAATTATTTATTCTTTATGTGGTCCTACATATATAATAAAATAATGCTACAACAATAATTCAACAATAATGTAATAAATACATTACAGATCATTATTAATTTAATAATATAAATTACGGTGTATTTACTACTGTGACAATTATTTGGTTCAATAATTTTAAAATACAGTGCACTAACAATTATTGACTAAATGATATGAAATACAGTGTAATGACAATTATTGAATCAATAATGCAAAATATTGTGTAACAATAATTATTGATGAATATTGTGCAACGACCACGTTATCAGATCAATAATATGAGATACTGTGCAATACCGTGTGCTAGAATACCGTGTGCTATAGTAAAATACTATAAAATACTGCATGCTACTATTCTTTTATCACCGGTATTTTAATAATTAACACCGTTGACTATTTTTATTTAAAAATGTTACTTCTGTGGTTTTCTATATCCGACAAATATTACGTGTGGGGCCCACCAATGATTAGTTATTTCGGCGCTGTCGTACGACCCGAATATTCTCCGACAAAATGAATATTGTCCGACAATATAAAATTTGCACATAACATCCTTAACTTTTAACTTTATCAATTTAACCATTTACTGTTTCAGGAAAAAATATATATGAAGAAAAATTAAATTTTGTATTTCATAAAATTCGGGGTCTTACAATCTCCTCTCCTTATGAAATTTCGTCCTCAAAATTGACGTACCTGACATATCGAAAAGATAAGGATACTTAGATTTCATCTCAGATTCTAGCTCCCAGGTCATTTTCTCAGTATTTTGGTTCCTCCATAAAACCTTAACTTGAGGTATAACCTTTGAGCGTAGGATCTGATCCTTCTTATCTAGGATATTAACAGGCACCTCCTTGTACGTTAAATCCTCTGCTATAATGTCTGGTTCTAACTCAATAACGTGGTTTGGGTCCTTCACATATTTACATAACATAGATATGTGAAAAACGTTATGGATGCGAGACATACTTGGTGGTAGGGCTAGTCTGTAGACCACGGTTCCTACTCGATCGAGGATTTCAAATGGGCCAATAAATCGAGGGTTAAACTTTCCTTTCTTTTCGAATCTCATAACTCCTTTTCATGGAGAAACACGTAAGAATACATGATCTCTGACGTTGAATCTCTCATCTCTCCGATGAAGATCAGCGTAACTCTTTTGTCATTCTTGTGCGGTCTGTATTCGTTGTCGGATCATTTGGATCTTTTCGATCGTCAAGCGTACGACCTCGGGTCCCAACAGTTTTGCTTCTCCTACCTCATTCCAACATACTGGAGAGCGACTCTTGCGTCCATATAAAGCCTCGAATGGAGCCATGCCTATACTTGCTTGGTAACTGTTGTTGTAGGAAAATTCCACCAATGACAAGTATTTATCCCAACTTCCTTTGAAGTCTAGTACGCAAAGTCTTAAAAGATCTTCGATGGTCTGGATCGTCCTTTCTGATTGTCCGTCCGTTTGAGGATGGTATGCAGAACAAAAACGTAGTTCCGTGCCCATAGCTTTTTGTGGACTGATCCAAAAGCGTGAAGTAAATCTAGGATCTCGATCAGAAACTATGAAAACTGGCATGCCATGCAATCTCACAATCTCATTTATGTATATACCGGTAAGACATTCAAGTGAAAAGTTTTCTCGTATAGGCAAGAAATGAGCGGATTTGGTTAATCTATCTACGATGACCCAAATTGCATCTAAGCCTTAAGAAACTTTGGGAAGACCTGTCACGAAGTCCAAATTGATGTGTTCCCACTTCCATTCAGGAACCTTAAGTGATTGCAATGGACCTTTAGGTACTTGATGCTCTGCCTTGACACGTTAGGCACCTTGAGATAAACTCTGCAATCTCCCTTTTTCATATTGTTTCACCAAAATGTATGTCGAAGATCTCGATACATCTTGGTACCTCCTAGGTGCAATGTAAACAGCGTGTTGTGTGCCTCCATCATTATTTTATGCTTCAATTCAGGATCGTTAGGAACGCAGAGTCAAGAGTTGACTCGAAGTATTCCTTTCTCGTCGACTCTTGCTTTGGGAATGGCACATTCTTGTACTTTCTTCTTCATGTTCATCAGTTCTGGATCGGTAGCTTGAGCAGCTTTAATTTTATCGATTAAAGCTGGTTCTATTCGCATGTGTGCAATCTTCTTGTGGGTCATTGGTGTTTTTAGCTCTATCTCCATCTTTTGCAAGTCGTACAAAATACGCTTTTGTGTTGTCAGTAATGCACTTGTACTCGCATAAGATCTTTCGCTCAAAGCGTCAGCTACAACATTCGCCTTTCCCGGGTGATACTGGATTGTGTGGTCGTAATCCTTTAACAGCTCAAGCCAACGTCGTTGTCGCATGTTGAGTTCCTTCTGGGTGAAGAAATACTTGAGACTTTTATGATCCGTATAAATATCCACTTTCTCTCCGTATAAGTAGTGTCTCCAGATCTTCAACGCGAAAACTACTGTTGCCAACTCTAGATCATGAGTAGGATACTTTTTCTCATAATCTTTGAATTGTCGAGAGGCATATGCTATAACCTTTCCATGTTGCATAAGGACAAAGCCTAAACCTTTGCCTGAAGCATCGCTATATATAACGAATTCTCCTAATCCTGATGGAATGGTCAGAATAGGAGCTGAAACAAGTCTCCTCTTGAGTTCTTAAAAACTTTTCTCGTATTCCTCGTTCTATACGAATTTTATACTTTTTCGAGTCAGCTGAGTTAATGGAGTGGCGATTCGAGAAAATCCTTCTACGAATCTCCGATAATAACCAGCTAAGCCCAGAAAACTTCGGACTTCGGTTACTGTCTTGGGTTGTTCCCAATTTAGTATCATTTCAATCTTCGCAGGATCGACTGATATTCCCTGACTAAAAATCAAATGCCCAAGAAACGTGACTTCCTCAAGCCAGAACTCATATTTTTTTAACTTGGTATATAATTTGTTCTCACGAAGCCTTTGGAATATCAATCTCAGGTGTTGTTAATGATCCTCACGACTCTTGGAGTATATGAGGATGTCATCAAAAAAGAGAACCACAAATTGATCTAAATATTCCTTGAATATTCGGTTCATCATGTCCATGAAAGCTGCAAGAGCATTGGTTAGTCCAAAAGGTATGACTAAGAACTCATAATGCCCATAACGAGTTCTGAAAGCAGTCTTTGTAATGTCCTCAGCTTTAACCTTTAACTGATGATATCCAGAACGGAGATCAATCTTTGAGAAATATTGACCACCTTGTAATTGATCAAACATGTCATCGATCCAAGGTAACGGGTACCTGTTTTTGATGGTGACATGGTTCAATTCTCGGTAGTCAATGCACAATCTCATACTCCCGTCTTTCTTCTTCATAAATAGAACAGGAGCACTCCAAGGTGATGTACTCGGACGAATAAAACTGGTATCCAACAATTCCTGTAGTTGGACTTTTAACTCTTGAAGTTCAATGGGAGCCATTTGGTATGGGGCTTTGGAAATGGGCTTAGTACCGGGTTCAAGATCAATACAGAATTCAATTTCTCGGTTTGGGGGTAAGCCAGGAAGTTCCTCAGGAAAAACGTCAGAAAAATCATTAATGATGGGAATATCATTCAAGTTTGACGTGTTTTTGTTCAAATCAGTAATATGAGCTAAAAAGGCTTGACATCTATTTTTCAATAAACGAATGGTTTTATGGCTAGAAATAACAATTATAGATTTCAATGGTTTAGTTGCTTGAATTTGCATGACAGGTTGATAAGGAATATGAAAACTAATAATCTTATGAAAACAATCAATTTTAGCATGATGGGTAGTCAACCAATCAATTTCTAAAATCACATTAAATTCATGCATCTCCAAAGAAATAAGGCCAACAGGTAATGTGAGGTTTTTTATTTGAACTATGCAAGATTTATAGACAGTAAATGTGATAGATATTTCTCCCAATGAGGTTTCAACTGATAAGACAATGTCTAAGTTTTCAATAGTCAAATTTAAACGTTGAGTACATATATGTGAGATAAAAGAATGGATAGAGCAAGTATCTAACATGACATAAACTTCACAAGAATTTATGAATAGCTTACCGGTTATTACCTCATTCGGTTTCTTGACTGTTATCGTCAAATTGAATCCCGAATACTTCATTCGGATCTTCACGTATTTCAACCATGAGAATACCACTGAATAATTTTCTAGCAAACTGTTTCTCGGGTTCATCAACTTCATCAGTAGTAACGTACCAATGATTTCCATTAAAATAGTATTTTCGATAGACTGCAGTTTCCACGATAGTGACTAACTTAACCTGAATTCCTCTAAATTGTAACGCCCAAAAGTATAGGAACATCATTTTTAAATAATCTCAAAAATCATAGCGGGAACACCATAAATCCCAAAGATTAATATGAAAAGTCTATATATTCTGATCCTTTGTTATAGAGCATAACCAGGTGATATGACTCTCCCAATTAGTGAGCAGATTAAAGGCAATAATTTCTGCAAGTTCATTACATCCTTTAATTGCTTCTAAGAACGGATCTGGAACGGATCTGGAATGACTATAGTAGAGCTTTCACCTTCATCTTTCTTGGATAGAACACGAATAAATTTCTCCTTAGGCAAAAGATTCAACTCTAAGTTTGTAGAAAAATTGTTTGTGGCCTCTTGATTCTCAGCAACATTGGCTTCGAGCACTCCATAGTTAACTTCCTGATTTTCAGATGCCATACTTAACTGTGGTCACAAAATAAATGTTAGTTTAAACAAACTGACTCATCACCTCTTATCCCTACATTCAAATCGACTCGTTAGATAACAAAATCTAATTTAGGTAGAACACACTAGTGACTGATTCTATTCGTCTCTCCCCTCCTAGTTCTGACCCCAGATCTCCATTAAAGACCATATCCCTAAGCTCTGATGCCATCTGTGATGCCCCCAAATCTGGGCCCACACCCAAACTTGAGTCGTCAAAAGACTACAACAAAATCATTACAAAGTAGTACAACGTTCAACAATACAGTGTATAATAATACACAACTAAGTCTTTACTATTATTGTCACACTATTTTACAACACGTGAAGACTACAATAGCTATCTCTTGGACTCTCACTCCATCCCCCGGCTAGACCCAGCTACGTTTTCATCTCCCGTTGAAAAATAATGGAACGAAAAGAAAGAGTGAGCTCAAATAGCCCAGTAAGAAATATCATGTCTAAGATAATAATGAATAAATTATCATTAGCCTTCAACAGTTGAGTTCTTGATAGAATACAAACAACTACAAGGTTTATATCAAAAACTGTAGTTAAATTCTTAAACAACGTTCAGATTAATAATAGCAGTGGAATGAGCAGTTTATTAGAAGAATAACGCAGACTATAATGTCCACTCGCTTCTCTTTTTAGGAAAAACATCATCAACTTTTATCATCTGAAATACTATTAGTCATGATAATACAAATTCACATTTCCTGGTCATAATCATGCAAATCAACAATTCATCTTTGCACTACGGGCCAAATATATTCAATATAACACCAACGGTCATGATTATACCAGTATTCAGCCTTTGGTGATAATCATACCAAACAACAGTTCATCTTTGCACTACGAGCCAAAGATATTCAATATAACATCAACGGTCATGATTATACCAGTATTCAGCCTTTGGTCATAATCATACCAAACAACAGTTCATCTTTGCACTACGGGCCAAAGATATTCAATATAACACCAACGGTCATGATTATACCAGTATTCAACCTTTGGTCATAATCATACCAAACAACAGTTCATCTTTGCACTACGGGCCAAAGAGAACTTTCACCACGTGTCATAAAAGACACCGAACAGATGTATCGCCTTTAACCTATTATATCGCCTTTAACCTATAATCTGTTCAACAATTATATCGCATCTGTGCCCCCGGCCACAGATATTCACAACAGTTTGATTCTTGATGATTAGTACAAATAATAGTGATACAAATGATAAACAGAAGAAACAGGATAAATAATAAGTATCGGAAGTTTACTTTGTGCAGATTCAAATAATGTCCAAATTGTCAACATAATGTGGAGTGAAATTCAAAAATGATATTCAAGATCCATAGTTCAGAATAACGATTTCAGTTCAATAGAAATATTTAGAAAAATAGGAAGGTTCAATTGAAATGATATTAGATGAAGCACAAACTACTAAGGAACATATAATCATTTTAGGAAACTTTAACAAATAGTACTTACCATAGTAAGTTAAGAGTATAAATGAAATAATATCCCTTACTATAGTAAGTTTGAATAATGGAAGATGAAAAAGATGGTATCCCTTATGAGTATAAAGAAAAATAATATCACTTACGAATATGAAAAAAAAATGATATTACAAACGAATATGGAATAAAAGTGTCATGTGACAATTCGTGTAGACAAATTATTTCCACAAGAGACAAATAAGAAATTTACAAAGGGTTATTCACCAACAGGCGGTAATCCACGCAGTAAGGTTATTCTCAAAGATTAATAAGGAATGAATACGAAAGGTTATTCACCAACAGGCGGTAATCCGTGCAGTAAGGTTATTCCCACAATTTAATAAAATTTGAATACGAAGAGTTATTCACCAAACAGGCGGTAATCCGCGCAGTAAAGTTATTCTCAGAGATTAATAAGGAATGAATACGAAAGGTTATTCACCAACAGGCGATAATCCGCGCCGTAAGGTTATTCCCACAATTTAATACATGGAAAGAAATGACACATCTTATTAGTAAGAAAAAAACGATATTCTTTTTTAGAATCAATGAATGATAATCCCTTACAAGTAAGAAAATAATACCATTTATGATGATGAAAAGAATGTTACCCTTTACCTTAACACGTGACTGAATATTGATTTAAATGAGGTTGATCAACTTGAGAAATTTCTGCACTCCTTCTGGTTTAGAAAAACTCAAAATAATCTTACAATTCACAGAGAAAACTAATAAAATACTTATAATTTTTTTTTAATGTTTTAGGTGTGATTTTTCTGTTCAGCTGAGCAAGTTATTTATAGGAGAAAATAAGTTACTATGCATGGTAGGTGGCTGGTGTGCTGCACGCCAGCCTAAGAAATTCAGGGCAGCAGCCTGGCTGCTTTCTCACCAACCCAACAAAGTTTAATTTCAAATTTTCATTCTTCATATGGCCCCCACAGAGGGCCCACATGTTTACTATTCAAAATAGTAAAATTAATTATTTTATTTTTATTTATTTTTTGAAAAAATTATTTATTCTTTATATGGTCCTACATATATAATAAAATAATACTATAATAATAATTCAACAATAATGTAATCAACACGTTACAGATCATTATTAATTTAATAATGTAAATTACTGTGTATTTGTTACTGTGAAAATTATTTGGTTCAATAATTTTAAAATACAGTGCACCTATAATTATTGACTCAATGATATAAAATACAATGTAATGACATTTATTGGATCAATAATGCAAAATACTGTGTAACAACAATTATTGATGAATACTGTGCAATAACCACGTTATTAGATCAATAATATGAGACACTGTGCAATACCGTGTGCTACTATAGAATACCGTGTGCTACAGTAAAATACCATAAAATACCGTATGCTACTATTATTTTATCATCGGTATTTTAACAGTCAACACCGTTGACTATTTTTATTTAAAAAGGTTACTTATGTTGTTTTCTATATCCGACAAATATTCCATGTGGGGTCCACCAATGATTAGTTATTTCGGCGTCGTCGTACGACCCGAATATTTCCCGACAAAACGAATATTGTCCGACAAAATAAAATTTGCACATAACATCCTTAACTTTTAACTTTATCAATTTAACCACTTACTGTTTCAGGAAAAAATATATATGAAGAAAAATTAAATTTTGTATTTCATAAAATTTGGGGTCTTACATGTTCCATCTGTAATGACCGAGAAAATTACGAACCCAATTTTTATTTTTTTTTATTTATTTAATTATATCCATAAGAAAATATGAGGTATGAAGTATGTGTATATAGGATAAGTTGTATGATGAGATGTATTAAATTAGTTAATTAAATTAATTAACTAAAGAAGGAAAAAGATTGCAAGAGAAGCTTATGTGATGAGATCACAAAGCTTGAATGTTGGCCTTGAATGACAAATAAGAAGTTTTATACTAAACAAGTTAATTACTTGTATGAATAATGCGAAAGAAGAAGCAAGTGAATTATTTGAGATAATCCAATGAGGGAATAATTATTTGTGTACGGTTAATTATTTTATAAACCCAATTTGATGATAGGGGTTAGTGAATGAATTAAATTAATCAAGTCCAATGTACTTATATTAATACGTATTAGGGTATTATTAAAAACAAACCCAAGATTTTTCAATTAATAGTGTTATTTAATTAAGGAGTCCAATGGACTTATTAATAGCAAATCTAATTGGATTATAATTTAAATCCAAATGAGTTGTTAAACTAGGTCAATTAAGTTTACCTAGTAGCCCATGTAATTAATTTAATTATTAGTCCATGTAATTTATTAAATAAGCCCAATGCTTATTTTAATTAAAGATAGCATAGTTATGTAAATGCTAGCCCAATGTGTGATATAAATTGAGCCCAAACAATTTAATTGAATGAGCCCAATAGAATTTAATACTAAGATCCAAAGTGGAGCCCAATAAGTTTGTATAGGTGAATATGTATACATATATTGATGTATATATATATATGGATACTTATATAATTATATAGGACTTAAAAATAAAGTCAAATTGGATAAATATTTGGTCAATCCCGAATTTTGGGGCCCACATGGATATAAATGTAGCTTGTTGGTTGATTTTGGAGTGTAAAGTGGTGCAAGTAAGCCCCAACCACCCTAGTCAATCAATGGGTCAATCAAAGAGTCCATCAAGTGGTCATTCCATGCATAGTAAGCAAGATTAAGCTCCTAATTGACTAGCATTGGTTGATTAGTAGATGTTAAGTAAGTCTAGAGAGGTTCTATAAATAGAATGCTCCATTCATTTGCTAGGTTTGTTAGTCATTTTGTAAGAACTCCAAGAGAGAATAGAGAGAGCATTCTAGAGAAAATAGAGAAGGCTCTTGAGAGTTGGTTTTTCACCAAGGAGATTACTAGAGACTTATCAAGCAGGAGTCACCAACAAAGTCTCTAGCCAAGAGTAGAAGAACATAAGGTTCAAAAGTGTTTTATCTCATCTTTATTTCATTTTTGTAGGCTATATATGTTTTATATGGTCAAAATATGTTTTTAACTGATCAAAAGTGGTTTTGATGGTCTACAAGTCTTAAGCTATAATAAATTGGTAGATACATGGTTTGATATGCTTAAATCATGATTTGGTATGTGAGAAATGTATAAAAGTTGTAGAAATGTTCATAACACATTTTACCGGTAAAACCCTAACGATACATGTTGTGTTTCATGTTGTATTTTGAAATACACAAATCGAAAATTGGATTTTTATGGCTAGAAAGCTATATCTAGGAGTTTTAAAGAAAAAGCCTTTTGGAACCTTTCAAGAATATTGAATAACGAAGAAGTTATAGCTTTTACCGAAAATGATGTCGTTTTTAAACCCTAGATGGTTTGATCCGTAATTTTCGTGTAAAACGTTTTCAAAAAGACGATCCAACCATGGAATATTGTAAAACAAGAGGTTAGGAACACATCAACACTGATTTGGTGTCATTTGGATGTGTAGAGTTTATTTTATTCAAGGTTGAACCATTAAAACCAAGGATTTGTGATTTTAGTTTTCACTTTGTCCTTGTGAGCAGTTTTTAGTCCACTTCCGTTTGGAATTTGGATTTTTGATCTAAAGAGAAATTATAGAGGGGGAAATTCTGATGAGAATGGACTCAAGAATCACCCCAAAATGTTTTAAAATGAAGAAGTTATGTCTGTTGGGGCGTCGGAGGGTCGAGCAGTCAAAAGTTTACTTTCGGAGGAGTTGGCCGAGCGCCTACCAAGCGCCTAGGCGCTTGAGCCGGCTGTTTCTGGGGCAGATTCGGTCCGGGTCGGGTCGGGTCGGTCCGGGTCGAGTTTTTTTATGAAAATTTAAGTTGAAATACATATTAATTGAGTGTGTTTGAATACTAAACTAATATATATAGAGTTTATTAGTGACTTAAAGGTATCTAAATGTATAAAATAAAGACTAAAGTTACAACAATTAAAAAGTTAACTATTGATAATGTTTGAAGAATATTAAAATATTATTAAATGATCAATAATATTAGTATATGATTAAAAGTTATTAAATGATGAATAACATTAGTAAATGATTAAAATATTATTAAATGGTTAATAATATTAATAAGTGATTAAAATATTATTAAATGATTAATAATATTAATAAATGATTAAAATATTATTAAATTGTTAATAATATTAATAAGTGAGTAAAATATTATTAAATGGTTAATAATATTAATATGTGATTAAAATATTATTAAATGATTAATAATATTAATAAATAATTAAAATATTATTAAATGGTTAATATTATTAGTAAATGAAAAAAATATTATTAAATGATTAATAATATTATTAAAAGAGTAAAATATTATTAAATTTTTAATAATATTTATAAGCGATTAAAATATTATTTGATAAATAATATTATTAGAAAGAGTGTAAGACATTATTAAATTATTAATAATGTTAATATGCGATTGAGATATTATTATATAATTATAATATTAATGAGTTAATAAAATATTATTAAATGGTTAATAATATTAGTAAGTTAGTAGAATATTATTAAATGATTAATAATATTAATAAATGATTAAAATATTATTAAATGGTTAATAATATTAGTAAGAGGATAAAATATTATTAAATGGTTAATAATATTAATGAGAGAAGAAGATATTATTAAAGGATTAATAATATTACTAAGATGATAAAATATTATTAAATGGTTAATAATATTTATAAATGATTAAGATATTATTTGATAAATAATATCCTTGGGAATAGTGTAAAACATTATTTAGTTATTAATAATGTTAATAAGTGTTGAGATAATGAAGAGATTAAGATGATTATTAGATAGTTAATAATATTGAGGAACTAGATGATTTATGGTTAAAATATTATTATACGATTAATAATATTATTTGTGGTATTTATATATTATCAAAGGTGATAATATTATAAAGCAATGAAATGATAGTTATGTGATTTAAAATATTATCAATGGATTGATAATATTATTAAGAGATGTAAGATTATGATTAAGTGATAGATGATTAAGACATATATGGTAAGGTTATTAATGTTAAATAAACCTATATGTGTTATGCTAATTGGAGGATCAATGTTGTTGAATATTAGGTCACCCAGAGGAAGTATTTTTAAGTTGAATAGCAGTAGTCAGCGGAACAGGCAAGTTTCTCTGAACCTAACTTGTATTCTATTTGGCAAGTTATTTATGTAGAATCTGAAATTTATTTCAAAATGCATGATGAAATAATTATTAATAATTATTTCATATCTATATTGTTATTGACAATCGCACTTAGGTGCATTTGCATGACTATTCACGTTATGAACTGTTTAAAGAGAAATATCTATGCTATTTATTTCAGCTAGATATTGCATGTGATATTATAACTGTTCTTGTTATAAACTGTTCTAAGTGAGGATTCTATGCCAATTGTTTCGGCTAGACCATGTACGATTTAAATTCATAAATCTGAATATTATTGAAGTTAGTCCAAACCATATTGTTGTGGTGCGGAATCTGATGGGATAAGCTGAAATGAACAGAGCATTATAAGCGGATAAGCTTACGGTCGGATGGAACATTCCCGATCAAAACGAACTAGATGGTTATATTGTGCACTCTATAAACGTACGATAGGCTGATCACCTAAAGTACCCATCACCGGATATGTCAATCAAAATAATTGTTAATATTCAAAACGAACTGACAGACTTCTGTCTACAGGGTATTGTAAATACTCAAAACATGTGTTCATGGTCTTGTGACCCTTTCAGCATGATGAAGCAGTATGTTATGTCAATTGAATTATATTATTCAAAGTTGCATGTCTTCACAATTATTGTATATTGTTGAAGTTTCCAGAGCTAAATCTTTTTCATTCATGATATATCTTTTATTGTTTAATAAAACTTGCTGAGCAAAGTAGTTGCTCATCCTTGCTATATCATGAACTATTTTTCAGTTAAGCCGAGTTATCTAAGGAGTACCACGGCAAAGGAAAGATGAACGAGTAGACGTAGTTAGTTCGTACTATTTGTGTAAATCTTTTGTATTATAAGGTAATGATGATGTATTAAGGTTAGTGGAACCTGGGATTGAAGGTACGTTTCGTAATGAAATGATGTATGATTTCCGCGAGTTATTGAAGTTATATTTCCGCTTCGTGGTTAAACAATCTATCCATTCCAAGTATAACATCGAGTTCCCCCAAACGTATCAGAATTAAGTTAATTTCTACACAACAATTTTTATGTATATACTCTACAGGAATCACTTATTTATTTGTAACTTCTATATTCATAAGGTTTTCTAACGTTTCTCTAGGTAATTATAACTGTCTAGCAAAATCATCAGACACAAATGAACAGGTAGCTCCCGAATCAAACAATACATAAGCATTTATATTATTGATCGAAATAATACCTGACACCACGTCTTTAGATTACACGGCGTCTTGCACCGTCATGTTGAAAGTTCGTGCTGTCGAGTTATTCTGCTGTACCGGTCCCTCGATAGTCAATCTACTGTTATTGCTTTTGTGGCTGCTTCCTCCATCATTCTTCTTGTTAGAACAATATTTTATCATATGATTAGCGGCTTTGCACAAGTAACATCTTTCTTTCTTTGGGTGCAGACATTTTGGAGAAATGTGTCCCTCCTCCCCGTAGTTGTAGCATATATTCTTGCCCTTCATGCATTCCCCGGAAGGATTCTTCCCACATTTGTTGCATGCTTTCTTTTTCTGAAAATTTTCTTGTTGATTTTCCAAGCTCTTATCATTGTTGTTGTCCCATTTACACTTATTGTTGTTGTTGCCACCACTGTTACTATTCTTATTTTCTTATTCGCTTCTCTTTTTGTTCCTCTCTTGGTTATACTTAGATAACGCCTCATTTGTTCCTTCAACAATGATTGACTTCTTCAGCAGAGTTAAGAATTAATCAATTTTTAGCACTGCCATCTTGTTGAATATCCAAGGTTTTAAACAATTCTCAAATTTTTTGGCCTTGCGTTCCTCCGTGTCCACCTGATGTAGAGCGAACCTGGCCAACTCATTAAATTTTACCACATACTCAAGTACCAACATATTCTCTTGCTTTAGTTATAGAAATCAAACCTCTATTCTACTCTTCATACTTTTTGAAAATTAGTTATCCTTAAATATCTCTTTAAACTTTGCCCATGACACTACACCTTCTCCAGCACTATTCTGATTGGCTTCCCACCAGAAATTAGCCTCTCCCTTCATCATATAGGTAGAAAAAATAGTCTTTTTTTGCTCCGCCACTCTTGCAATAACAAAAGCCTTTTCTATCTCCTTTATCTATCACTGGGCTTCGATTGGGTCTGTCGTTCCTCTAAATTTCGGCGGTCCGACTGCTTTGAAGTCTTTAAAATTGGCCAACTGATTCGACGGCATTGGCGGATTTTCTACCACTAGATGTCGATTCTGCATTTCCTTTGCTAGCATATCAACAAAGTTCTGCATTGGGTCTACGTTGTGTCCTCATTCGTCATTATTAATTGACTCTTCTATTCATTGGTTCCTTGGTGGTTGTCTACGTGTCGCCATTATCTGATTAAAGAGAAAAAAAAAACTTCTAATTTATTATTATTACTAAATCTTATCTTTTTATCTTTTAAACATTAACTATTACATGTAAAGATTTAACCAATCAAAACATATAATCATAAAACATATCTGCATTTATATTCATATGTTAAAACAATAGTGCATAACACCTTACATCACAAGCGTACTACTATAAATGCCTCTATCCCTGAGGCTACAAAAGATGGGATCTAATCATAAACATATCCTACAAACTTCCTAGAGTTGAGATTTATAACATACTAACCCTCTATCAAAACAAAAGTTGGGTTCTACTGCATCTATATATATATAACATCATAACATAACTACTACTAATGACTGCGCATCCCCCAACGAACTGCATCATCATACTCCTCATCCTCTATGGCCATCACCAAGCTTCTACTGATAGTGTGCATAAACTAGCTCTCTTCAGCTGGGTAATAGTGTACCCTACTCTAAAATCTGCCGAATGAAACTCTAAAATCTGCCGAATGAAGAGCGATAGAGATAACTGATCATACCGATCTACACCCTCTTCTCACGGATCTCGTCATCTAACTCCAATATCTGTCTATGTGCAGCATCTCTCTAGATCTCCATCTCGATCCTCTCCTCTATTGCCTCCTGCCAGTGGGCCTTGATGGCCTCTTTCTCTACCTGTACTTGCTGAACCTTTAGCTTTGCCTATGCTAATCTAGTCTCGGTCTCTGCTAATTTAGCCCGGAGTTCGGCATCCTGATCAACCATCTAATGGGTTAGCAACCCATTGTGCTCCATAGAGTCCTCATACCCTTGTATCTATTCTTCCAGATCTGCTATCTGCTCCTTTAGCTCCGTGTTCTCTCCAGAGAATTGATTAGCTGCTGCCTTGTACAGATCCTCCAAATGCTGATAGGTCAGATTATTCTCCTCTAAGTGCTGGACTCTTTCCTCCAGCTCATCGTTCCTCGTAGTCAGCCCCTCGATGATGTCACTGTAAGTAGTGCCCATGCCATCAGCATACTCGGCTGACTCCTCCAATTATTCCTCTGACTCATCCTCATCCTCACTGTAGGGCCTCATCATCCCACTTCTGACTAGCTTATCTCTATCCCCCATCTTTGGATTAGACTCTGGATCCTCTATCAGTTCAGCCACTAGTGGTTGTGCAGTATCCATATGGATATCAATGAAATCCTCCTCCGCTGTGTGACTAGACTGTCCAATCTCAGGCATCCTACAATCACACAAACAAAACGACATCAATAGCGCAATAAAATATATTCATTGATGAAATGAAAGTATATTTAATTGTGTTACCACTCGACTCTATGAATTTTCTCAATTCATCTCCTATAACTCTAAATGTGTTGACTCTTCTAAAGTTATATCCTAAAGTTTCACAACTTAAAGTTCTATAACCTATAGCTATGATACCAACCTGTGACGACCCCAAATTCGGGTTCCATAACCTCGGGTTTGGTTCTCATAAGCCAAAACATAATAACAACTAAATACATAGTCTTCATTTAAACTTCGCAGAATAATACATAAATGTTCCTTATAAAAAGGACTACAATATCAAGGTCTTTTAACCTTAATATAAAGAGTACATATCTTAAGAGATTACAAAAGATTTACAAATTGTAATTACATATTAAACAAATAACCTATCTAACATGCAATATCTAAACTTTGGTTTTTCCCTTGCCCTTGTCCTTCTTAGAACATTCAGGCTTAGCTGAAAAATAGTTCATCATATAGCAAGGGTGAGCAACTAGTTTGCCTAGCAAGGTTAAGAACAGTAAATATAAGATTCGATATATCATATGTGACTGAGAATAATTTCAGACTTTTCAACAATATATAATAATTATGAAATAACAAGAATCAAATTTCAATGAAAAGAAATAGTTGAGTCTTTACTGCTAAGTGGCCTTAAAGGACCAAGAACTAGCGAAGGCAAATCAGAGTTTCCTCTGACCCTTTCAGTAATTTGGTATTTAAGGGGATCAACATGTTCAACCCATATGTATATGCATAACATTCTGACATCTTGCGCAAAGGTCGATTTTCTGAAATATAACCCCTTATTTAGGGTTATTCGTTCTCAGTTTTACTATAAGAATTTGCATCAACCAATGATTTGTATAAGCTTTTAAAATTATTCAATTTATTGAATTCATACATGTAGTGTCTTGCCGAAACAATTAGCTTAGACATTCGTTAACAATTCATGAATCAAAGAAATATAAAGCTTTAAATGCACTATGTGCGAATTCATAAACAATATGGATGCAGATTAATTTTCAATAATTAAACCACTTAAACTCTTGTAAAAATAAATACAAGTTCAGGTATAAGAAACTTGCCTCGATTGTTGATTACCGCTAACCAATACAATTTACTATCATTTGAACAGACCTAACAATTTATCAAGTTGATCTTTCAATTAGTATCATATTTAGATTAATATAATAATCTTTGTATATCTTAACTTACTAACATTTAATCACATAATTAAATAATTAAGGTATATTAAACACTTAAGAAATATTATTACCATTTGATAATATTTTAATTACATAAAACATATATTAATCATTTAATATAGTTTAAGCTTATATCTAATATTATTAACCATTTAATAATATTTTATTCACCTCATAATATTATTAATTATTTAATAATATTTTATTAGCTTTATAATATTATTAATTATTTAATAATATTTTATTCATTTCTTAATATTATTAATCATTTAATAATATTTTATTCAAATTATAATGTTATTAATTATTTAATAATATTTTATTCATTTTCTAATATTATTATTCACTTAATAATATTTTATTTATTTTCTAATATTATTATTCATTTAGTAATATTTTATTGATTTCTTAATATTATTAATCATTTAATAATATTATAATTATTTAAAACTTGTTAAATATTAATGTTATATAAAATAATATTTTCTGACCCATTTTATTTTCAAAAGATCCAACCCGACCAGGTTAATAAACAAATAAATTTTCAAACAGTCTGGACAACCACTCTGGTGGTGACTAGTAGAGTGTTTCATCGCTGCGGCAGTAGTTCTGATTTTCTAAACTCTAATTTGTTTAATTTTGATTTATTTGGTTCAATCTTTTATAAAATAAAATATACACGTCCAAAATACACCAAATCAGTTTTGTTATCTTTCTAACTTCTTGTTTTTCAACATTTCATGGTTCGATCTCATTTTTGAAAAAGTTTTTGACATAAGATTCGAGATCGATCACTCAAGGGTTTCAAAACGACATAGTTTGCGATAAAAGCCATAACTTTTTCATTTTTTCATATTTTTGAGAAATTTAAGTTGGGTTATCTTTATAGCTCATAAATATAACTTTTTAGCCATCAAAATCAAATAACCAACTTTTACATTTCAAATTACCACAACATATAGAACATAACTAGTTAGGGTTTTACCGGTAAACCTTAATATGCACATTTCTACAACTTATTTCCATACCAAGTATATAAATACACATATTAAACATACTAAACCATGAATCTTCGTATATATCCAAGATCTAACATTATAGAACATCAAAATAGGTTTTAAACCGTTAAAAACATATTTTGACCATTTAAAATATATATAGACCATAGAAATGAAATAATGAAGGTATAGAACACTTTTCAACCTCCTAGATTTAGATGTTCTTCTTCTTCTTGAGATGAACTTAGCTAAAGACTCCACCTTGAATACTCTCTAGCAACTTCTTTGGTGATTTCTCTCAATCTCACAAGAGTTCTCTCTTAGAAAGCTCTCTCTTTTTTCTCTCTTGGTGTCTCTAGTAAATGACTAACCAACACAATGAATTGGTGAAGCATTCTATTTATAGCACTTTGGTAACCCTTCATTAATTCCTTAATCAACTAACATTGGTGAAATTAGAAGCTAATCTAGGTTTACTATTGGATTGAATGACATTTGAATTGATTAGGTAATTGACTAGAGTTGTTGAGCAACTAAAGCAAAGTGTGTAATGGAAGCAATATTGAGCAACACTACACCCCTTAAGGGGCCCCACTTTGGCCAGCCAAATGGCCTAATTTTGACTCCATTTTTGATTTATTTTTATTGAAATTATATACATATATACACTCGTATATATATTCATTGACCACTTTTGACTTAGTTTGGGCTCCACTTTGGATTTAGTAATTTATATTAAGCTTATTCATTTAATTTGTTTGGGCTCAATTAATTCATTCCATTGGGCTATCAATTACTAACATGTGCTACATTTAATTAAAGTAAGCATTGGCTAGTTCAATTATAACATAGACTAATAAATTAACTACATTCATGGACTACTTGGTTTATTTTATTTAACCTAGTTTAATAATTGATTTAGACTTAAAATATAATTCAATTAGATTTGCTTTAATTAATTCTACTACCTTACTACATTATTAAATTAATTAAATATACACATACATATATAAATTCATTCAATCATATAAATGTCCAATCAATTGATACACAAATATTTTAATTCATTAATAATTATTTAATAATCGTCATTACATTGAACTTAGAATTCGTGGTTATTACATGCACCATGTACCTGAATCGAATCCTTGTCGGTAATGGAAGTTAAGTCGATGTACTTTATAACAATGCGTACAATCAGCTGAATTTGGGGAGCAAGAAGCTGGAGATATATAACGAGTCGCCTCTCTACAGTTTGGACAATAATCCTGTATGAATTGTAGGAACGATTGAGTAGATGGTGATCTTTGGCACAACCCCTAAACAAGCCTCTTCCATGATAAGGTTCTATGTGGTCCAGGTGGAGAGCAATTACAATGTTATCTTGGGAAAAACTACCCTGTCAGTATTGAGAACAACCACCATTTTCCCGTACTTGAAGATAAAATTCCCACCATAAAACCGGATCAACGAGGCAATTGGAGACTAAAATCTCTCCCGAAGATGCTACCTTCAGACCATCCAAACGACTTTCGTAGGAGTCAGCAAATGAAAAACCATAATAAAAATTGAGTTGGAACCCTTCACGGAATGAGGTACTGGGCCGATAGCAACGCTTGTCGAGAAAACTGAAGAGATAGAATTGCTCACGGGAGATGATGAGAAAACAGTACATATCGAATTCAAATTACAGACGGACTTCAGAAGACACTTAGTCAGCCTGCTGAGGGAATACTTAAATATCTTCGCTTAGACTCCAGTCGATATGCCTGGGATAGATAGAAGTGTTACTATTCACAAACTCAACGCTAATCCTAGTACAAAGTCTGTAAAGCAAAAGCGCCGGAATATAGCTCTGAAACACCAAAAGGTGATCGACGAGGAAATTGACAAACTCTTGGCAGCAGGTTTTATTTTTGAAATAAACTATCCAGAATGGCCTATTAATGTGGTGTTAGTTAAGAAACTTAACGGGAAGTGGATGATGTACATTGATTAGACCGACCTCAACAAAGAATGTCTGAAAGATTACTATCCCCTCCCAAGTATCGACCAACTCATTGATTCTACAACTGGGCACACAATGCTCAGCTTTCTTGATGCCTTTTCAGGATACAATCAGATAGTCATGCATATTGAAGATATCCCAAAGACAACCTTTATAACCCACCGAGCCATATATGCCTATAAAGTCAGGTCATTCAGACTTATTAACGTTGGCGCCACATATCAACATATGATGAACAGGGTGTTCAGAGATCAAATCGACAAAAATATGAATGTCTACGTCGACGACATGATAGTCAGGAGCATAAAGTTACAAGATCACCTAGCTGACCTCAAAGAATGTTTTTAGAACATTGGATATTACAACATGAAGCTTAATCCCACTAAATGTATTTTTGGTCTCGGGTTAGGCAAGTTTTTGGGATACTTAGTAAGCCAAAGAGGGATTGAAGCCAATCCAGAGAAAATATCGTCCATCCTTAACATGCAACCACCAAAGAGCTTTAAAAAGGTACAAAGATTGACTAGCAGACTAACAGCTTTTCGGCGGTTCGTAGCCAGATCGGCAGAGAAATGTCTTCCTTTCTTCAACACGCTAAAAGGAACTCAAAATCAAAAGATGTTCCAATGAACTGAAGAATGTCAGGAGGCCTTTGAACAACTAAAGAGATATATATTTTCCCCTCTAGTATTGATTAAGGCTTTTGCCTGAAGAAGATCTCTACTTGAAATTATCTACAACTCCTCTAGCCATCCAATCAACCTTAGTCAAAGAAGATTTCAAAGGACATAAACTAGTCTACTACATAAGTCACGCTCTTCGAAACACAGAAATGAGATACCCGAACCTAGAGAAGTTGGCGTACGCATCGGTTATCTCGAGCTGGAAGCTTCGACATTACTTTTAGAGGAGGACTATCGTCGTACTCACAAGCTAGCCCTTGAAGAAAGTTCTATATCGCTCTGATTTATTTGGTAGATTAGCAACATGGGTAGTGGAACTGAGCCAATTCAATTTAGAATTCCCACCCCGGATAGCCCCATCAAAGTACAAACCCTCATTGATTTCATAGTCGAGTGCTCTTTTCTTGAAGACTCGAAGCAAGAGTAATCGATTACTACCGATCCCGCATCAGCATTTGATGAGCTTGTTTGAACTCTATTTGTGGACAGATCCTCTAGTGGTTCAAAAAGTAGGGCTGAAGTGATCTTCACATCGCTGAGGGTTTTAAGGTGCAGCAGGCCATACGATTCGAGTTCATGGCCACGAACAATATAGCAAAATATAAAGCCCTCTTGGCATAATTGAGGCTAGCACAGAGTCTGCAGGTGCAAAATCTAATCATCTACAATGACTTGTAACTAGTTGTCAAACAGGTCTTGGGGGAATATGAAGCACGAGAGGCACACCTGCAGTTGGTACGAAGTCTGCTGATTTACTTCACGAAGAACCAAATTATTGGCGTAGTCAGGGCAGATAACACCATGGTCGATGCCTTGTCTAAGTTAGCCACTACTGATCAATGGAACTTGGAGGGTTCAGTTTATCTGGAAACTCTTTAGCAACCAAGCACAATGGTTAAGGAGGTAATGGACATAGATCAAGGAGATTCATGGATGACATCGATCATTAACTTCTTAAAAAATGATGAGCTTCCTGAAGACAAGACCCAGGACCAAAAGATCAGATACAAGGCCACCAAATACTGTCTTATCGACGATTAGCTCTGAACACGAGATACGTACTCAACTCAAGTACAAGATACTCATTGTCTAGTACAAACTTTTGACTGGATATCTTTGACACTAGAGCTTTCCCTTTAGTTTGATGTCTTTGGGCTCCCGAATGAGTTTTTCCCTTCGATCTGATGCCTCCCAACTCCAGAAGATGCTTTTTCCTTTGGTCTGATGTCTCGGGCTCCCGAAAGAGCTTTTTCCTTCAATTTGATGCATCTGGGCTCCCGAATAAGTTTTTGCCTTCGGACTAATGCCTCGGGCTCCCAAAGGAGTTTTTCCCTTCGGACTGATGTCTCCAAGCTCCCAAAGGAGCTTTTACTTTCGGTTTGATGCCTTTGGGCTTCCGAAAAAGTTTTACCCTTCCGTCTAATGCTTTTGGGCTCTCGAAAGAGTTATTAATATTATTATTAATTATTTATTATTAATAATAATAATAATCTATATATTTAGGTAAAAATCAGTACCGAACAGGTATCGATGTAGATACCGAGTTTTGTATAATTTCGGTTCAGTACTGATCTAGTTCGGTTCGGTTCGTACGGAATGCCCACCCCTAATCCTAAGTAGAGACTTTCTCCTCACACACGTGACAACCAAGATTTTTTTTTGGTTGCTAAATGACAACTAAGATTGAATTTATATATATATATATATATATATATATATATATATATATATATATATATATATATGGGTACTTATTCACAACAATTGGTTACTGGGAGTACTGTTGTAACAACTAAATACAAATGTCAAATTAACTTTATTTACCTAAAAAAAATTGGTCTTGTCGCTAGAACTAAAGCTAATTTGGCCTTTATATATAATTGTTATAAGAGTACTCCTAATAATTAGTTGTTGGGGATGACTATCCACTATATATATAGGGCTCTTTACATAAATATACAACAATTAGTAAACAATTACAAGAATAGTGCACAAATAAAATAATTGCAAAATAAGTGCAATATGGACAAAATAATTACAAAACATATTGCCTCCATTTCTCTCCCCTACTTTGCCTCCACTTTCTCTGATTATTTCTCCTTCCTTTCTCTCTCTTCAAATTCTAAACCACTTCATGTGGGGTTCTCATCAATGGCCGAAACCCCATCGCAACAACCACCATCACCGCCATCGCAAGCCCAATCGGCTATCATATCCGATTTCGATCGGGTGTAAGCAAACCATAATTTGAATCTGGATCTTGATCTTGAAATCTCATTATACTTGGAGGTTGGGGATGGAGGTGAAGGCGGTGGTGGTGGATGAGAGACGAGACTAGTGTTTTGTTACTTAGATTTACTACACGAAAAAATTAGTTACTACACATTTAGGAATTAGTTACCTCCATACTAGTGTTTGGTTACCTTCAGAAACCTACAGATTGTGTTTTAAAAACAGAGCACCGTTTTGGAAACCTGCTGATTATGTTTTGGTTACCTTGGTATGAAGGTTTGGTTACCTTGATATGAAGGTTTGGTTACCAACTGCATTATGAAATTCACATTAACAAACTCACATTAACAAAGACAAAATAAAAGGAGGAAGAAGACTAGTATTTGGTTACCTAGATTTACCAAACGAAAAAACTAGTTACTACACATTCAGAAATTAGTTACCTCCATACTAGTGTTTGGTTACCTCTATTCTATTGTTTGGTTACCTAAATTTACTGAACGAAAAAATTAGTTACTACACATTAAGAAAATACGGCTCAGAATTTCCGACAAAGAAGAGGTGTGGACGTGGAGAAGATGCAATTCAAACCCATCTCTCTCCCTCTCTCTTATTTGCATGTGTGAAAGAAACGAATTAGAGTTGACAGAGACGTGGGAAGAAAACCCAAAAAAAGAAGTTAAAATTTATTGCAGATGAAGAAGAAGATGACGAGGAGAGGAGGAAGAAGAAGAAATGGAGGAGAGAGAAAGTGAGCAAATACTTTCACTTCCACGCCACTAACTATGGAGGAAAGAGAAGATGGGGGAGATAAAATGGAGGACAGAGAAAGGAATAAAAATTATCTAATTTGATTTTTGAATTTTGAAATTTGAAACCAACTACCCATTAAATCACCTAACTAAATTAAAGGAATGAAAATGCACTAATTTATAAATTAAATATTGAAGATGTACTAATTTTATAAATATTTTATGTATGTACTTTTGTTGTAATATTTTAAAAAAAATGTATTGGTAAATGTAAATCTCCCATATATATATATATATATATATATATAAACATATTTTATATTTGCGTGTTCTTATGAAATTAGGCAGAAGTAGAGAGGCCTGCACCCATGTTTTATTATTGCGTGGTATGTAATCAATGTATACTCCTAAGTAGTACATGTTGAATTGTTGATAGGAGATTATTCCAACTTCTATTTTGATTAATACTAAAGGAATAAGACGTGAATTCACGGATCAATGCAGAAAAATTGACTTTCCAACATCAAAGTTGATATATTCAAGGAGTGATTCATAATTAATGTTGGTCGGATTTATTTTTATTTAATTCATCTGTAGTTATATATGCATAATTTTTTAATTTAAATAAAATTTTACTATTATATAAATAAATGAATATATGAATATATAAACAAAGAATCATGAATTTAAAGGCGAGTGCTATTATTTAAATTATATGAATAGTCAAATTATTATTGTTGAATTCTTAAATTTATTTTATTTTTATTAATAATTAGTTAAGTAATATATTTTAAAATGAAATAATTTAATTTTTAAAAATTATCGTACACAATATTAATCTATTATTACTATAATCAATATATTAGTATAATATAATACAAAAAAGTATAAATAATACAATAAATTTATAACAAAATTCGTATTTCCCACGGGATCATAACCTACGTGTTATAAAATTAAAGAAATTTAAGAAAGAAATTGCTGAAATTTTACTATACTTTCACAAGACAAATTTATAGAATTTCTTCGCTTTATTTTTCACTCCCTCCCCCAATGAATAAGAGCTTAAAAGAGAGATGCCTCTTCTTCTTCTTTTTAAAGTCGGCATAAAATTAATTTTCCTTATAAAAATAACTATTCCACTGATTGTTGCTGATTTAAGGAAAAAACTCCTTAAGAAAAATAAATTTAATAACAATATAATATTAAGTCATCGCTAATAAATGTGTAAGCGTGTAATACTAACAAATAAGAAGCTAAGCGTAGCGGCTTCCTTAATGAACTCTTATAGTACTGTCTAAGATAAAAATGTCTGATATTTGTATCTTATGTTTGTTTGCAAATTGATAAGTCGAATATGATTATTTATATTAATTTAAATTATTTTATTTTATAATTAATTTGTTATTTAATTCAAAATAAAAGGATGATATTATATATTCTCCTTTTAAAGTATCAAATAATATTAAAAATAAGTAAATAATAAAAATTTATAAAATTAAATAACAAACTAATCGTAAAATAAAATAATTTAAAATTATATAATTAATTAAAATATTTATTATATATTATTTTTTACACACAAACGTAACCTATATATATTTTAATAATACTAGTAAGAACAACCAAAAGATTGATATAAGGGTTGTCAAAAAGTTAATTTCATCTTCCAATTGGATGGTTTGGATGGTCTACAATTATTATTTTAAGCATATTTTGCATACTCTCTCAACTTCGATTTTACTCTCCACACACGTGACAACCAAGATCGAATTATTTTTATATATTTAAATAAGTTTCACATGGAGCTTCTTCTTTTTTTCTCTGTCATTCGTATTGAAAAATTATTTAAGTTTATTTATTTCTTAAAAATTTATATTTTTTGAATTTCAAATTTTAATTTGAGACGAGAAAATATCACCTCGAACATAGGCGGATCTATGTGCCAATTGCCTACACTAAAATTTTGAATTTTTTAATTTCATTTTAGGTATATATATTATTTTTTAGTGTATTTACAAAAGTAAGAGACTTAAAATAAAATAATTTATCTAAAAATATATAATTATTTTAGGGTCAACACATAATTTACTAAATAAGTAATAGTTTAATTGTCAAAAGTTTATTGAGAAGAGACGTTGATTATTCTTTGGTTTATTTACTGATGAAATTAACAATAATGTTACCAGTCACAACAATAAGTGTTAAAATAATATTTCAGCAATAAATATTTTGAAAAACTTATTACGTAATCGGATGGGAATGCTTGAATGAATAATTGTTTAATGACATATTGAAAATAAAAAAAAAATAATTTTAATAATCAGTATAGAAGATATTATGCATTTATTTCAAGATATGAAATCTCAAAAGATGTTATTGTGAACTTTGTTATCTTATTGTAAATTATGTGTAATTTTGCAAGACTTACATATATGTTGTATTGCATTTTATAATTAATTTATTTTTCAGTAATGCTATAGTTCTGAGCTTTTAATAGTAAAGAAAGGAAAATAACATACCTTAATATGTCAATTTTTTTTGTTGTGAGTTTTTTTTTTTGTTGTTGCAAGTTAGTTTTGTTGTGTTTATAATGTGAAGTATATAATAGAAATTTTATATAAAAAAAAATGTGTTTATTTAGTTTTTCGTCGAACTTCATTCATTTTTTTGATAAAATATTTTGACAAGAAAAATACCTAAATTTTTAATCATTTTCTTTTCTTTACTATTCAATAAAAAAAAAAACTCATTAAAAACATAAAGTGGATAAAAATTAAAAACTTAAATTTTCTGGCTATTTCTTTTCTTTGTTTTTTTTTTTTCCATTTCAAAACCCAGTAAACAGTGCGAGTAAGAAAAAAGTTACTAGTGTTTTTATAAATCAATTCATTTATGAATAAAAACTATTCTATGTTCTTATTGCAGGGCTTTGTCAAAAAAAAATAAAAATAAATAAGTTTTATATTTGTGTGTTTTTGTGAAATTAGGCAGAATTAGAGAGACCTTTACATGACATACTTCATCATTGCGTTCTATTAGAGCAATGTAAGTGGCAGTGAGATACATATGGTTACTTTAGATTGACATGGTTGTCTACCTCTTAAAATTACTCTAATAGGGTTGCTTGCAAGTGTTATAACAGAAATCAGGTTTTAATACGAAAAATTCGGTGTTAAGTAAGTCGCGTTGCTAATTTTAAAACCCTTCTATATAAATGCTATTACAAATATCCTATAAAAAATAATAACATACTATAAATATCACCAAATACAGGGAAAATAATTTCTAAGAACTATTGCTTCAATTCAAGAATCAAACATGCATAATCACAAATCTTCGTCCTTGTCGGTAAACAAAAGATCAAACATGTCGTAATCTCTCCATCCTCGTCGTCGTTACCATCGTCTAAATCTTCTCGTCCTCAACATCAACATCCCACAAGTAGTACATAAGTGAAATACAATTATATCACCCGACATTGCATTCATAACTAACTAATTTTTCTATGAAAAAACAAAAAAAAACCATCCATCCATTGTTGAAAAGTTCAAAAGCACTTTGACATAAATCCTACAGGAACATGAAGTTTAGATACGAGTGCAATTATATGTTAGTAATATGTTACTAACAAATCACGGGGGATAAAAGTTTGACCATGTAGAAAATTATGAGTTCCCCTGCATTGTTCATATGACAATGAATAATGAAGCATTAGCATAGCCATTCACATTTGAATCCACCAAATTGGACACATTATATTTACCTGTGTTCTTGAATTAGATAGAACCTATATCAGATTCTCCTACCACACTAATCCCAGATGATCCACAGATCGCATCAACAAAAAGAAGAGCTAACAGATATTGGAAGGCTAACCAAGAAAAATATATAATCTACTTGCAAATTCTGATGCAAAACTTAGCCTTTAGATACCAATCACATCATTGCACAAACAACAAATAAAGTTACAACTACAAAATTTGATACCTAGTACAATCTAGGCAAAATGGGATGAACAACAGTTTCAAATTTCTTCTCAAGAGCAACAAGAACTGAAATTGCACCAAAAGTTAAAGATTGCTGCATAACTGGATATTGGGACTCAAGTTCAATGAAATAACAAACTCATGAAATTTACAATACTTGAAAGTATTTGGTGTTTGTGCTGATCAAAATAACCGAAGTAGAGTATACAATACTCAAGTTCAATGAAATAACAAACTCATGAAAGTTACAATATTTGAAAGTATTTGGTGTTTGTGCTGATCAAAATAACCGAACTAGAGTATACCATTCAATTTCTGAATTATACATTACTTTGTTGCCTAAACTAGCGTCTCAACCACAATTTCTGAATACATAACAGAAATTTGTTTACAAAAGAAGAACCCAACTAATGATGCAATTAAAAATGATGCATGACAGCACTAGAAAATAATCAATCCAGAGATAGAGAAATTTTCTCAGTTTCCTCATCTCTTCTTGAAATTCGTTACGCATGGCAAGGATGAGAGATTGCATATCAGCTGATGTATGTGAGAGAGCAAGGGAGAGGTAGCAGCCAAAGTAGAAATCGACTCACCTAAGATGGCCTTTAGATCCTCACTCGAACCGAAACCAAACAGTCCTCCCTTTTTAAAACCACCGGCAGACTTTGTCCATATATCCGCATCAAAAATAGGAAGCCAAAGTGACATAGCAATTTGACATATACACAGAAAAAACAAATGATAATGAAAGTTTAAAAATAAAGCATTTTTACAGTCAACACTAACTGAAACAGCAAATCTAATACTTACTGCATAAAAAGCTAGAATACAACTACAGAGATGTATTTGTAAAGAATGGAAAAAGTCCACAACAATCACAACCCCATAGCATATTAATTATTTTACTACACACAACTTCAACAGAGAATCTAAGAAGCACATTACAACTGGTATATATAAGAAACAATTTAGCAATTCTTTAGAGTCATATACGAGTTACTACCCTCTATCGAAATTAAAGTAATCCAACTCTCAAAATAGTTTAATATCCAAGAACATGGATAAAAGTGCACAAAATGTATGTTAACAAAACATGAGGCGACTTCAAAATTTAGCAGTTGTTTGTACTCCTCAGCAAAACGGGATATGATCTTTGACCTCTGCAGTTGTTATGTACTCCTTAACAGTAAATGGTCAACAAGCTGTTATATACAAATTAGGATGAAATTCATGCGATAATTAAAATTCAATTATTACATAGCAAATCAATAATGTGACATAGCTCAAGTCAATATTATGTAAGGTTATGTCAGAAGAATTGAAGAAAGAAGAGAGAAATATGATGACAATGAACACTAAAATAGCAAATTAAAAATAAAATAAAATAAAATCCCACAAAAGGTTTGAAAATATTGTCTGTCCATCCTTAGATCCATATGCAAGAAAAAACATAAAAGGTCAACTAATATTTGCACCTCAATAAAAATTGAAACTTGAACCAACAATGGAAGGCATGAGAAATTTACATAAGACCACTTGATCCAGCTCTGTCTGTATGAGCTATGATTTCAATAAGCTGGAAAGGTTTTGCTTTTCATCATACTTCGAAAGACACAAGGAATACTTTAAAAGTTCAATCATACAACTGACAGTCTTATAAAAAATGAACTTGTTTCTGGGAGTCCCATAACAAAGACATTCACTTTTCAATATGATGATCTATTTTATGCTTTGACAGAAAACCTTCAACTCGAGCTAGATCTTGGCAAAATAAAATAAAATTTAGAACCCACTAAAGCTTTAAGGGTTTTCTACTTTCCTATTTTTTGGGGTCACTATAATGAAAAAAACACATAAATTTTTTAAAATTTCTAATATGAAGTAGGTGGCAGTATTTCCCCGTCTCTTACTTTGGGAGCTCATCAAGTCCCACTAGGCTACAAGGTGGGTTGTAAGCTACAAAATCATAACATGTGTAGTCCCTGCTCCATAATAATGTGACATAGTTTGCCAAACTTTGTACAAAATAGATACAGGAATAGCAGAACAGCACATACAAGTGCCAAAGTTGATCACAAAACTTGGAAGTACCTGTCACAGCCTCTGTATTAGTAGCAGTCCTTGCTCTATAACAATAATTGTTTGGTGCCATGTAATGGATTTTCTCCCAATTCTTTTATCTGCATCAATGGATCCTTCAGTTGCTCTTGTATCAGCTCCAAGAATTACACTATCCTGAATAATATTTTGATTCAACTGCATCCAGTTAAACAATATACATGAAGCAAAAGTTTGCATGAATATACACTAAAATGAATGCGACTCAATTAGAGATAAACAGGGCAATGAAAATGTTAGAATCATCGCTTAAACGGAAAATCATACAATATCTGTTGATATTTTTGCTATAAGAAAAATCCAACGACTAATTATTTAGTTATTTACACTCCTACCAACTACTAATTGTGAGGAAAATCTAACTAAAGAATTATCTAGCAAATAAACAAACCATAACATGCATCAAGGCCAAATAACTACTAAGGAAATAGGAGGAACCACATATGTAAAATCTTGTTATATTTTATAAGTCCACATGTGTACAACTTATAATATGAACTAACCATAAAAACATTACCATTGGCTACCAAATTAATAGCCAAAATAGTAGTTCACACAACAGAATATGAATGCATCTTTGACTCATAACTCTAATCTTGCACAACCTAGTGAAGTAACAAAAAGAACCCTTCAACCTCTAGATTGTTGCATGTATTGTGACCAAGTTAAGTCTGTCTCAAATTGTCATTAAAGTTTGAAAGACCATTCAAAGAGATTTAAAATTTTCTAAATTGCTAAGTCCAATCTACATCCTTGCCCTCTTCCATGAACTATCAAAATGAAAAATATAGGCAAGTATGATATTTTCCTCCAAGGCTTCCCAAACTATTAACAACAAAAATAAATTGATCACAAACAATATAGAAAAGCAATATCTGAGTTGTTGGTCCAGTATTCATCCTAAGAAACATAACAATAAATAATTATTTAAAAAAAAGAAGTAAAAGCCCATAAAAGAGAATCGTCATATAATTAGAACACCCCAAAGTCTGCTCCTTTGGTAATCTTAGAGCACTAGCACTTTTATTAACACCAAGACTCATTAATACAATAACTTGACAATCCAAAATAGGACATGAACTTAGGGTTTTTGATTCAAATTTCCCCACCCAATTTCAAAATTCTTATTAAAATCAAAACTCGCGAACTGGAATGGTTGTAATTCGAATTTCCTATACCATTATTTCAAATCTGCATGAAGATCTCCAAACTCTAATACCTTTGAAATTAAGTATATTACGATTTCAATTTGGTGATATATAAGAGAAATTAAAGAAATTAAGGTTGAAACATACCTTTGAGAGATATAGAGGCAGCGATTACAAATTGAAGAGAAATCCAACAGAAAGAAATCGAACAAAGGATGAGAAACAAGCAGCAGCAGAGGATGAGTAAAGAGTGAAAAATCATACTGTGAAAGAATGAAAGAGAACTAGTAGTGTAAACACCCAGACTGAAAATGAGGGAATTGGAGATTAATATTGGATAACACTATTTCCACAACAGATTATTTACCACTCCAATTAAAAATCTACCATCAATAACCAAAATATGAGAAGCTAGCAGCTCTTATTCACATTTGTCTGCCAAGTACAAAAACAAAAGTTACAAAGAAGATTATGAAAACCATTGAGATCTGGTATATGTCCTGGAGCTAACCTAGTAATCTATAGACCTAATGATGTAAGTCAACCACCTAATGGCAAGAACTTCTGACGCATAGCAAGAAGAGTCTGATCCTGTTCTTTTGTTAAGAGTAGACCCACTAACATGGAGGTGGTAGACGCATCTGCAGAGAAGCCCCTGCCAACCATTTTTTCAATGAATGCACTTGCTTCATCATACTTCTTATTTTGAAAACATCCGCGGATAATAGTGTTGTAAGTGACATCATTTGGAAAACAATCATTACCTTCCATTTCCACAAGTAGTTCATTTGCTTTCTCCAATAATCCTTCTTGACAAAGAGCTCGGATCATCATTGTGTATGTCTTTACATCTGGCTGCAACCCTTTTGAAGAAAGACTATCAAAAAGGTTACTTCCCATATCTAGCTTTCCATCTTTGCAAAGTCCATCAATGAGAATACTGTAAATACAAATATTAGGAATTAAACCGTTACATTCCATTTCATGAAACAATGACAACGCTTCATCAATATACTGGTTCTTGCAAAGGCCTTCTAACAAGATACCGCATGTCAAAATATTTGGTCTATAGCCTTGAGCTTGCATCTCATAAAAAAAATTTTGTGCTGCAGCACATTTTCCCTTCTTAAATAACCCTTGCAAAATGGTGCTATAAGTTACGATTGTGGGTCTCAAACCTTCACGGTGCATATGTCGGAAGACATCCATAGCTTTGTCTACTTCTAGCTTCTTGCAATATCCATTTATCAAAATGGAATAGCTATAAATATTGGGCACTATCCCCTTGTTCATCATGGTACTCAACACTGTCCATGCTCCATCCATTTCGCCTCGCAAACAGTACCCATCCATGAGCGCACTGTAGGTGACGACGTTAGGATTCACACCTCTTTGAATCATTTTTTCAAACACATTTTCGGCATCTTTTACCTTTCCTTCCTTGCAATACGAATCAACCAATATAGTGAAGGTAATCATGTTTGGAGAGACTTTCATACTATCCATCTCACTTAATATTTGCTTGGTCTCACCCCATCGACCCAAGTTGCATAGACCCTGAAGTAATGAATTGTAAGTTATAACACAAGGTGGTACGCCTTTCTTTATCATTTCAGCGAAAAGATCCAAAGCATCATCTACTAGCTTATGCTTGCATAAACTATCAATGATGGTGTTATAAACCGCATTATCAGGTTCACAACAACCTTTTTCCATTACTCTGAGCAACCTAATGGCCATGGAAGTGTTGCCTGCTTTGCAAAGCCCATTTATAATGGTCCCATACATAACTGCATCAGGTTCAATTTCTTTCGCCCTTATCAACTTCTTGAACAATTCCTCTGCCTCCAGAAAATTGTTTTCCGAAAGGAGCCCCCTTATCAGAGTAGTGTAGGTGATCACACTTGGAATAAAACCACGCTTGAAGATCCCACCCAACATAGAAAACCCATAATCCACACGATTCAAGTGACAACAACAGTTTATCACCGTGTTAATAGTGTTTACATTAACTGGAATGCTAAAAGCGCACATATCTTTAAACAGAGAGACAACAGTTGAGTAAAGTTTCATTTTGACCATAGCAGCAAATAATCGATTGAAATCGATGACACAAGGGAGGGGTCGCATTTGGAGCATTGAATCGTACAAAAGAAGAGCATCGTCAGGCTTATCAAACCCAGATCTGCATTTCTGTAGGAGAAATTGCTGAAGTTGCCTACGAGGAGGAAGGGGTTTAGGATTAGGGTTAGGGCTTGTTGAGGATGGAGAAGTATGAAATAGAACATGTTGGAATAACAAAAATGGAGAATTCAAAGTGAGAGATGTACCTCCTCCAGCTGATATGATTCGTAATCTGGAACTCAAAAAAACTCCATAATTATATACCTTTGCCATCTCTGATTTCATCCGATCCGATCCCTTTAAAGCCGCCTCTCTCCTCCTGTTTACTACTACTACAAACGGGAAAGGAAACTGCGAAGAAATAGGGAGAAGATAGAAAAAGGAATGTTAGTCTAGATCAGATATCTTGCATCATTTTCCGTTTGTATGATTTATTGATGTCACATAATTTTTATTTATTTAATATATATATATATATATAAACTAATTTATGTTGTTGAGACCAGAGCCTGCCAAATGATTTCTTGTTGGAGTTGTTGAAGAGAGACAAAAAGTTTGGTACAAGTATTATCTGATTATAATTTTTTTTTTTGTTAAAATTAAACCATAAGAAAAATTATAAGAGAGATTTATAAATTATTGGTAACAAAATGTTCAAAATAAATGTCTTAATGAACTCTTATAGTACTGGCTAAGATAAATGTCTGATATTTGCATCTTATGTTTGTTTGTAAAATTGATGAGTCCTATATGTTTATTTGTATTAATTTGAATTATTTAATTTTGTAATTAATTTGTTATTTATTTTAAAATAAAAAGGTGGTATTATATATTCTTTTTTTGAGGTATCAAATAATCATAAAAAAGATTAAAATAAATAAATAATAATAATTTATAAAATTAAATAGCAGACTAATCAGGAGATAAATAATTTAAAATAATATAATCAATTAAAATAATAATATTATCTCACATATTATTGAATAATTATTCCGATTTTTAAGGACAGGATCATGTGATGCCCCTTGCTAATTATATATTGTTATTTTAATTTTTATAATGAGTTTAAATATGAAATTTACATAAATATCATGTATGTCTCTCTTATATAAAATTTACGTAAATCTCACGTTGAATAATTTTTTCATATTATTTGTAACCTATATATATATTTTAATAATACTAGTATGACCAACCAAAAGACTGATGTAAGGGTTGTCAAAAAGTTAATTTCACCTTCCAATTGGAGGGTCAACAATTATTATTTTAAGCATATTTTGCAATTCAAATATTATTTTTTGGTTTATTTATTAATAAAATTAACACTAATGTTACCGATCGGAATTATAAGTGTTAAAATCGTATTTTAGCAATAAATATTTTAAAAAGTTTATTACGTAATCGAATGGGATACTCGAATGAATAATTATTTAATGACATATATTGAAAATAAAAAAATAAATTTAATAATCAGTACATAAGATATTATATATTTATTTCAATATATGAAATCTCAAAAGATATTATTGTAAACAATGTTATCTTATTTTAAATTATGTGTAATTTTGTAAGACTTACATATACATTGTACTATATTTTATAATTCATTTATTTTTCAATAAGGCTATAGTTCTAATTTTTTAATAGTAAAGAGGAAAATAACATACCTTACGACTTGATATGCCAATTTTTTTTATTGCGAATTAGTTTTGTTTAATTTATAATGTAAAGTATATAATAGAAATTATAAAAAAAACTTGTGTTATTTAATTTTTCTCCCAAATTCATTTATTTTTTTGGATAAAATATTTTGACAAAAAAAATAACGGAGTTTTTAATTTATTTCTTTTCTTTACTATTCAATATAAAAAAACTCATTAAAAACATAAAGTGGATAAAAATTTAAATTTTCTGGCTATTTATTTTCTTTATTAGGAAGAATTAGAGAGACCTTTACATGACATACGTCATCATTGCGTTGTATTAGAGCAATGTACGTGGCAGTGACATACTTATGGTTACTTTAGATTCTACCTTTAAAATTACTCTAATATGGTTGCTTGCAAGTGTTATATCAGAAATTAGGTTTTAATATGAAAAAATGGGTTTCAAATTTTCTTTTGAGACGAATTTCATCCGTCTCAAAAATTCATGTTAATAAATAGCCTTATTAATTTTGAAACCCTTCTATATAAATACTATTACAAATATCTCATAAAAGATAATAACATACTAAAAGTATCGTCAAATACAACAAAAGTAATTTCTAAGATCTACTGTTTTAAAGATCAAACATGCATAATCACAAATCTCCATCTTTGATAGTAAACAAAAGTAACTCAAAAAAACTACTACTTAAAAGATCAAGCATGCATAATCTCTCCATCTTCATCGTTACCATTGTCTGAATCTTCATCTCGCTCATCCTCAACATCAACATCCCACAAGAAGTATACATAAGTAAAATACAATTATATCACCCGACATTGCATTCATAACTAACTAATTTTTCTATAAAAAAGAAAAAGAAAAAAAAAACATCCATCCATTGTTGAAAAGTTCAAAAGCACTTTGACATAAATCCTACAGGAACATGAAGTTTAGATACGAGTACAATTATATGTTAGTAATATGTTACTAACAAATCACGGGGGATAAAAGTTTGACCATGTAGAAAATTATGAGTTCCCCTGCATTGTTCATATGACAATGAATAATGAAGCATTAGCATAGCCATTCACATTTGAATCCACCAAATTGGACACATTATATTTACCTGTGTTCTTGAATTAGAACCTATATCAGATTCTCCTACCACACTAATCCCAGACGATCCACATATCGCATCAACAAAAAGAAAAGCTAACAGATATTGGAAGGCTAACCAAGAAAAATATATCATCTACTTTCAAATTCTGATGCAAAACTTAGCCTTTAGATACCAATCACATCATTGCACAAACAACAAATAAAGCTACAACTACAAAATTTGATACCTAGTACAATCTAGGCAAAATGGGATGAACAACAGTTTCAAATTTCTTCTCATGAGCAACAAGAACTGAAATTGCACCAAAAGTTAAAGATTGCTGCATAACTGGATATTGGGACTCAAGTTCAATGAAATAACAAACTCGTGAAATTTACAATACTTGAAAGTATTCGGTGTTTGTGCTGATCAAAATAACCGAACTGGAGTATACCATTCAATTTCTGAATTATCCATTACTTTGTTGCCTAAACTAGCGTCTCAACCACAATTTCTGAATACATAACAGAAAATTGTTTACAAAAGAGGAACCCAACTAATGATGCAATTAAAAATGATGCATGACAGCACTAGAAAATAATTAATCCAGAGATGGAGAAATTTTCTCAGTTTCCTCATCTCTTCATGAAATTCGTTATGCATGGCAAGGATGAGAGATTGCATATCAGCTGATTTATGTGAGAGAGCAAGCGAGAGGTAGCAGCCGAAGTAGAAATCGACTCACCTAAGATGGCCTTTAGTTCCTCACTCGAACCAAAACCAAACAGTCGCCACTCGAACCAAAACCAAACAGTCGCCCCTTTTTAATATCATCTGCAGACTCTGTCCATATATCCGCATCAAAAATAGGAAGCTAAAGTGACAGCAATTTGACATATACACAGAAAAAACAAATGATAATGAAAGTTTAAAAAGAAAGCATTTTTACAGTCAGCACTAACTGAAACAGCAAATCTAATACTTACTGCATAATAAGCTAGAATACAACTACAGAGATGCATTTGTAAAGAATGGCAAAAGTCCACAACAATCACAACTCCATAGCATATTTAATTATTTTACTACACACAACATCAACAGAGAATGTAAGAAGCACATTACAACTGATATATATAAGAAACAATTTATCAATTCTTTAGAGTCATATACGAGTTTACTCACTCTACTGAAATTAAAGCAATCCAACTCTCAAAATAGTTTAATATCCAAGAACATGGATAAAAGTGCACAAAATGTATGTTAACAAAACATGAGACGACTTCAAAATTTAGCAGTTGTTTGTACTCCTCAGAAAAACTGGATATGACTGTTTGCTTAAATCTGACCTAGTAAAACACGCAAGTATACGTGGTCTAACTGTAATAAAATAGTAAGCAAGGTATCGTATCCCACAAGGACTTTCTACTATTAATTCACCAAAATACTAATCATAAAGCACTCCAATCCTAATTAAACGATCACTCATAGTTGATGAATATAGATTAAGTGAATGAGTTAAATTAATTAAATTAACGAAACCTAAATTACCAAGATTTGTTATTTAGATGTAAAACATTAAGGTTATAATTTTTCCTAACACTTCAATTGAACCTTTTCATTCCCTATGTATGTCATCAAACATGTGGAGTTAATAACCAGAAAATCAATTGTACTCACTAGCATCTGTCGATGGTAAGTAAATATCACCTATTTAAATAAATCACTATGTGTCCATGAGATTTAACATTAAATAGGAGTCATTAAAATCAGATTTCATTATAGGTTACTTATGGTTTATAGGTATATGTCTATCCTATATACACATCATGCAGTCTACCACATGTAGAATGGCAAGAACATATGTCAACATACCCAGACCTAGGTTTATATTCCATTTGTCAATTTCATATAAACTGTCAAGCTAATTACTGGCCAAGTAATTATAACTCAAGCATAAGATAAATCAATTAACTCAAACACAATCAATTAACATAACAAGGAAATGAATTGTCTTCAATTTACATGATAGGTTCCATTACAACCTTAATTCTGGAGTTTAGTTCATCACTAACTCAATAGCCATGATACAAGTCTAACAACATTCAAATAAATCAAAGTGAAAGAGATAAGAGAAGGTAGAACTCAGTTGTCACTCTGAATTGTCCTTCAAATTCCAACGTTGATTCCTCTTCCTGTTGAATCCTTGAATTCTCTGTTCTATTCTCTCCCCTCTGTGTTGTTCCCGGTCTGTCTCTTCCTCCTCTCTCTGTTCTCTGGCCCTTCAAGTCAACCTCCCACTCAATCTAACTGTTACCCACGTATTGGAGGATGTCCATCATTTCATTTCGTGCCTGGGCCCCATAGAAGAATACTTCGCTTGTGACATTTCCCGACGAGCGCCCACCAAGCGCTAACAAAGCGCCTAGGCTCTTGTCTGACAGAGATAATTACTATTTTGCCATTTTGAGCTCTTTTTCCTACACATCAAAGGAAAATTACCAAAAGTAAGTAAAATAAAACATAGAGCATAAAAATGAATAAAAACAAAACAAATCAATAAGCCTTAAGTATTCAATTTGCAAGTATAAAACCTACTCATCAATGACCTTTGACCTCTGCAGTTGTTATGTACTCCTTAACAGTAAATGGTCAACAAGCTGTTATATATAAATTAGGATGAAATTCATGTGATCATTAAAATTCAAATATCATATAGCAAATCAATAATGTGACATAGCTCAAGTCAATATTATGTAAGGTTATGTCAGAAGAATTGAAGAAGGAAGTGAGAAATATGATGACAATGAACACTAAAATAGCAAATTAAAAATAAAATAAAATCCCACAAAAGGTTAGAAAATATCGTCTTTCCATCCTTAGATCCATATGCGAGAAAAAACATAAAAGGTCAACTAATATTTGCACCTCAATAAAAATTGAAACTTGAACCAACAATGGAAGGCATAAGAAATTTACATAAGACCACCTGATCCAGCTTCTGTCTCTATGAGCTATGATTTCAATAAGCTGGAAAGGTTTTGCTTTTCATCATACTTTGAAAGACACAAGGAATACTTTAAAAGTTCAATCATACAACTGACAGTCTTATACAAAATGAACTTGTTTCTGGGAGTCCCATAACAAAGACATTCACTTTTCAATATGATGATCTATTTAATGCTTTGACACAAAACCTTCAACTCAAGCTAGATCTTGGCAAAAAAAAATTAAAAATTTAGAACCCACTAAAGCTTTAAGGGTTTTCTACTTTCCTATTTTTTGGGGTCACTATAATGAAAATAACACATAATTTTTTTTAAAATTTCTAATAAGAAGTAGGTGGCAGTATTCCCCCGTCTCTTACTTTGGGAGCTCATCAAGTCCCACTAGGCTACAAGGTGGGTTGTAAGCTACAGAATCATAACATGCGGCTCCATAATAATGTGACATAGTTTGCCAGACTTTGCACAAAACAGATGTAGGAATAGCAGAACACCACATAAAAGTGCCAAAGTTGAGTACAAAACTTGGAAATACCTGTCACAGCCTCTGTATTAGTAGCAGTCCCTGGTCCATAACAATAATCGTTTGCTGCCATGTAATGGATTTTCTCACAATTCTTATCTGCAACAATGGGTCCTTCAGTAGCTCTTGTATCAGCTTCAAGAATTACACCATCTTGAAGGTATACTAAGAGTATTCGGTTAAGTTCCTAAATAATATTTTGATTCCATTGCATCCAGTTAAATAATATACGTGAAGCAAAAGTTTGCGTGAATATACACTAAAATGAATGTGATTCAATTAGAGGTAAACATGGCAATGAAAATATTAGAATCATGACTTAAATGAAAAATTATAAACTATATATTGATATTTTTGCTATAAGAAAAACCCAACTACTAATTATTTAGTTATTTACACTCGTACCAACTACTAATTGTGAGGAAAATCTTCTTAAAGAACTGTCTAACAAACAAACAAATCATAACATGCATCTAGGCCAAATAACTTTGAAGGAAATAGGAGGAACCACATGTAAAATCTTGTTATATTTTATAACTCCACGAGTGTACAACTTATAATACGAACCAACCATAAAAACATTACCATTGGCTACCAAATTAACAGCCAAAATAGTAGTCCACATATCAAAATATGAATGCCTCTTTGACTCTTAACTCTAATCTTGCACAACCTAGTGAAGTAACAAGAACCCTTCAACCTCTAGATTGTTGCATGCCTTGTGACCAGGCTAAGTCTGTCTCAAATTGTCATTAAAGCCTGAAAGACCATTCAAAGAGATTTAAGATTGGCTTAAATATATTTTACTATCATGAACTATTATTTTTTTTCACTTCTATAATACACCTTTCAATTTTTCCAATTAGATGAATAAATTTTTATTTTTTTCACTTTTGTCCGAATTGAGGCGACATGTCAGAAATTACTGACGTGGCCCCTGAGTGGAGTCATGTCCAGTTGATGTGTCAAAAATTGCAGAGTATGCAAGGGTAAACACTAAACATGTCAAACCACTTTTATCTAACATTAAACTAAATTAAAATAAAATAAAATTAACAAACCCTTTCTTTCTCACTCAGTTCTTTGACGGATCAAGCAACAAGGTTACCTTTAAACCTTCTGCCTTCTCTCTCGTGGCTGCATAAAATTTTTAATTTCATCATAAAAAATAAACCTCTTAGATATCTTGCTATTCCCAATTTCTTTCCCTCCTATTCTCAATTTCTAAGCAAGAACGCCCAATCAAATCTGTTTGTCCGGCTGTTCCCCCCCCCCCCCCCCCCCCCCCCCCCCCCCGACACCTGCTCAAATCTCTTTCTATCTTTTGAGTCCCTATGCGGAGTATTTGGGATTGAACGGTGTGAAAAGCTCTTTCTTCACTTTACCCCCTTCAGTCGGTCAAAACATTAAAATATATCTGAATTAAATAACAATAAATATTTATTTAAAAAAAAAGTTAAAGCCCATGAAAGAGAATCGTCACGTGATAAGAAATTAAATTAATGTAAGCCAAATTTTCTACACGTCTAAAGTAGAAATATCATTGCCCTCAACATTTTCAGCGTTGGATTTTTTGCTATAAAAATTTTATTTATCTATTTATTTAATATTTAGTTATGTTGGATATTTATTTATTAATAAAAGTATATCATTCGTCATTCAATAAATGGTCATTTATTTTGTTTATATAAATCTCCAAATTTATATATATTATGATTTATGTGTATAAATAAGTATTATACACAGAAGATATAAATTATATATAATATATATAAATAAAGATATAGTGGTTTATAACCTATGATAATTTGGAGATATTATTATGTAGGTTATAGAGCTTTAATAAAGATGATTTATCTTGATCATAGAAGTTGAACTTTTAATTAAAGTACTAGTGCATTAATGTGTATATTAAACGGATCATGTGATAATATTTTATTTATAAAATATTTTTACATAAATACAAATTTGTAAATTTTCTTAATTTTTAAATAATAATGGACTTAATATTGTTATATATATTGATTTAATGTTCCAATGAGTGAAATTACATTGCGTTAATTAAAACCTCGGAATGTTAATTAATATATTTAATTAATATTAAGAACATTGTTATTGTCAAAATATCTATAAGATTTTTTATAAGATAATTTATTATTGATCATAGAATCTTGGTCAAGTCTTTTAATATTTAATATTAAAAGAATTAATTTGATTGTTAAATCAATTTATGATTAAATGAAGATAAATTATGGACTTAAGAAATGTGACGCCCCCAAATCTGGGCCCACACAGCCCAAACTTGAGTCGTCAAAAGACTACAACAAAATTATTACAACAAAGCACAACGTACTACAATACAGTGTATAATAATACACAACTAAGTCTTCACTATTATTGCCATACTATTTTACAAAACGTGAAGACTATGATAACTATTCCTCGGACCCTCACTCCATTCCTCGGCTAGACCCTGTTATGTTTTTATCTCCTGTTGAAAAACAATGGAACAAAAGAAAGGGTGAGCTCAAATAGCCCAGTAAGAAATATCATGACTAAGATAATGACGAATAAATTATCATTAGCCTTCAACAGTTGAGTTCTTGATAGAATACAATAGATTACAAGGTTTATATCAAAAACTGCAGTTAAATTCTTAAACAATGTTCAGATCAATAATAGCAGCGGAATGAGCAATCTATTAGAAGAATAATGCAGACTATAATGTCCACTCGCTTCTCTTTTTCGTAAAAACATCATCAACTTTTATCATCTGAAATACCATTAGTCATGATAATATAAATTCACAGTTCCTGATCATAATCATGCACATCAACAGTTCATCTTTGCACTACGGCCAAAGATATTCAATATAGCACCAACGGTCATGATTATACCAGATTCAGCCTTTGGTCATAATCATACCAAACAACAGTTCATCTTTGCACTACGGGCCAAAGAGAACATTCACCACGTGCCATAAAAGACACCGAACAGATGTATCGCCTTTAACCTATTATATCGCCTTTAACCTATCATCTGTTCAACAAATATATCACATATGTGCCCCTGGCCACAGATATTCACAACAGCTTGATTTTTGGATGATTAGAATGATATAAATGATGAACAGAAGAAATAGGATAACAATAAGTATCGGAAGTTTACTTTGTACAGATTCAAATAATGTCCAAATTGTCAACAGCATGTGGAGTGAAATTTAAAAATGATATTCAAGATCCACAGTTCAGAATAACGGTTACAATTCAATAGAAAGGTTCACGTAAATAGGAAGGTTCAGTTGAAATAATGAAGTTCAACTATTATGGAACATATAATATTTTCAGGAATTATAGAAGCAATAGTTCCATAATAAATTTCGATTTAGGACTATGAAAGAAAATAATATCCCTTACCGTAGCAGGTTTGATTAACAAAAGGTGAAGGAAATTAATACAAAGGGTTATTCACCAACATGCGGCAATCCGCTCCGTAAGGTTATTCCCACAATTTAATAGAATTTGAGTACAAAGAGTTATTCACCAAACAGGCGGCAATCCGCTCCGTAAGGTTATTCTCAGAGATTAATAATGAATGAATACGAAAGGTTATTCACCAACAGGCGGCAATCCGCTCCGTAAGGTTATTCACACAATTTAATACATGGAAATAAAAGGCACGTCTTATGAGTAAGAAAGAAACAATATTATTATCGAGAATCAAATAATGATAATCCCTTACCATAGTACGTTTGAATAATGGAAGATGAAAAAGATGGTATCCCTTACCTCAACACGTGACTGGATATTGATTTAAATGAGGTTGATTAACTTGAACAGTACACGTATACTTATAGATCTTCACAAATACTCAAGATGACTTAAGCACACTTAGAGAGAACTTTCACAAGAAGTATTTAGAGAGAGAAAGAAAGAACAAGTAAGGAAGTTTATGAAAAATCCTTAAGTTAAGGCTTCTATTTATAGCCAAAAATCTTATCATTCATTTAATCTAAACCATTCATTTAAAGATCATCTTTTAACCTACACCATCCATTTCAAATATTATATTATCTTTAATCTACACCATTCATTTCATATCACCTAATAATCACCTAACTTTATATTATAAACAAATCAATTTAATTATTCAACAATAATTCACACTTTAATCTACACCATTCATTTCATATCACCTAATAATTACCTAACTTTATATTATAAACAAATCAATTCAATTATTCAACAATAATTCACACTTTAATCTACACCATTCATTTCATATCACCTAATAATCACCTAACTTTATATTATAAACAAATAACTTTATCAATTCAATTATTATGACTAATTGTTATAAATACAGTATAGTTAGTTCTTAGATATCAAGTCAATAAATTAATGAAATACAACTGTTTAAATAACATCATAATAGAGATAACAATAATGTAAAATAAAGCATACGTTACTGTGTAATGACAATTATTGATTCAATAATGTGAATTACTGTGCATATGTTACTGTGACAATTATTAGGTTCAATAATTTTAAAAACAGTGCAACAACAATTATTGACTCAATGATATAAAATACAGTGTAATGACAATTATTAAATCAATAATGCAAAATACTGTGTAACAACAATTATTGAATTGATAATATAAAATATTATGCAGTGACAATTATCGATGAAATGATGCGTAACAGTTACGGTGTCAATTATCAGACCAATAATATGAGACACTATGCAATACCGTGTGTTACTGTAGAGTACCGAGTGCTACAGAAAATACCAATAACTACCGTATGCTACTATTCTTTTATCACCGGTATTTTAACAGTTCCGTTGACTATTTTTATTTAAAAAGGTTATTTCTGTCGTTTTCTATATCCGACAAATATTCCGTTGTGGGGTCCACCAATAATTTGTTATTTCGGCGCCGTCGGACCAAACGAATATTCCCCGACCAAACGAATATTCCCCGACAAAGCGAATATTGTCCGACAAAATAAAATTTGCACATAACATCCTTAACTTTTAACTTTATCGATTTAACCACTTACTGTTTCAAAAAAATATATATATGAAGAAAAATTAAATTTTGTATTTCATAAAATTCGGGGTCTTACAAGAAATTAGTTTAAATATATCGGGATTATGTTTAATTATGAAATATTTATGTACATCTATAGACGAAATATTTACAGTTTATTAGTTAAAGGTTTATTTTAATTAATTCTTATACTGAAGTACAATTACAATTATTTAGTGAAATTAATTGTTATTAATATTTATTTAGTATTTATTATTAAAAAATAATATCTAAATAAGTATTGGAGTCAGAATAAGAATCCCTTAGGATCCTCTTCCTAGCCTAATATAGATTAGTCTTTTAAGAGAGGATAAGAACATCATTGATCAGAAACGTACATAAGGTTTTTAAAAGACCATATTTCACTCTCTCTTTTAACATAGGAAAAACACGTAAAGGTTATTTTCCAGAAGGGTGCCTTGGAGACCACATTCCAGATTTATAATAACGTCATATAAGGGAAGATCTTGAGAATACAATCTACAGATTTTTCGAAGATTTAAACGTGTTAATCTAACCAAACACTAGGTAACTAATACGTTCTCTAGATACATGGTTAAATATTTGTTATTTCATATAAATCCATAAAAATGATCCTGTTTTATTAAAATTTTAAAACCTATTTTCGGAGAATTTTTTCCAACATTTAGGTCCACAAATAAGTATGTTTTTCTTCTTCCCTTATTCCTATGTCAGACACAACATATACATACATCTAGGAAGCCCAAAATATAGTAAGAAAAAGAACTTACTAAATAGACAAGAAACCTGAACTAATTATTACTAAGAAGATAGATGTCTATTACCGAGTTACACCTAAAGGTTGCGAGAGATGTACATTATTGAGTACACCTAAAGGCTGAGTTATATAATTAGAACACCCAAAAGTCTGCTCGTTTGGTAATCTTACTAGGACTTCTATTAACACCAAGACTCACTAATACAATAACTTGAAAATTTCAAAATAGGACATGAAATTAGGGTTTTTGATTCAAATTTTCCCCACCCAATATCAAAATTCTTATCAAAATAAAAACCCGCGAATTGGGATGGTTGTAATCCGAATTTCAAATACCTTAATTTCAAATCTGCATTGAGATCTCCAAACCCCAATACCATTGAAATTAAGTATATTACAATTTCAATTTGGTGATATATAAGAGAAATTAAAGAAATTAAGGTTGAAACTTATCTTGGACAGATCTAGAGGTAGCGATTACAAATCGAAAAGAAATCAAGCAAGCAGATGGTCGACTATTCAAAGAGAAACTCAGCAGAAAGAAATCAAACAAAGGATGAGAAACAAGCTACTGAAGAGGATGAGTAAAGAGTGAGAAATCGTATCGTGAGAGAATGAGAGAGAAATAGCAGTGTAAACACCCAGACTAAAAATAAGTAGGGAATTGGAGACTAATATTTGGAGGGAAATTAAAAAGTATGAGACAAAATTTCGGTCTCTAATCCATCTCACACATAATTATTTAACTTTTTTTTATTAATCTGAGACAAGAATTGTTGGTCTCAAATCTGTTTCAAAAACACATTAAAAAAAACTCTTGTCCGTCTCTAATTCTATTTCTAGAATTTGAGATGATGTAGGCAGTTTCAGAATCCGTCTCAATTTTTTACTTATAAAACATGTCGAGTGTAATATCTCAGAATTTTTATAATATAAATTAAAATTTTAATAAATAAAATTTTTAATTTATAAAATGGTATGTGAATATATATATATATATATATATATATATATATATATATATATATATATATTTTGTGTGTGTGTGCGCAGTAGCACAAAATCGTAGAGGAAAACGATCATCGAAAGAAAAAGAGAAGATCATAGAGTAAAACAATCGTAGAGTGGTAATGATTATAGAAGATTAAGACGATACTAGAGTGGTCATTATAATAAAAAATCGTAGAGCGACCACCACCATCAGTAGAGAAAATCGTGGAGTAGCTTTTGGAAGAGCGTAGGATGACTAAATTGTAGAATGAAAGATAAGTTGTCACACATCTAAAAGAGTAAATCCACACATGAAGAAAGGTGAAACCGACCTTAAAGTCAGACGAACTGAGATCGGTAAGTTTATAAAGATAGATTAGCTATCATGACTCACAGCTTAGGCTTGGATATACTCATCGTAGTAGAAGCATGAACTGTGAGCAGAGTAAGATGATAGATTACGACTAAGTACTAGGTACTCATGACTTAGGCTTGATTATTCATCATTAAATAGGAAGTGTAAAGAAAAGAAGATATCAGTAAAAATAAAAGATAGAGGAGCTTTGACCGAAACTTTATGAAACCATGAGGGTGAAAGTTGAAATACAATCACTACTATAAAAAGGGAGTAAGCACTTCTATATTCTTCATCAAATCAAATCTATATTCCAAAATAAGAAAAGAGAGAGAAAGAACTTAGCAAACAAAGGGCATGAACGTATAGCTAATAGAAGATTCAGATAAGAGTACCAGGCAAATTCCTTAGCCTACTTAAACTAAAATATTTAAGAAAGTTCTTAAACCTGTGTAGATTCTTATGATGATGCAAATCCTAAAACCTAATTACGAAAGTTTTTCCTAAATAAAGGAAGGTTTTCTAAGATTTATGCGAACTCATGATTCTGTGTAGAGAAAATTCTTCACTCTACGTTTTGAATATCCAAAATTGTTAAGTTATTGGAAGCAAAGAGTATGTCATTTGTTTCGGCCAACTCTAATATTTCTTGAAGTAAGTAATTATCGACTGTGTGTCACAATTAAATGTCCAATCCAAATTATTTTGGTGCAAAATCTTAAAGGTAAGACTGAGAACGAACAACACTGTTATACAGGGGATATTGTTAAAATATAGTCGAAAACTAACTTGACGCTTCAGTGTGAAAATGTTGTGCATAACATGAGGTATGTTAGACTAATCACCTAAGATACCTGAAAAGTCTGTGGTCTGTCGGCTACTAGACATGTCTGCAATCTATGTGATTGTTAGACAAAGGAAAAGAGTCTACAATCTGTGTGACTGTTAGACAAAGGAAAAGAGTCTGCAGTCTGTGTGATTGTTAGGCGAAGATAATAATCTGCAGCTTGTATGATTGTTAGGCGAAAGATGTTTCCAGCTTTGAGTTGTTGAACATAAGAAGTTCTTGGTCCCTACGGCCGATCAGTATGATGAAGAAAATGATTAAAGTTGTATTTCTTTATTATCAAATTATTGAGAATTCTTTGACTGTTTTATTCAGCTATTCATGATGAACTGTTAATGATCAGTCTTCTTATACTTGTTGAGCATATTTGATTCACATTTCTGTATACATTAAACTGTTGCAAACAGGTTTGATAGGACAAAGTGGTATGGATCAAGAGATAAGGAAAAAGAAGTACGTAAAGAAAAATAGTAGTACAATTAACATATTATTGTACTAATTATGTAAAACCTTTGAAGTAAAGTTGTAATGAGATAGTAAATCTACAGGTCTGGTGTGAAATATACTTTGAAAGATATATAATAAATTAGTTTTAAATAGTAAATTGTTGATGAATGTGATGGAGGAAGTTGTAAAGTGAGCAGCAAATCCACTGTAGTGAGTACACAAATTTGGGTGCGTCATATTGAGATATAGTAAAATTTCGGTTTTTATAACAGTATCAAATTGCTAAAATTAGAGACGGAACTTAATCTCTGTCTCAGATGCCCAGTATTCTAGTAATGATTAGTGTTAGACTGTTAGTGTAGTACTTTAATTTACTTTTTAGATCTAGCAAAATAGGATAAGGTCAAGTTTATATATAATGTGCTAGATGCAGAAGAGTCATAGAAGGGGAAACTTAAGTACAATATTAATATTAATAGGAACTAATATTTTTATATATAAAAATAATATTTTTACATGATCTCTTTCACATAAATATGAATGGAAAAAAAGGTGGGGTGGAGGCAGGGATTATACATCCCACTTCCATCCACGGTCTTATAAAATTTTCTCATACCCGTCCCATTCTCCATGGGGATTAAAACTTAATAACCATCCCCCATCCCTATGGGAAATTTAAACCCTCACGGAGAATTTATATCATTGCAGGAATTAACATTTTGTGAATTTTTTAAATAATTTTTTTTAATTTTAGTAATATTTACAATAATACATACATGAAAATTAATCATATTTTAGCGCATACATGATGCAATTAAAAAAATTAATAATAACAACATATATCTATATACACACACACGCGCGACATATATTTTAATTATGCAATATACAATAGTATAAATATTAATTTAATTAGACTAAAGTATAATTTACACCCCAGAGTTTACATGTCAGACATCTTATGCATTCCAAACTTTAAAAGGTGTCTCCTTGCACCCCAACGTTTCTGTTTATGTGTTAAAATGCACCCTTCAAATATTTTACCGGTCAAAAGTGATCGAGAGTTCTGATATTCACTTGTTACAGTACCTTTATTAAGGGTAAAATCATCTAAACACTTTAAATAAATCAATAATTAAATAAACCATGAATAATTCATGAATAATGAAAATTCCATATCAAATTACTTAAAACTAATGAACCGTTCGATATAAACCTGTCTTTCTGTTCTCGAGGGACAAATTTGAACAGTTAAAAAGCATAATCACATTATAAAAAAAAGTTCAACTAAAATAGAGTGAAAATTCAAATAAACCCAGATACAAATGAACACAGCATCAACATATATAATCAATTAATTCAAAACCCAGAAAGGGTATTAGGACACATAATGAAGAGAGACTTACTCTCTGTTTTTGAGTTTTAAAATAGACAGAAAAGAAAAGAAACTGATGGAAAACTTAAATTTTTTAAATACTTGTGTTTTGAGTTTTTTAATAAACAAAAAAGAAAACAAAATAGATAGAAAACTTGACTACTTTTCTTGTCAAAAATTTTCGTCCAAAATTGACTTGATTTAGACAGAAAAGAAAATGGAATAAGTAATATTTTCATAATTCTCATATTATCCTCAACTTACAATATAATAACTTTTTAATTATAACTCATGTCCCTAATTTCTTTTTTTTTACGTATATCATTAGTAGAATATCAAACGTCACTTGTATAAAACTCTGATCGTGAAGTATAGGAAGATCATAGTTCTGGGCACAAGCACCACAAAATCTCGATAATTGATTGTTGATTCGGTATGTTATTCAAATAATCCGTAAGTGCTTATAATAATCATTGGTTTTCAAGTAGAAGAGTCAAAACAAAATTCGTGGAGAGTTTAAAAGCTATTATGGAAAGTTACCTGCTTTCTATGCCTCCAATCTTCCGCGCCTTCTTTAGCCAAAGTTGCTCCAATAACCAACATCAGAGGCAGGGACGGATCCACTCTTTGGCTTACCTGGGCAAGTGCCCCGGCAGCCGGCGAAATACCTCCAAGGCAGATCCCAAAATACCCCGGCAGCAGAGGCGGAAGTGCAGAGGCGAAGGAAGTGCAGATGAAGGTAATGAGTTGTGAGTTTTGTAAAATTGTAATGTTTAGCCTTTAGGAGATAGGCTGGTTGCGTGGTGTTATAAGGAGGCTGAGATGAGAGGTTAACACAACCAAATGGCTATGGCTTGAGAGTCTCAAAACAGTGCACACCAAGTGCTTGATAAAAGTCTTCTATGAACTGTTTTGATTAAAAACCAAATATTAGACAAAACTAAAGCTTGGGTTGGACATATATATCATATATGATGCTAAACAAAGAATTTTGACATATCAAATGGAAATAAAAAGCAATTTCAAGCTAAAAAAAAAAGTTGGAATTTAGTATGTCAATCTATTTTTGCACACTGTTTTGGGCAGCTTGAAGAACCCAAAGAAAAGGCCTAATATTTTTCTTAAACAAGTATAAAATTATCTTTAAAAATTTACATATGCAATCGGCCGAAAAGTATAAAATTATCTTTAAAAAAATCGCTCGGGGGCGCTGCCCCAGAACCCCCGCTCTCTTGTTTGCCCCGGCAAAAAAAAAATCCTGGATCCGTCCCTGATCAGAGTAGCAAGAATATTAAGAGCACTGTAGGGAGCCAATGGACTAAAAGAAAGACAAGCTACAAGAAGAAAGTATATGTTTGCTACTCTCCTAAATTGGTCAAACGGAGACTTTGGAATAAAATTAACAGCCGTATAATTTGTTGTTGAAACATAATCACGCCTTTTCCTCACCCTGCACTACTTCTGGATTATCAGGATCGTGTTACAGTACACAATCCTCGAATACCCTATTTCACCAAGTTGGTTATGTTCATCTCTAAACGAAGATCGGAAACACGAGAAGAAATAAAGTTTGCTAAAATGTATTCCTAACCCCCCCCCCCCTCCCTCCTACCGGCCAACATTTTCTTTATCTAATTAACAAGTTAATTCCCCGTTATACAATTGGATTATTGTACAGAAAAATTAGAACTCAAAACCTTAGATGATTCAATAGTTATAACTATAATTGGTATATAAATTTGTAAAAGTGATATATTTCTTTTCTTTTCATTAGAACTCAGAAACATAAGAAAAGTATTTATTCTTTTCTGTTAAAAACTCACAAAACAACACAAGAGAATTTTTTTTAAATTTTTTATTCTTTTCTTTTATGTTCTAATTAAATTTTATATTCTTTTCTTTTCTATCCAAAACTCGAAACAAAGTGTTACAGTGAATAATCAAGGAAGTGGGTTGTAGAAAACGAAAAACAACAGTGACTACTGGAATATTAAAGCAGCAGCAGCAGTCCCCATCATTACAGCTCCGATTTATATAGCATCACTACTGGTGTGACTTGTGAGAATAGATGGAGAGAGAAAAGAGAATCGATTAGATACCACAACAAAAATAAGCAAGGAAAGTAAGCAAAGTAAATAAAAGAACCTGATGGTGGGGGAAGAAATTAGCAGCGGCAGCGGCAAGGAATCGGAGGCAGTGGCAGATCGACGGCAGCGGCATTATTTTGTGCAATTAGGAATGGAAATAATAAAATTAAATTGTGTTTTTACTGATGGTTGGGGATATTTTGGGGGGAAATGAAAAGGGTAATTTCTAAATTTTGATTTTGATGCTTTGATCATTTTAATTTGGAAATTTTGTTTGGGTTTCCATTTTGCAGAAGGTAGGTGAAGGGACGTAGCAGAATATATTGTTGTGCTTTTGGAATATGGGGTTATTCATGATTTACTTAATTATTAATTTTATTTAAAACATGGGTCCGCTTAATGTGTGTCCTAAGGGCACACACTAAGCGCGGAAAACAAGAGATGAGACCCGCTAAAAATTATTTCTTTATATAGTTGCACTGAATTCAATACATGGGGTCTACTTGTGACGCCCCCAAATCTGGGCCCACACAGCCCAAACTTGAGTCGTCAAAATACTACAACAAAATTATTACAACAAAGCACAACGTACAACAATACAGTGTATAATAATACACAACTAAGTCTTCACTATTATTGCCACACTATTTTACAAAACGTGAAGACTATGATAACTATTCCTCGGACCCTCACTCCATTCCCCGGCTAGACCCTGTTATGTTTTCATCTCCTGTTGAAAAACAATGGAACAAAAGAAAGGGTGAGCTCAAATAGCCCAGTAAAGAATATCATGACTAAGATAATGACGAATAAATTATCATTAGTCTTCAACAGTTGAGTTCTTGATAGAATACAATAGACTACAAGGTTTATATCAAAAACTGCAGTTAAATTCTTAAACAACGTTCAGATCAATAATAGCAGCGGAATGAGTAATCTATTAGAAGAATAATGCAGACTATAATGTCCACTCGGTTCTCTTTTTAGGAAAAACATCATCAACTTTTATCATCTGAAATATCATTAGTCAAGATAATACAAATTCACAGTTCCTGATCATAATCATGCAGATCAACAGTTCGTCTTTGCACTACGGGCCAAAGATATTCAATATAGCACCAACGGTCATGATTATACCAGATTCAGCCTTTGGTCATAATCATACCAATCAACAGTTCATCTTTGCACTACGGGCCAAAGAGAACATTCACCACGTGCCATAAAAGACACCGAACAGATGTATCGCCTTTAACCTATTATATCGCCTTTAACCTATCATCTGTTCAACAAATATATCACATTTGTGCCTCCGGCCACAAATATTCACCACAGCTTGATTCTTGATGATTAGTACAAATAACAGTGATACAAATGATGAACAGAAGAAACAGGATAAACAATAAGTATCAGAAGTTTACTTTGTACAGATTCAAATAATGTCCAAATTGTCAACATGATGTGGAGTGAAATTTAAAAATGATATTCAAGATCCACAGTTCAGAATAACGGTTACAATTCAATAGAAAGGTTCACGTAAATAGGAAGGTTCAGTTGAAATAATGAAGTTCAACTATTATGGAACATATAATATTTTCAGGAATTATAGAAGCAATAGTTCCATAATAAATTTCGATTTAGGAGTATGAAAGAAAATAATATCCTTTACCGTAGCAGGTTTGATTAACAAAAGGTGAAGGAAATTAATACAAAGGGTTATTCACCAACAGGCGGCAATCCGCTCCGTAAGGTTATTCCCACAATTTAATAGAATTTGAGTACAAAGAGTTATTCACCAAACAGGCGGCAATCCGCTCCGTAAGGTTATTCTCAGAGATTAATAATGAATGAATACGAAAGGTTATTCACCAACAGGCGGCAATCCGCTCCGTAAGGTTATTCCCACAATTTAATACATGGAAATAAAAGGCACGTCTTATGAGTAAGGAAGAAACAATATTATTATCGAGAATCAAATAATGATAATCCCTTATCATAGTACGTTTGAATAATGGAAGATGAAAAAGATGGTATCCCTTACCTCAACACGTGACTGGATATTGATTTAAATGAGGTTGATTAACTTCAACAGTACACGTATACTTATAGATCTTCACAAATACTCAAGATGACTTAAGCACACTTAGAGAGAACTTTCACAAGAAGTATTTAGAGAGAGAAAGAAAGAAAAAGTAAGGAAGTTTATGAAAAATCCTTAAGTTAAGGCTTCTATTTATAGCCAAAAAATCTTATCATTCATTTAATCTAAACCATTCATTTAAAGATCATCTTTTAATCTACACCATCCATTTCAAATATTATATTATCTTTAATCTACACCATTCATTTCATATCACCTAACTTTATATTATAAACAAATCAATTTAATTATTCAACAATAATTCACACTTTAATCTACACCATTCATTTCATATCACCTAATAATCACCTAACTTTATATTATAAACAAATCAATTCAATTATTCAACAATAATTCACACTTTAATCTACACCATTCATTTCATATCAACTAATAATCACCTAACTTTATATTATAAACAAATAACTTTACCAATTCAATTATTATGACTAATTGTTATAAATACAGTATAGTTAGCTCTTAGATATCAAGTCAATAAATTAATGAAATACAACTGTTTAAATAACATCATAATAGAGATAACAATAATGTAAAATAAAGCATACGTTACTGTGTAATGACAATTATTGATTCAATAATGTGAATTACTGTGCATATGTTACTGTGACAATTATTATGTTCAATAATTTTAAAAACAGTGCAACAACAATTATTGACTCAATGATATAAAATACAGTGTAATGACAATTATTAAATCAATAATGCAAAATATTGTGTAACAACAATTATTGAATTGATAATATAAAATATTATGCAGTGACAATTATCGATGAAATGATGCGTAACAGTTACGGTGTCAATTATCAGACCAATAATATGAGACACTATGCAATACCGTGTGTTACTGTAGAGTACCGAGTGCTACAGAAAATACCAATAACTACCGTATGCTACTATTCTTTTATCACCGGTATTTTAACAGTTCCGTTGACTATTTTTATTTAAAAAGGTTATTTCTGTCGTTTTCTATATCCGACAAATATTCCGTTGTGGGGTCCACCAATAATTTGTTATTTCGGCGCCGTCGGACCAAACGAATATTCTCCGACCAAACGAATATTCCCCGACAAAGCGAATATTGTCCGACAAAATAAAATTTGCACATAACTTCCTTAACTTTTAACTTTATCGATTTAACCACTTACTGTTTCAAAAAAAATATATATATGAAGAAAAATTAAATTTTGTATTTCATAAAATTCGGGGTCTTACAACCTCCCCTCCTTATGAAATTTCGTCCCCGAAATTGACGTACCTGACATATCGAAGAGGTAAGGATACTTAGATTTCATCTCAGATTCTAGCTCCCAGGTCATTTCCTCAGTATCTTGGTTCCTCCATAAAACCTTAACTTGAGGTATAACCTTTGAGCGTAGGATCTGCTCCTTCTTATCCAGGATTTTAACAGGTACCTCCTCGTATGTTAAATCCTCTGCTATAACGTCTGGTTCTAACTCAATGACGTGGTTTGGGTCCTTCACATATTTACGTAACATAGATATGTGAAAAACGTTATGGATGCGAGACATACTTGGTGGTAGGGCTAGTCTGTAGGCTACGGTTCCTATTCGATCGAGGATTTCAAATGGGCCAATAAATCGAGGGTTGAGCTTTCCTCTCTTTCCGAATCTCGTAACCCCTTTCCATGGAGAAACACGTAAGAATACATGATCTCCGACGTTGAAACTTTCGTCTCTCCGATGAAGATCAGCATAACTCTTTTGTCGTTCTTGTGCGGTCTGTATTCGTTGTCGGATCATTTGGATCTTTTCGGTCGTCAAGCATACCAACTCGGGTCCCAACAATTTTGCTTCTCCTACCTCATTCCAACATATTGGAGAGCGACACTTCCTTCCATACAAAGCCTCGAATGGAGCCATGCCTATGCTTGCTTGGTAACTGTTGTTGTAAGAAAATTCCACCAATGGCAAGTACTTATCCCAACTTCCTTTGAAGTCTAATACACAAAGTCTCAAAAGATCTTCGATGGTCTGGATCGTCCTTTCCGATTGTCCGTCCGTTTGAGGATGGTATGCAGAACTAAAACGTAGTTCAGTGCCCATAGCTTTTTGTAGACTGATCCAAAAGCGTGAAGTGAATCTAGGATCTCGATCAGAAACTATGGAAACTGGCATGCCATGCAATCTCACGATCTCATTTATGTACATACCGGTAAGACGTTCAAGTGAAAAGTTTTCTCGTATAGGCAAGAAATGAGCAGATTTGGTCAATCTATCTACGATCACCCAAATTGCAACTAAGCCTTGAGAAACTTTTGGAAGACCCGTCACGAAGTCCATATTGATGTGTTCCCACTTCCATTCGGGAACTTCAAGTGATTGTAATGGACCTTTAGGAACTTGATGCTCTGCCTTGACACGTTGACAAGTTAGGCACCTTGAGATAAACTCCGCAATCTCTCTTTTCATATTGTTCCACCAAAATGTATGTCGAAGATCTCGATACATCTTGGTACCTCCTGGGTGGATTGCAAACGGCGTGTTGTGTGCCTCCATCATGATTTTATGCTTTAATTCAGGATCGTTAGGAACACAGAGTCGAGAGTTGACTCGAAGTATTCCTTTCTCGTCGATTCTTGCTTTGGAAATGACACCTTCTTATACTTTCTTTATCATGTTTATCAGTTCCGGATCGGTAGCTTGAGCAGCTTTAATTTTATCGATTAAAGTTGGTTCTACTCGCACGTGAGCAATCTTCGAGCGGGTCCCTGGTGTCTTTAGCTCTATCTCCATCTTTTGCAAGTCGTACAAAATACACTTTTGTGTTGTCAGCAGTGCACTTGTACTTGCATAAGATTTTCTGCTCAAAGCGTCAGCTACAACGTTCGCCTTTCCCGGGTGATACTGGATTGTGTGGTCATAATCCTTTAACAGCTCAAGCCAACGTCGTTGTCGCATGTTGAGTTCCTTCTGGGTGAAGAAATACTTGAGACTTTTATGATCCGTATAGATATCCACTTTTTCTCCGTACAAGTAGTGTCTCCAGATCTTCAACGCGAAAACGACTGCTGCCAACTCTAGATCATGAGTAGGATAATTTTTCTCATAATCTTTGAGTTGTCGAGAGGCGTAGGCTATAACCTTTTCATGTTGCATAAGGACACAGCCTAGACCTTTGCCAGAAGCATCGCTGTAGATAACAAATTCTCCTGATCCTGATGGTATGGTCAGAACAGGAGCTGAAACAAGTCTCTTCTTGAGTTCTTGGAAACTTTTCTCGCATTCCTCGTTCCATATGAATTTTGTGCTTTTCCGAGTAAGCTGCGTTAATGGAGTGGCGATTCGAGAAAATTCTTCTACGAATCTCCGATAATAACCAGCTAGACCCAGAAAACTTCGGACTTCGGTTACTGTTTTGGGTTGTTCCCAATTTAGTACCGTTTCAATCTTCGCATGATCGACTGATATTCCTTGACTAGAAATCACATGCCCAAGAAACGCGACCTCCTCAAGCCAGAACTCACATTTCTTCAACTTGGCATATAATTTGTTTTCACGGAGCTTTTGTAGTATCAATCTCAGGTGTTGTTCATGATCCTCGCGACTCTTGGAGTATATGAGGATGTCATCAATAAAGACAACCACAAAATGATCCAAATGTTCCTTGAATATCCGGTTCATCATGTCCATGAAAGCTGCAGGAGCATTAGTTAGTCCAAAAGGCATGACTAAGAACTCATAATGCCCATAACGAGTTCTGAAAGCAGTCTTTGGAATGTCCTCAGCTTTAACCTTTAACTGATGATATCCAGAACGGAGATCAATCTTTGAGAAATGTTGAGCGCCTTGCAATTGATCAAACATGTCATCAATCCGAGGTAACGGGTACCTGTTCTTGATGGTGACATGGTTCAATTCTCGGTAGTCAATGCACAATCTCATACTCCCGTCTTTCTTCTTCACAAATAGAACAGGAGCACCCCAAGGTGATGCACTCGGACGAATGAAACCGGTATCCAACAATTCCTGTAGTTGGACTTTTAACTCTTGAAGTTCAATGGGAGCCATTCGGTAGGGAGCTTTGGAAATGGGCTTGGTACCGGGTTCAAGATCAATATAAAAATCAATTTCACGGTTTGGGGGTAAGCCAGGAAGTTCTTCAGGAAAAACGTCAGGAAACTCATTAACAATGGGAATATCATTCAAGTTTGACGTATTTTTGTTCAAATCAGTGATATGAGCTAAAAAGGCTTGACATCCGTTTTTCAATAAACGAATGGCTTTATGGCTAGAAATAACAGTTATAGATTTCAATGGTTTAGTTGCTTGAATTTGCATGACAGGTTGATTAGGAATATGAAAACTAATAATCTTATGAAAACAATCAATTTTAGCATGATGGGTAGTCAACCAATCAATTCCTAAAATCACATCAAATTCATGCATCTCCAAAGAAATAAGGTCAACAGGTAATGTGAGGTTGTTGATTTGAACTAGGCAAGATTTATAGACAGTAGATGTAATGGTCATTTCTCCTAATGGGGTTTCAACTGATAAGTCAAAGTCCAAATTTTCAAGAGTTAAGTTTAAACGCTGAGCACATGCAGGTGAGATAAAAGAATGGGTAGAGCCAGTATCTAACAAAGCGTAGACTTCACGAGAATTTATGAATAGCTTACCGGTTATCACCTCGTTCGAGTTTCGTGCCATTTGGGATGTCACAACAAAAGCTCTCCCTTGAACTACAGATTTTCCTTTATCCGCGCTAGCTTTTGGTATCATCATTGCAGCTGGACTTGATTTTGTGGCAGGACAAAACCGCGCAAGATGACCCTCTTTCCCACAACTGTAGCACTTTTTGGACTGCAGTGTACAGTTTGGGCTGATGTGACCTTCCTGACCACACCTATAGCATCTCACTGGTGGTCGATCTTCTCCCCTTGAAACTGGGGTCGGTGCTGGTGTTGGTACTGGTGCTGGTGCCCTTCCATAATTATTATGGAATCTCTTTCTTTTGAAATTGTTCCCACTAGATTCTCCTCTTCTGTTATTTGGTGTGGAATTACCACCGAAGTGTTGGTTACCTCTTCGATGGTTCTCGTTCCTGTGGTTGTTGTCACTCCTTTCTCTATGCTGATCATTAACTCTTGGCTGCAATGTTTCATCTGTTTGCTCCACCCTTTGAGCCCTATCTACAACATCTGAATACAAACTGAATTTATGAGAACTAAGTTGTTGACGAATTTTGAGTCTCAAACCTCTCAGGAACATTCGACTCATTCGTGCTTCGTCATCTACTAGATGAGTCGCAAAACGAGACAGTTCAGCAAACTTAGCTTCATATTGAGAAACTGTCATGTTTCCCTGCTCCAGCTTAATGAATTCCACTTCCTTCATATGGCGGATGCTTTCTGGGAAGTACTTCTCGTTAAACAGTTCTTCGAATTCTGTCCAAGACATTTCGAGTGCTGAAGGTTGGATACGTTTTACCGCTTCCCACCAATGGTCCGCCTCACCTCGTAACATAAAAGTGGCAAATGGCACCTTCTGATCATCAGCGCATTGTAAGACATCAAGTATTTTTGTCGTCTGCTTCAGCCATGCCTCCGCTTTGAGTGGGTCAGACTTCCCGTGGAATTCAGGTGGTCCTAATTCTTTAAATTGCTTAACAGTGACCATCCTCAAATTGCCAGCGTTTCTACCGTTATTATTGACTGGATTTCCTCTTCCTTGATTCTGTATGAACTGCATGAAATTCCTAAAGAATCCATCGTTCATCATGTTATCAGGAACATTATTTCCTGAGTTGGCAGGAGGATTGTTTGGGGCCTCTTGATTCTCGGCTACATTTGCTTCGGGTATTCCATAGTTAACCTCTTGATTTTAAGATGCCATACTTAACTGTGGTCACAAAATAAATGTTAGTTCAAATAAACTGACTCATCACTTCATGTTCCTACATTCAAATCGACTCATTAGATAATAAAATCTATTTTAGGTAGGACACACTAGTGACTGATTCTATTCGTCTCTCCTCTCCTAGTTCTACCCCAGATCTCCATTAAAGACCATATCCCTAAGCTCTGATGCCAACTGTGACGCCCCCAAATCTGGGCCCACACAGCCCAAACTTGAGTCGTCAAAATACTACAACAAAATTATTACAACAAAGCACAACGTACAACAATACAGTGTATAATAATACACAACTAAGTCTTCACTATTATTGCCACACTATTTTACAAAACGTGAAGACTATGATAACTATTCCTCGGACCCTCACTCCATTCCCCGGCTAGACCCTGTTATGTTTTCATCTCCTGTTGAAAAACAATGGAACAAAAGAAAGGGTGAGCTCAAATAGCCCAGTAAAGAATATCATGACTAAGATAATGACGAATAAATTATCATTAGTCTTCAACAGTTGAGTTCTTGATAGAATACAATAGACTACAAGGTTTATATCAAAAACTGCAGTTAAATTCTTAAACAACGTTCAGATCAATAATAGCAGCGGAATGAGTAATCTATTAGAAGAATAATGCAGACTATAATGTCCACTCGGTTCTCTTTTTAGGAAAAACATCATCAACTTTTATCATCTGAAATATCATTAGTCAAGATAATACAAATTCACAGTTCCTGATCATAATCATGCAGATCAACAGTTCGTCTTTGCACTACGGGCCAAAGATATTCAATATAGCACCAACGGTCATGATTATACCAGATTCAGCCTTTGGTCATAATCATACCAATCAACAGTTCATCTTTGCACTACGGGCCAAAGAGAACATTCACCACGTGCCATAAAAGACACCGAACAGATGTATCGCCTTTAACCTATTATATCGCCTTTAACCTATCATCTGTTCAACAAATATATCACATTTGTGCCTCCGGCCACAAATATTCACCACAGCTTGATTCTTGATGATTAGTACAAATAACAGTGATACAAATGATGAACAGAAGAAACAGGATAAACAATAAGTATCAGAAGTTTACTTTGTACAGATTCAAATAATGTCCAAATTGTCAACATGATGTGGAGTGAAATTTAAAAATGATATTCAAGATCCACAGTTCAGAATAACGGTTACAATTCAATATAAAGGTTCACGTAAATAGGAAGGTTCAGTTGAAATAATGAAGTTCAACTATTATGGAACATATAATATTTTCAGGAATTATAGAAGCAATAGTTCCATAATAAATTTCGATTTAGGAGTATGAAAGAAAATAATATCCTTTACCGTAGCAGGTTTGATTAACAAAAGGTGAAGGAAATTAATACAAAGGGTTATTCACCAACAGGCGGCAATCCGCTCCGTAAGGTTATTCCCACAATTTAATAGAATTTGAGTACAAAGAGTTATTCACCAAACAGGCGGCAATCCGCTCCGTAAGGTTATTCTCAGAGATTAATAATGAATGAATACGAAAGGTTATTCACCAACAGGCGGCAATCCGCTCCGTAAGGTTATTCCCACAATTTAATACATGGAAATAAAAGGCACGTCTTATGAGTAAGGAAGAAACAATATTATTATCGAGAATCAAATAATGATAATCCCTTACCATAGTACGTTTGAATAATGGAAGATGAAAAAGATGGTATCCCTTACCTCAACACGTGACTGAATATTGATTTAAATGAGGTTGATTAACTTGAACAGTACACGTATACTTATAGATCTTCACAAATACTCAAGATGACTTAAGCACACTTAGAGAGAACTTTCACAAGAAGTATTTAGAGAGAGAAAGAAAGAAAAAGTAAGGAAGTTTATGAAAAATCCTTAAGTTAAGGCTTCTATTTATAGCCAAAAAATCTTATCATTCATTTAATCTAAACCATTCATTTAAAGATCATCTTTTAATCTACACCATCCATTTCAAATATTATATTATCTTTAATCTACACCATTCATTTCATATCACCTAATAATCACCTAACTTTATATTATAAACAAATCAATTTAATTATTCAACAATAATTCACACTTTAATCTACACTATTCATTTCATATCACCTAATAATCACCTAACTTTATATTATAAACAAATTAATTCAATTATTCAACAATAATTCACACTTTAATCTACACCATTCATTTCATATCACCTAATAATCACCTAACTTTATATTATAAACAAATAACTTTATCAATTCAATTATTATGACTAATTGTTATAAATACAGTATAGTTAGCTCTTAGATATCAAGTCAATAAATTAATGAAATACAACTGTTTAAATAACATCATAATAGAGATAACAATAATGTAAAATAAAGCATACGTTACTGTGTAATGACAATTATTGATTCAATAATGTGAATTACTGTGCATATGTTACTGTGACAATTATTAGGTTCAATAATTTTAAAAACAGTGCAACAACAATTATTGACTCAATGATATAAAATACAGTGTAATGACAATTATTAAATCAATAATGCAAAATACTGTGTAACAACAATTATTGAATTGATAATATAAAATATTATGCAGTGACAATTATCGATGAAATGATGCGTAACAGTTACGGTGTCAATTATCAGACCAATAATATGAGACACTATGCAATACCGTGTGTTACTGTAGAGTACCGAGTGCTACAGAAAATACCAATAACTACCGTATGCTACTATTCTTTTATCACCGGTATTTTAACAGTTCCGTTGACTATTTTTATTTAAAAAGGTTATTTCTGTCGTTTTCTATATCCGACAAATATTCCGTTGTGGGGTCCACCAATAATTTGTTATTTCGGCGCCGTCGGACCAAACGAATATTCTCCGACCAAACGAATATTCCCCGACAAAGCGAATATTGTCCGACAAAATAAAATTTGCACATAACTTCCTTAACTTTTAACTTTATCGATTTAACCACTTACTGTTTCAAAAAAAATATATATATGAAGAAAAATTAAATTTTGTATTTCATAAAATTCGGGGTCTTACACTACTAGTATATTATTTTTTTATACATTGAATTCAGTGCGCCTACATAAACAAATAATATTATACATTGTTTTCCGCGCTTAGTGTGTGCCCTAAGGGCACACATTAAGAAAATCCTTAAAATATTTAGACGATTTTATACTTAATAAAAGTACTATAACAAGTGAATACCGGGACTATTGATCATTTTTGACTGGTAAAATATTTAGAGGGTGCATTTTAACACGTAAACAGAAATGTTAGGATGCAAAGAGACATTTTACGGTTTGAAAGCATCAGATGTCTGACATATAAAATTTGGACCTCAAATTATATTTCATTTAATTAATATATAATTCTTTAGGGGTGGGTACATGGCAGGGATTAGGGCGAAAAAATAAATATCATCCACTCCCATCTCCATAAATAATATTCAGTGATTCCTTATATTCGACTCCATCTTCGACTAGAGTCAAAATTATTGCCCCCATTCCAGGCGGGGCATGGTGTGGTGATCCTTGTGAGAACGGGACAAATTGACATCTTTTCACATAAATAATAAGTGAGTCAAACGTGAATAAAAAACTCATATAAAAATATCAGTTTTTTATGAGTAAATATTAGTTTCCTATTAATATAGAAGAAAGATAATAGTTTAGTGATTTTCTCTTTATTTATTATGCAAGGTCTCATGTTCTTTTCAGAGATTGAAATATATCATTGGAATTAAGACAAACTCCTTCCCCAAAAAATTAGTACCAAAAAATAACAAATTAAAAAAATAAAAAATACCACCATCTCCCCTTACCACCACGTATGGCACCATCGCCCTGTGCCAACACCACCACCATAATACCACCACTGATCACCACCATTCATGCTCCATCTTCACCACCACCATAATACCACCACCGGTCACCACCATTCATGCTCCATCTTTAACCCTTTCAATGGTATCCATAAGCCATCAATCTCTTATTGCTCCATGAAAATTGATGATGGTCTCATTATCATCACACGCGCTTACGTGCTTGCTTAGAAGAAAGAGGCCACTCAGGCGCGAAGCTAGGTAATGAGTTGTGGGGGATAGTTGTTACGGCGTCGCCATGGCGTCGCCTAGGCGACGACATGGCGTCACGGCGATGGAGAGAAGGCACGGCGATGGACGACATTAGGAATAGCTGCTAAGGCGTGCGCCTTGGTAGCTCGGCATCACATGTCGTCGCTTAGGCGCCGTCATGAGACGTCGAGCTGCCGAGGCACACGCCTTAGCAGTTCTTGTACAGTTGTATAGTAAGACGACTGAAAACTGAATTACCTCCTCTGTGACTGCAACTTGCAATTCTTAATTCGTTGACAAGGAAACTTGGACAGAGGACTGAGAAGCTTTATCAGAAACTTGGATGAAGAAGAAGATGGTCTCTAGTTGTACATCGCTGCATCCTTTCTTTCTCAGCTCGAAGGTCTTGAAATTGAAAAGTCACCAAGCAGCTAGCAGAGAGAGAGAATAAAAAGAAAGAATGGTCTTAGGAGTTCCACGTGCCTCCTTATCTTTCTCTTTTCTTTCTTTTTACTTTGGAGAGTAATAATGTATATTTGGAGAGTAATAATATAATATATATTTCCTCTTTCAAAAGAGAAAAAATTCTTACTTGACAATTTTTTTTTACAAAAATAAAAAATTAATATTTTATTAATAATAGTATAAAATAATATAGTATTTTTAAATTTATTATGATACCATCATTACTAAATTAACAACATTTAATTATAAAGATATATATGTAATAAAATATATTTATAAATTTATAAAAATTTTGAATGAGTTTCTTTTTGTAAATTGAAAGAAATATTTTCTATGTAACTTTTATCTATTTTTTAAAAAATCATTTTCAGTACCAATTTGAAGGCTTATTTAAGTATTGTGAGGTTCTATTAAAAAATAAAATAAATTTGTATTATTAGACTCACATTGTGTTACCAAGTTTTTAAAATACATGAAAGAAAAAAATGACAAAAAATGTAAGTTTTTTTATTCAATTATGTTGTTGAATTTTTTTTAATGAATAGAAAGGGAAAAAAAATACTGCAAATTTGGTTTTGAAAAACTAATTAGTATGAACAAATATTTTATAATCTCTATTAACAACATTTGCATCATAAACATAATAAAGTTTCTGGATTAATGGAATAGTTTTTGAAGTGTATGTACGTTTACTCGAAAAGAAAATCTTTGTTTAAGATTACTGAGCTAATTCGGATTAACGAAAACGACTTGTGTTATATTTTGATATTAATATTTAAGTAAGGGTGAGGTTTTATTAAAAAATAAAATAAATTTGTATGATTAAACTCACATTGTAAGTTTTAAAATAGATGCAAATTAAATATATATATATTCAATTATGTTTTTACTGTTTTTTTTTTAATGAATAGAAAACAAAATATTGCAAATTTAGTTGTGCAAAATTAATTACCATAAACAAATATAAGTTTCGAGATTAAATGAATAGTTTTTAAAGTGTACGTACGTTTACTTGAAAGTAAAATCTTTGTTTAAGATTATTTAGTTAATTCGAACTAACGAAAATGACTCGTGTTATATTTTGATATTAATATTTAACTAAGGTAAGGTTTTATTAAAAAAGTAAAATAAATTTGTATGATTTGCTCGCCTTGTGTTATCAAGTTTTTAAAATAGATGAAAGAAGAAAATGATGAATTTTTTTTATTCAATTATATTATTATTGATTTTTTTTAATGAATATAAAAGGAAAAAATACTATAAATTTGGTTGTGAAAAACTAATTAGCATGATTAAATATTTTATAATCTTTATTAACACCATTTATATCATAAACATAACAAAGTTTCGAGATTAAAGGAATAGTTTTTGAAGTGTACATACATTTACTCCAAAAAAATCTTTTTTTTTTTAGATTATTGAGTTAAAATTCGGACTAACGAAAACGACTTGTGTTACATTTTGATATTAATATTTAAGTAATATGAGCTTTTGTTAAAAAATAAAATAAATTTGTATGATTAGACTCACATTGTGTTATTAAGTTTTTAAAATAGTTGAAAGAAAAAATGATGAAAATGTTAAGTTTTTTTACTCAGTTATGTTGTTATTGAATATTTTTTAATGAATAGAAAAGGAAAAAAGATACTGTAAATGTGGTTGTGAAAAACTAATTAGCATGAACAAATAATTTTATAATCTCTATTAACACCATTTACATCATAAACATAACTAAGTTTTGGGATTAAAGAAATAGTTTTTGAAGTGGATGTACGTTTACTCCAAATTTTTATTTTATTTTTTTAGATTATTGAGTTCATTCGGATTAATGAAAACGACTCGTGCTAAATTTTGATATTAATATTAATCTTAGGTGAACTTTTATTAAAAAATGAAATATATTTGTATGATTAGACTCACATTGTGTTATCAAAATTTTAAAATAGATGAAAGAAAAAAAATGATAAAAAATTTAAGTTTTTTATTCAATTATTGTTTTTTCATTAGATATTAATATTAAAATATTGGAAATAAACTAATATATATTGTACATCACTTGCATGGTCATTTAATATACCAAAAGGTCATAAACACTCATAAAATAATGGTTGTATCACCACATAAAATTAAAATGAATTATGTCAATTTTAAGTTTAAAAATACCTGAAATTGAATTTTAAAAAATTAATATTAATCTTATTATTCAGAAAGTAGAGAGTATATATATGTATATATAATTAGAGGGTTTAATTAAAAGAGCTTAAAGCTTCCTTAGAGCTTATTAATTAAAAACAATATGCAAATAATTTTTAATTGGGTCAAATAAACAATCCATTGAATGAAATAGTTTCATACAACAATCCATACTTCAAATTTGGTTGTGAAAAACTAATTAATATAGACAAATTTTTAATAATCTCTATTAAGTATTAACCCCATTTACTCTAAAAATATATATATTTTTTAGATTATTGAATTAATTCGGATTTCAGACTAACAAAAACTACTTATATTATATTTTGATATTAATATTTAATTAAGGTAAAAAAAATTATATAATTAATCACAATACTTTTTTTTTTTAAAAAAATGTTTTTTATTATAGTTTTTCATATAAATGATGCTATTTTTTTTGGGGACAAAGTCACAAATATAATATAAACCATTTTCAATACAACATTCGTGAGTAACAGAGTAGCATACTAGCATCTCCTTTCTAGGTCGAGCATTTGATTTCAGAGTCCCCAAAATTGGTCAACCTCACCGGAAGAGGTATGCTATGCCAGTAGACTGCTGCCTACCGCTGCTGCTGCAATGCTTAATGATGATGCAGATATTCCTTCTGGATTTCTGTCTTGCTCTTTGTGGGCTAACTTTTAGTGGTTATGTTGCAGGGCCAGAGTGGAAGCCATTTTGAACCAAAACCTGTTCTACCCCCTTACCCAATAAATGTGACTGGGAAATTGACCCCTCCGAACTAGACTTCTTGAACGCGGTTATTATTGGGAAGGTCTGTTTTTCCTAAAGATTATTGATTCCATTTGATATGAATTTGGAATATTCATATATGTGCATCGTAGCATTTAGGGATAGTTTTAATTGTATGTTGATTGTAATATGCAGTTGCAACAAAGATTATTAGAATGATTTGGAAGAAAGCAAAAAAACTAGTCTTTTGCCTCATATTCTGATCATGAACAAGAATTTGGCTGCAAATGTTGCAATTTTGAGTAGCTCGTGGATGTACCCAGTTGATGTTAGTTTCGCCGTTAGTTAGATATTTCTATTTGTTAATTTTGTCTCAAAGACATTAAAATATCTTAATGAATTTATTTTCAGCATTATAAACATTTTCTTAATGTTAATGTTGCTTATATGACGTGTCAGATACAAATCCTGGACTGTCCTAGAAGTTTTAGCATCGACACATGTCCATCGCGAACACATTGCTTTTCTATGTGGTCATCGCGAAGAAACATAAATGAGTGTATTCATCTGATAGGGTCATATGATGATATTTTTCTGACGGTTTTCTGGGAGGAGATCATTTTTTACCCATGGTGGATAATTGCATGTTTGGGTACAACAGCTGCATGTTTGCTTATGGTCAGGTTCAACAGCTGCATGTTTGTGCATGTTTGCTTATGGTCAGGTTCAACAGCTGCATGTTTGCTTGTGACTGCTTTTAGCCTTTTATCGGATGTGTTTGATATATGTTTCAGAACTTCATTTACTTGTCTTTTGATCGATAAATCCTGAAAGCATTCATAGTATATATTAGTATTAAAATGTTAAAGGCAACAACCAACATAATGTACATCAAATTTATTGTCAATATACTTGTGAAGTAAATAAATAATATATAAATGCATACTGTAAGCGACTTGTCGCCATACGGACGACATGTCGGTCGCCATTTCGCCTAGGCGTCCTGGCGGTCGGCTACCGCCATGACTCGCCGTGGCGCCGTGACAACTATTTTAATTGACCTCACTGAAATTTTATAAGTTTTATAGTATATTTGGTCAAATTAAAATTTTACAAATTTCTCAATCAAATATTTAAGGAATCAAGTATTTATGAACAAATTTGTAATTAAAAAAAACTTAGGGGTCAATAGGTAGTATAATGTTATTATTGATTAAATTTTATTCTAATTAATCAAATACTCCCTTATTTTCAAAATTATATACATATTTCTAAGACTAAGATCTTTAAAATAAAATTTTACTATAATTTTCAACATATTCATAATATTTGTTAGAAATTTAATAATAGTGATATAGTAATATTTGATCTACCTAGTATATAAATGATGTCATGTGAAGATTTTAATGTGTTTTATAATTTAAAGTTAATATATATATATATATATATATATATATATATATATATATATATATATGAGTGCCCATTCAGAACAACCGGTTGCCTAAAATACTGTTTCAGAAACCAAAATAAAGGACAATTTCTTTGTAAAATTTATCTGCCCCAACAGCTTGTTGCGGTAGGGCCTTTTATAAAAAATTGGCCGCCCTACCGCAACAAGCTGTTGAGGCAGAAACCAAATATATATATATATATATATATATATATATATATATATATATATATATATATATATATATATAACGGGACTAAAAAACAAGATATATCTCTAATTTTTGAAGAAAATGACCATGTATGCTCCATATACAACCCTAAAAAAACAAAATTATTTAAAAAAAATTGACTCCCACTAAACTATTTTTTTACCTAAATCTAATTTTGACCCCACTGGGGAAGAGTGGTTGGCTTCGCCGCTGAGGCCACTGATTGCTATAGATTTGATCTTCGTCTTAGTACATGGACCAACGTCGCCCAATGAACCACCTTCCAACAAAAAAACTTAATGAAAAGCATGATCTGAAAATCATCTGATTTTATTTTCGTTCCAATTTGATCTCTATCAAAGAATCACCGTCACCTAATGAAAATTCATAAAAAAAACATAAAAGCCCAATCTGAAAATAAACCAAGATAATAAGCAAATTTTTAAACCCATTCTTATCTCAATCTTCACAATCACAACATCATTTTTAAAATTTTCAACTTTGAACGCATAGATCTAACAATAAAATCAACAATCCCCAATCTAATTTTTTGTACAGAAAGATATATTGCAATAATTGTGAAACGGATAGAATACAAGATCCGAGAATATCATGCATAACATTAATTTGAACAGGGATTGTCATGTATACACAATGGCTTAATAACCCAAATCAATTCCCATAATTTGTGCAATGAATTGATGATTGATCTTACACTTTTAAATAATCAATTTCATGATATAATTTTAAATATTTTCAAATAAGATAAATATTTAGTTATGATTTTTGCAAGGAGACTGGTTAAAACACTGTTTATGCTCTGTTTTGGCATTGTTTTGGAGTTAGAGGATATGAATGGTCCTAAACATTTTATGGTAGATACCTAATGATATAGGGAAGGTTCTGTCCTCCAAAATTGAGCTCAAACAGTGTTGGGAATAGTTAATTACGAATTAAACACTTTTCGGGAATTAAAATTTTAAAAACCGCAGAACTTGGTCTCTATAAATGATATGAGTTTGAAATATGAACCCTAGACACAATAAAATGGTGGGAAGACAGCAGCCAAAATTTAGAATTTTTGGAGTTAATCTCGAATTATTAAAATTGTTGCAAGATTGGGTAGAAATAGCCCTAAAATAAATAATAAAAATGATGAGACAAATCTGGAAAAATTACATAACATCTACATGCTATGTTCCTTACTCTTTTGAACTCTTACATGAACTTTAAGCCCAATGTCCTCATCACCTTTGACCTAAAGCAATGAGGAAGATTACATTATGAATTCCTTGCACATCGCATTTTAACTGAACATAGAGCAAGGACAGACTGAGAAGATCAAGTGCTTACAGACTTTATCTTCCCTGTTGGATGTATCTCAAGTCGAACTGACTCAAAAAACTTTAAAGCAATTCCTCCGCTGGTGACTTCAGGATTTCCATAATATACACCAATCTGATAAAACCAAAATAAGCAAATATAAGTCAGATTCCAACAATGTTGAGCAACAACTGAGGCCCCTTAAATGAATGTTACATACTTATTATATATACTCTCTCTCCCATGTAGATTAGTCCATAGAGAAAATTATACATACGTAAAAATAAGTACCTCGTGTCTTATATGATTTAGGAACATATGAGTGCATCTAGCTTTGGAGGCCTTGCCTAACATTTTGCGCAATGCTTGGCCCATAAGACGTGCTTGCAAACCCATTTGCTGCATTCCTATTTCCCCCTGTGTATTTAAAGAAAAGATAAACAAACAAACAAACAAACAAAAGTCAAACAATAGCAATCTTGTGAATTCTCTCAATTCAAATTAAATGCGTAAGCTTTTAACTTCAATCTCAGCTCGAGGAGTAAGCGCAGAGACAGGGTCAACACAAATGAGATCAATGGCACCAGATCTACACATACTATCTGCGATTGTGAAGTAAAAAAAAGGTAGGATAAATCCATATCATAAATGCAATTATAATACAATTTATCACATCTTAGTTAAAAGATTAGTGACTTTAGTCATTATTGCATTAGTGGCACGAAGTTCTCGTGCAAAACAATGTATATGCAAGAAAAGGGAGCAAACAAGAAGAAGTTTTTACTCTCTAGCGCCATCTCCCCGTTATCAGGTTGACAGACAATCAAATTTTCTACATCTACTCCCAGTGCTTTTGAATATGATGGATCAAAGGCATGCTCTGCATCGACAAGCATAGCATTGCCTCCTAACCTCTGCATATTCAAAATAAGAAAGACTGTTTATTAGTATGAAAGCAGATACGAAACCTTGTAGGTAGTCCCATCAAAAGGTGAGGGTTCACCAGCATATTTAGACCAGACACAACCAATACCTGAACTTCCGCCATCACATGAAGTGACAGGGTGGTCTTACCACTACTTTCCGGTCCATATACCTAGAAAACCAAGAAAAGTATTTAGACCTCTGAAGGATGCAGATGAACTATCCAATTTGAAATGCACATGATGACATGAGTATCAGTGAAGAGTATACTATGTTTATCACAGCCCTACTACTCCACCAGATAATATAAGAAATTTAATCTATCCAGAAGCTTCTTTGCACTCCACTGCAAGTCTTGATCCTTTAGAGTCTATTGGGTGAGACCAGGACATCTGGCTAATGATTTTGGTGGGATGGATAAGAGTTGGCTCCACCACGATGACTGGTATGCACATGTTAGGAATAAAGATGATCCCAAGCTACTAATGATTATTATGCTATGTTCATCGACTCTCAAAACATGTTAGACAAATAGCCATATCATTTAGCAAAAACACAGTAACACACCTACCAAATCCACACAAGTTAAATTCAATGCACAAACTAGTAAACCAGATTTTTAAAATATGATAAAATGATAAATCATTAAAAAATATATGAGCGATCAGCACCAATAAAAGGTCAAAATGCATGTACAGAAAGATTACATACCTCAACAATTCTCCCCCTTAGGAAGGCCACCACCCAAAGCAAAGTCCAATGTCGAACAGTCACTTGCAAAAGTTTCACTGCAATAGACAAAATTTAAGAAGCCTAAAAAGGAAGAATTCTGCAGCAGGGTGAACTGAGACCGTAAGCTTATTATCTTTTTCAACTTCAAGGATTTATAGAAGGATAAGAAAAAGTTCATATTAAAACAAGCAAATTAATAAATAGCATATTTATATACACACAAAGAAAGGGAGGAGGTTTGCGAGAGAATAGTGAACATGGTGAGAGACACATACAACAGAGCGCCGCCAGTGCTGCCAAATCTTGTAACACTTCCTTTTGCCCAAATGAGTTATTTATATCATTCGTTGCCGCTTCCAATGCTTTTTGCTGGAACAAATAATGGTATGTCAATTCTGAGTACTTTGTCAGCAGTTTTACACTTGTCAATAAGAATCAGTCAGATGAGTTATTCCAAAGAAAATAAAATGCTGTTCGTATGCAATGAGAACAAAACAGAGGGCCACACAACAAATGGCACATTATAACTGTATGGTTTTAAAACTACTATATAAAGGTTACTATTCATGCTCCTTACACATCACATTATTTCAATGTCATCCAGTTGATGACAACACAGCAAGAAACACTAAGGTAAAAGGTAATTTTACCTACATTAAGTTGAATCCTGATCCGCGACTAAGCCTAATTCAATTAGATTTAAATTTTAAGAGTTGCAAATTACAATAAAGTTCTGAAATTACAATTGGAAGACTACATGACTTCTCGAATCAAAGAAATAATAATAATAAAATAAAATTTCTTGACGGGTAAGTTTTAGGTTTATCAATCAATCAAATCATACCTTATCCAATAAGAATCGAATCTTACATACACCTCCTTATGTCTGACAGAAGGAATTGTCGGATTAACTCTAAATTATACTACTATCTCTTGACAATACGTTATTGGACTATATAACAAGTGAACTAAATAAATAAAGAAATTACATGATTATAACTGAATTATCTATAAATATAGAAACTAATTAATGTGTTGAAATTAACTATATAAACTAAATAAATAAGGAAACTATATGATTGTAACTAAAATATCTATAATAAATAATATAGAAACTAATTAATCAATGTGATGAAATCAACTATAGAAACTAATTAATGTAATGATATTAAAACAAGTGACCATTACATCCTTCCCATATACGCAAACCCTAAAATTCACTATATATTCCACTCATACCATTCATCTTTTTCTTCACCGATAAATCTATATTCTTCTATCCTTTTTCTCTCTAAACTAATACCAAGATGATGCAGAAGAAAAAAACAACCCAAGGCCGGAAAAAGATAGAGATCAAGAAAATAGAGGACCTAAACAGCCGCCAAGTCACCTTCTCGAAGCGCCGGGCCGGGCTTTTCAACAAGGCAAGCGAACTCTCCCTTTTAACCGGAGCTGAGACCGCCATCCTGGTGGAGTCTCCAGGTGGCCGAGTCTTTGCTTTCGGCCACCCAAATGTCGAAACCGTCATGAACCGCTACCTTGGTGAAAATTCTTCCCGGGCTCCGGGTCATCAGCAGCCGGGCTCTGAACCCGACCCGACCATGTATGAGGGGTTTAATGACAGCCAACAATATTCTGAGATTTCCAAGGAATTGGAGGCGGAGAAGAATAAAAACAAGGCAGCAAAAGAGGAGAACAATAATTGTTTTTGGTGGGAAGAACCTATAGAGGGATTAGGGTTGGAGGAACTTGAGGAGTATATAACTGCAATGGAAAAGTTGAGGAATAATTTGCTTACCAGGGCTAATGAACTGGCGATGATAAGGAAATCCCCGAGTCAAACCCCTAATAGTAATGAGCCTGCAGATATTTCTAAGAATGATGATGATATGGTTTGTGAAGATGGGCAGATTTGAAGTTTTTCTGGATGAAATACTAAAATAGTAGTAGTACTTTAGTATTTCAGTATTTAGGGTTTATTTAATTATGGTTTATTTTGTGCTACGCAGTAGTATTTAGGGTTTATTTAATTATGGTTCATTTTGTGCTACGCAGTAAATAATGATGTTGGATTTCCCAATATTGGATTAATGGAAATCTTTCTAGTTGTTTTTAATATCTCATGTTCGCAAAATTTTATTTAATTTTCTCTGTTCAGTTGACCTATATTAAATAACGAGAATACCAAACTTTTAAGATGTTGTATGAGGAAAAGAATTTGATATTTTTATATGATATTATCTCATGAATAAAGTGGATTTTATTTTTATGTAAAAATAAATCATGTGAAAATAATGTTATTCTAAATTAATTGAGGGCACGAGACACCTCACAATTTTGCGTTTGTTGTCCCCAAAATAAAACTTATTAGAAAAAATAAAAAAAAATTGTACATAACAAGAAGGGATCTATTTTTTATATATTCAATTACAAAAGTCGTGCTATTTGCTAAACAAATTTATCATAGGAGAGCACTATTTTAACATTTATTTTTAATATTATCACATTATTCCCTCTTACATAAAGATAAAATCCACTTAATATTCATGTAAGAAAAAATTATGTGAAAATATTAAAAATACATATGAAATATCAATCCCTTAATATTGTGCATATCAAAGTTAAAATGATTTAATGAAGCTTTTATGGATTATAAAAATAAAAATAACTATTCGGCCTTGTATCTTTGGTCATTTTTTTTTTGGCAGTTTTTAGTTTAACAAGCACTACAAAAAAAAAAGGATATTATCGACAGAATTTTTCGTCAGGAATAAGATGCACGCTAGGAAAAAAATAAAACTTTATTTGTAACAAAATTCTCCATGAAACAACTTCAATATGACAAATTTATTTTTAATAGAATATTTCGTCGAAATTAACTTAATTTTAATATTTTATTATTCGTAAAAAATAATTCCATCAAAAATCAATCATTTTCTTATAGGGAAGTTATTTTGAACTAAAAGGAAAAAATAATTCACTTTTTGGATAGTAGAACTATCTTGTTTTAAGACACAAAACTACATATCCCTCGATAACTCGGCTTTTTTGAATTACTTGTTTAAGATAGATTTATTTGTAATAAAACCCCACATAAATATACTTGATGTAATGCAATATATCAACTAATAAACTATTTAAAATTACTTGAAGCTAATAATATATGTACGGTTCACAAATTTGAAGAATCATAACATTTATGATGAATAGAGGTTTACTTAGTCAATGACTCAATTGATAGAATAATACTATGTTGACAAAAGATAATTATAAAAAAATGAATATAAAATTATGTATCAAATTATAATTAATTAATATTTTATTATATATAAATAAATTCACTAGTTATAACCAATCACTATTATATACATTATTTTGTATTCTATTTTTAAATCTTTTACCAAGGTATTATTGTTATATTAATATAACATGTATTTTTGGTATATGGAGATTGTCATGTACAGAAGGATATATTGCAATAATTGTGAAACAGAGAATACAAGATTCGAGAATATCTTGCATAACATTAATATGGAAGTATCGTATGCATAAGACGAAAAAAAATATCATAATAAAATAATATTAAATATTAAAAGTCCTCTGGGTACAAATGAACGTAGATCGTCATGTATGCAAATTGGCTTAATAACCCAAATCAATTCCCATAATTTATGCAATGAATTGATGATTGATCTTACACTTTTAAATAATCAATTTCATGATATAATTTTAAATATTTTCAAATTAGATGGTTTATTACCAGGAGTAGTACTTTTTAGATAATTTATAATATTTGTCATTGTATTAATTATAATTAAAAAAATTTATATTAATTTTGAGTTTTAAAAATATCTTAAGTTGATTTTAAAAAATCAATAATAATCTTATATTTTGGTATAGAGAGAATATGTATTTATATTTTTTGTATGTTCCAAAATTAAAGAAAAAAAATTATATTTGAAGATAATAAAGCGATGTTAAATTCTTAACATGCAATTATTTTTATTTTTAGCTGATTGAAATACCTTTAAATAAATGAACAAAAACAAAAAGTAAATGACTACATTAAAAAGAAATTGTACGCTCAATCTCAAAATGTGATTCTCCAGGGAAAAAATTAAAACAAAACGAAAAGAAAAAAAAACTTCTTTTACCAATGTGGATTGATGATGATAATTTGTAGCTAAGATGTGAAGGATAGAGATAAAGATGAGAGAGAGACATGGTAAACAATATCTATATTGCCTTGTAACGGATTGTGAAAAAATTATAGTTCAATGAGTCGATTGTATAAAATTAACTTCAATAACGAAAATGCAAATTCAACCTCGATTCAGTGGAAAAATAATGATTTAATACAAGTCATCATTGATGTCTTATTTCATATGTTGAATAATTCACGTAAGCAGCCTTGTCAGTATCCCGTTAAGTTTTAACAGTCTTGACAGAAAATTCAAATTTTGTAGACACGAGAGAATGTTCTAAGGTTGTTCAATCCACAGCTTATGAGCAATGCCACCAGCTATGAGCTTCTCTACTAAGTTTCGTATCTGAGGCTCTCCCTCTACTGCAAGAGTAAGCTGCATCATCAAGGGGAACTAGTTATCATCATCATCATCATCACCTCTATACCATGTACTTCTTGATATGTAACAACATAGTATGTCAGTTTCAAAATATAAAATCACTTGTCTTTTGTATTTATATTAAAGAAACCTATCAAAAGGGGATGGCTCATTACATCTAGGGCTCCCAACCGAAATTAACCCCAGAAAATAAATAAACGATATAATAGCTCTTCGAAAAATCCTTGTTCAACAAAAAATCAAAAAGAAAAAAAGAACAATAAACTCGATAAAAAAATCAGATCTGCCTAACTGAATTGTCCTTCACTTGAAAGCAAGTACTATCAACGTTGCTGATTAAAAAACATAAACATCACATCAGTAAATATTTTCAGTTGAGTAACGGGAAAGCTTCAGTTGCTTGAAATCTTTAGCAAATCTTAGTGGTAATAGGTAATAAACACCTTAAGAATATGAACTACCTACCTGTGTCAATCCATTATGTTCCAACATTTTCTTATTGTTAGATTTTCATATATAGATATAGATATAGAGAGATTGGATCGAATTGAAATGAAATGGTGTATTATACTTGTGCAGT